>OU015503.1:54621078-54663578 GCA_907164885.2 Dolomedes plantarius
TAGTATTACAACGTTCGTATTGAAGTGGATTTGATTTGAGTTTAAAAACAGTAATGATTGTTTTGTAGGAAATGTTCCGTAATTATCATTTCCGTAATGTTCCATAATGATTCTTTTGTAGGAAAAAATTTCCCCACTCCAATTGATAATTGCAGCTGTGCATCTGTAAATATTGCTAAATCAAAAACCAAATAAATTTTAATATTCTTCACAGATTTAGACTGTTGGGGTCCAGACTAACCCCACTTAACCTGTAACAGGAATTTTCCCTACTAAGCATGGAGAAGAGTTAAGAGTAGAATATTTCCTTATAATTAATTTGATTCATTTTTTTACATTTTATGAATCTATATATCTTAAAGCTACTTTTTTTAGCTCGTTATTAAATCAGCGATAAAAGATTTTTTTTTGTGCAGTATTACAACGTTCGTATTGAAGTGGATTTGATTTGAGTTTAAAAAAAGGGATGACTAATGGTCCCACGCGACTATTTACGAGACTTTTTTAACGCTACTTATTAAGGATTCATCTCAATTTATAAAATATACAACTTGAAAGTCGACAACACCTTTCTACGTGCATGTCTACTTATGGGTAAGCTTTACTACGAAATATATCCTCAACCTTGCCGTTGCTCTAAAAAAGGGCTCTTGCAGAACCAAATAAGAGTGACATCCATGACGCCTCTCAGGCGTCAAGACCTTCCTTGGATGACACAACAACGCCTCTGTCGGTAATCCGCTTTGAGTGACATCCAAATTTCGCCAAACGCTCCGAAAATGTTGACTCTACCGCAGACCACTCTTGATTAATGCCGCGGGAATTAATAAGTACCTGTCAGCAGCGGGGCATGAAATATGGCTCCTATCTATGGCTGGATCTCCGGAGCGTGTTGTTTAAAATAATTAGCCGCTCAGGTAGCAGACTGCATTGAGAGATGCGTACACCCATAAGGATAGTCTCTTGAGTAGTAAAATCTACAAGAAAATGATAGGTTGCGCCTAGAGAGATAAGAGCCCCGGCAAGACCGAATGGGAGCACTTAAAAAGTAAATACTTTAAAATAACTCTATTAAGGGGTTAAAATTTAGTATTGCTTCTTCAAGTTCTAATAAATCTTGGTGTATTTGAGTAAGATAACGCACTGTTGATAGTTTGAATTATAAGGTTTCTAAAAGGTGCTACACTGTTTGCTAATCAATAAAGAGAGTGAAAGTTTTAGAAAGTAGAGGATTTTCCTCTCCTTTTTAATTTGCAGTGAAACTGTTCCTATTCCAAAAATCTTTGCTTCGTTACCACCAAGATATTTTACAAAGTACTATGAAGTTGTTCATACAACTAAAATGTTAAAATCGGAAAGATTAGAGAAAATATGCTAGCGGGGCTTTCCTCGACTTTTCCTTTGTGAAACTGTGTCAACGATGAGGACCTAACTCGCAGAGGAAATATTTCTACTTTGTCTAGCCTGCGGCTCACAAGAGGTTTGCGCAGGCCGAAAATACAAAGTCCCGCCCTACCCTAGCCTAGTTGATCGGTTCATTTACCCTGCCGGCCCGTAAATATTATGGGCCGGACAGACTCAAATTTTCCAATACTCTATTTGGAATGAGTTTAACATATTGACTAGCATTTACGACTGTGTTATGTTATTATACTAACATCAGTATAGGTATTACGAAAATTAAGGAGATATATTTTATCACTAAATAGCATCATAATAAGATATGCTAGAAAATCCTTGAAAATTTGCAAAAACACAAATTAAAAGTAAATATATCAAGGCATTTCGAATATGTGTACAACAAATAAAGAAATTTGAAGTCAAAAGGAACAGGGCTCTAAACTTTTTTTCCCATGGGATTGTAAAGTTAACTCTTCAAGTTATTCAAATTAGCATTTTATATTCATCATTTCATCCTCCTTTGTGACTCTTTACCCTTTGGCCTAAAACTGTTTTAGAAGACAACTTTAGTCGGAAAACGGGTTTTAAAGAATAGAATGGATAAGAATGAAATAAAATGTTTCTCAAGATAATTTTCAAACTAAATATATATATTTCAGTGAAGAAAAATTCATACATTTACAACCCATTCAGAACAACCCATTCCGTTGTTCCTTTCGTCATCTGCTGGTTGTTTTCTTCACTCATAACTTCATTAATAATGATTAAATTTAAATCACGGGCTTGAGGTAGCCTTGTGGTAGCGCGCCGGCTTTCGGTGCTGAGGCTGCTCGGATCGAATCCCGACAGGTCGTCATTATATACCTCCGTGTCTAGGCCGGATATGTTCACGTTAACCCTTTGAGGGGCGACGTTTGTACAGTGCAAACGACTAAAGCTAGTCTTTTTTCCCTCGCATTCAATGTATTTCAGTTAAATTAGCAGAAAAAGGGTTAGTACTGCCATCTGTTATCAGTTTAAAGAAGTAAAAACATGTTGCAACCTTTAATTGGATAAATTTTAAAGATTCTTTAGGTTAATAAAAATCTGAAAAAAATCTGCACCGTGCAAACGGGGGAGTTTGTTGCCACTGATAGGATTAAAATATCAAAACGTAGCCTTTTTTTTATCAAAAGTTTCTGAGGGTGTCATTATAAGATTCTCCCATATTTATCTTCAGTTGATTAAATAATTTTACGTCATTGAGTTGTGCATACGGAAATGTGTCAGGGAAAAAAGGCTGGAACTGGTTGGCGGTGAGAGGGCAGATAATAGGTTGAACTTCGGGCTGAGCTTGGGTCTGTGTTGATTTCTACGCCTCATTCCCCTCAAAAGAGTTCCCGATAAAACCAAATCAGTGGTTAAAAGTAAGGTGAGGAAACAATTAAATAGCAAGACAAATATTTAATACGGAGGTTGCAAAAAATGTCCAGGTTATGAAATCAGAAGGACTGGGGTGAGATCTTTATAAGGTGGTCTTTCTCTTGGGAACCTTGTAAGTACGAATGCATAATCTGACGCATATTGTTCCAAGGGTTAAATAATGCATAAATAACAGGCCGTGTTTAGGCCGGATATGTAAATGTTAAATCCGTAGACAGGAAAGTCCCTCTATGAGGTCAGATAGGATGGGAGAGGGTACGATCACCCCAGATGCGATCCCTGGGGTTGCTCGGTCACAATTGCGGTGGCACCTGGTTCAATGGGACTCCGATCCTTGTGGCTCCATTATAAACCGGAGCCGCACCCCTCAGCCCGCTAGCCTATATGAACTTGATCTGGAATGAATTCCCACCAGGGGGCGTTAGAAACAACAACAACATAAATAAATAAGTAACAGGAAAACAAAATTTCAGTTGTATACCAATATTTCTTCCCTTTTGTTAACGGCAGTTGACTGTCTAAAAGTTTCAGAACTACTAACAGTGTTTTTTAAGATCTATAGTTGTCCAACTTAAAAAAAAGCTAATCAGAACACGCACCTGGAGGAAAATTAAACTACTCACTATACAAGAGAATAACTGAACAAATTTATATGGGCATCTATTGGGATCGTACCCTCTCCCATCCTTTCTTACGTCATAGAAGGACTTTCCAGTCTATGGATTTAACGTGCCCGTATCCGGCCTAGACACGAAGGTATTGAATGGCGCTTGTTGGAATTCGATCCGAGCACCCTCATCACCGGAAGGTATACCTCAAGCACCTGTTTGATGTTTATGATTGGTATGATTCTGATGAAGGTGTTTTAGTAAGTTAGATTTAATTAAAAAAATATGAGCTTTGCTCGCAAACTGCTTCATCAACAATATAATAAAACAACGTTAAAACGGCACATATAAAATTATAAAGAAGCTAAACAATTGTTTACTGATTAGTTTATCTTAGCTTATAGAGATAAAAGCAAAGAGATTATCAAAAGATAATACCTAAGTAAACCTAAATTGACCACGTTTAAGAAGTTGGTTACAAACCTACAAACTACCATTTGCAGAGTTTAAACTTTTATAAACTTGTTGAAATGTTTAGCTTGAAAAAGATATATGTAATTATTCTTCACTGTAACTCTCTGCGTTACAAGAGACCGTTTGATTGTCTTATGCTATTACAGAACATATTATGCAAAAATGAAATGTACACATACATTTGAAAATGACCCAAATTTTGTTCCTTTTTGCGCTGTGGTTTTATTTAATATATTTTGAAAGGAATTTCATCAATTACTCTTTAGCTTGTTATGAATATCTCATCATCCCCTAATTTTGCTAACAAGTGCATTCTACTAACGTACAAAACAAAAACTGTTGAAAAGTTTGACAAGGCATTAATTATACTAATGAGAACTCACCATTCAGAGGTTTTTATTAATTATATTTCATTCTCAGCAACGTAGTTATTGCTTTTTAATTACCTACCAGATAAGTTATGAGAACGTATTACTCTAACAATTAGAAATATATTATTTCTTAATAGCCGAAACTCCCAGTATAAGTTAGGTTCAATAAAATGCTAAACCTCGGCTTACGCCATCAATCAATACTGACAAAACAAGATGAAACGTAGACATTAAAAACGGAAACAACAAAATGCATTTGTCATTAGTGTGATTACGTACATGACAACGAGTTATTCGTTCATAATCAAGCCATTAATAACCTTCATTTGGATTTGTCTTAATGCATAAGCCGTGTTCATTTGCCGCACTTGTAATTAATCCATTAAGCCAATTATCTTGTGAAGCCGAACACTAAATTTGGTCATGATTGGGGTATTTTTCATTTCTTTATACGTGCAGAGTTCATACAGAGGAGAGATTGCCCAATTTCTTTTTCGTATCACTCAGGAATTAAGATCTGTATCAACATACTTATATATCAAGTGGACACTAGATGATTTTGCATTTACGAAATGCAACGTAAATGTGTCCTTTTCGTTTCGTAACTTGTTTTTGCCCGGTCCATGTAAGTTGAAATATTGTTTAATATCTGATATTTGCATTTCTTCTTTGATCTCCCTTTATAATAAATAATGAGAAAATATAAGGGTCTTCTCTAGACACTAAATGACTGTTTGCATTTGCGAAATGCAATGTAAATTTGTCCTATCCATTTCATAACTTGTTTTTGCCCAGTCCATGTAAGTTCAAATCTTGTTTAATATCTGATATTTGCATTTCTTCTTTGATGTCCCTTTAAAATAAATAATGAGAAAATATAAGGGTCCTTTCTAGACACTAGATGACTATTTGTATTTACGAAATGCAATGTAAATTTGTACTTCCCGTTTCATCACTTGTTTTTGCCCATTCCATGTAAGTTCAAATAATTAAGATTTGAACTTACATGGAATAACAGATATTAATTAATATCTGTTATTTGCATTTCTTCTATGATCTCCCTTTAAAATAAATAATGAGAAAATATAAGGGTCCTTTCTAGACACTTGGTGACTATTTGCATTTACGAAATGCAATGTAAATTTCTACTTCCCGTTTCATTACTTGTTTTTGCCCACTCCATGTAAGTTCAAATCTTAATTAATATCTGTTATTTGCATTTCTTCTTTGATCTCCCTTTAAAATAAATAATGAGGAAATGTGAGGATCTTCTCTAGATGACTGTTTGCATTTACGAAAAATGCAACGTAAATTTGTCCTTTCCGTTTCATATAACTTGTTTTTGCCCAGTCCATTTAAGCTCAGATATTGTTTAATATCTGTTATTTGCATTTCTTCTTTGATTTCCCTTTAAAATAAATAATGAGAAAATATATAAGGGTCTTCTCTAGACACTAGATGACTGTTTGAATTTAAGAAATGCAATGTAAATTTGTACTTTCCGTTTTATAACATTTCCGTTTTGCCCAGTCCATGTAAGTTCAAATCTTGTTTAATTTCTGTTATTTGCATTTCTTCTTTGATATTCCTTTATAATAAATAGTGAGAAAATGAAGACATTCTCCTAATTTCTACTTATGACCTACTGGTCTCTGTATGGTCTCTACTCTATGGTCTTATGGTCCTCATCAACTATGGTAATAGTTTTCCAATCATAGAGTAGCAAAAGTATATTTTTGCAAATGTATAACAAATACGTAATAAATTTGCGGTGACAATAATAGTAAAATCTTGTTTAAATATCTGATATTAGCATATCTTGTTTAATGTCTGTAATTTGCATTTCTTCTTTGATATTCCTTTATAATAAATAGTGAGAAAATGAAGACATTCTTCTAATTTTTACTTATGACCTACTGGTCTCTGTATGGTCTCTACTCTATGGTCTTATGGTCCTCCTCAACTATGGTAATAGTTTTCCAATCATAGAGTAGCAAAAGTATATTTTTGCAAATGTATAACAAATACGTAATAAATTTGCGGTGACAATAATAGTAAAATCTTGTTTAAATATCTGATATTAGCATTTCTTCTTTGATCTCCTTTATAATAAATAATGAGAAAATATAAGGCTCCTATAATTCATACTTATGACCTAGCGGTCTCTCTATGGTCTCTACTCTATGGTCTTATGGTCCCCCTCAACTATGGTAATAGTTTCCAACCACAGAGTAGTAAAAGTATATTTTTGCAAATGTATAACAGATGCATAATAAAATTGCGGTGACAATAATAGTGTTTGAACATATCTTTGTGAATTTCTGAGAATCACATTTATTTCATATCGATTCTTTGCCCTTTGTATATAATATTAAAAAAGTATCAGAAAATATAATTGAAAAACAGACGTAATTTGCGTAAAATTTTACACATACTTAGATGGATGCTAGTATTTTGAATAAATGACTGCTTAGATGAAATTTTTTTTTCTTAGCTGCTGGTTTCACTCTCTGCTGGTTTGTGAATATTGCAAAGTGTATTTTAATTGAATGCTAATATATATTCCGTACAAGTAGTACGTATGCTTATTGCTGTAAAAGCAAATTCTATATGTGCAACGAATTCAATAAACATTGTTTCATGTATATAATGTGTTTGTATCAAATTCATTTAGAGTGCCACTTCAAATTATATACACCCAAGTGTGGGTAGAAGTGAGCTATACTCTACACAATATTTAAGTAAATGTTAAGTTTTACCTCAATGTATGGAAAGTATTTTATACATAAGGATTATTTCTCGCATTGAAAGGAAAAGAAATGTTCGTGGAAGATTTTCAATTAAGCTAATTACTTGTTATTTTAAAATACTGAATTTTTAATAAATGAAAATATTCTTAATACACTGAATCCAGATTTTGATGATGGTCTCGTTCGCCTTTTTATTTATTTATTACAAATTCTCGGAAGATTGGCTATGACACCATTTGTTCACAGTAAAGGGCGAGACTGCTGGCCATTCATTTAAGGGGGCACCGTATAAGTGGCCATCATTATCCCCTACAAGTCAAGTGACGAGACCGGAACACTTTACCCCGCACCTCCAGAGGTAAATTTGAGAACTTGGAGGACATTGCAGCCACGACAGATTTTACGTGTTCCTGCCACCATTAGTGAACATGGCGGTGGATTTTGTCAGCGACCGGCATGGAATCCGCAACTGGCTCGATCACTGGCTCGACGCCAACCGGGCCAAAAGCCGATTGGCGTCGAGCCAGGCCGGCTTTTGGCCCGGTTTGCCAAAGCCCGGTTGGCAAATCGGCTTTTTATTAGTAACATAAAATTGTTGCTAAATAATCAATGAATAGCAAAAGAAATGGTTTTGAAAGTTTACTGTCTCGCTTAAAGAAAATATTTTTGGTTGAATATTCAAATATATTACGTTATTTTTATTATTTTTTGGCTTAAAGTCCTATCACTGAGTTATAGCCTATGTTCTGAAAATTCTATTGTTTTGTCATAGCCAAGATTCGTCTGATGGTAGCGATGAAATCTTAAGTGAGCCCTACATCTTTCAACTAAATTTAGAAATACATACACTATAAAATATCATTAAAAACGTCCATTTCCAATTTATTTAAATGTCCAATTTTTATTGAATTTACTGTATCCTGGTCCTATTAATTTCCTAAGTACCATATCCTTACAAATAAAGAGCTATTCAGGGCTTCTTCTGCCGTTTGGAATTCCCAGCGAACTAACCCACGGAATTATAGTATTAGGAATCTCAAAGGGAATACAGGAATACTGTCTATAAAGGTTTATGGATGTGTTAGCGATTACTGACACAAATAAAAAAGATGTTATAGTCATAACGATACCCTATCTATATATATATATAAAACAGTTCCGTAATTGACTGATTCACTGACTCACTGATTGACTGACTGACATACAACGCACAGACCAAACCACTGGACCTAAAGGGCTGAAATTTTGCATGGCGATTCTTCTTATAGTGTAGGGGTGCACTGATTGATGATTTGTGAAAGATTTTTGAAAAATTCTTCTTAGATTTTTTAAATTAAATTTTTAAGCTGTTTTAGTAACTTTTTTTAAGTTTGCATTTAAAATAATAGTTTTAGGGTTATAAAATTTATATCACGAGAAAGATCCTAAAAATTCCTTTAAAATAAAATCCTTTTCGAATCTTACCTCAATTTTCTGATTTTTGGTGAATTTTTAAAGATTAATTTTTAGAATTTAATTTATTACATGCTGATCACGTGATTTCTTTTTCTGGTACTTTAAATAAATTTATCGTCACGTCCATAACAATGAAATAGACAAAAAAAAATATTATTTCCCTTGCTAATGCGGCAGACGATTGGACATTATCCAAAAAAATATTAAAATACTGTAAAAGATATGTTCCTCAAACTGTACTATATTAACTGTACTCTATTCTTTAGTATGTCCTATTAGATTTAATTTGAATATTTTCTTCTATATTATTTTGTCTATAAAAATGTCTCTTACGATTTTTTTATAAATATTTTTTCTTACATTGATAGTATACATTGATCGTCGTATTTATTATACATATATATATATATATATATATATATATATATATATACATATATATATTGGCATTAATTGCATACATTGACCGTTGTTTTTCATTTGAATGTACTCTGTATAGAAGTGCAGATTTTCAGCTAGTTAATTATATTTTTAGTAAAAATTCAATCTTTTCTAAGAAAAATCTTGTGATTTGATTCTTGGATCTCAGATGTTTGTCATTTTTTGGTCTTTTCTATGGCTTTGTTTAACAATCTAAAAATAAGCGAAAATTTCATATAAAAAACTTATTGTTGTATACTATCCTAAATTATTCTACAGTTTCTCCTCATGGAATCTGATATTTCTAGTTGTCTGATATATTTTGTCTGATACTTCTAGTTGATTAATTCTGACTGAATTGAAATGTTAAGTAACCATTTGTAATAAGCCTGCATTTATCATGAATTAATTTATTTTTTCCCGCCAAATTGCTGTTATTGAGTAATTTTTATTTGCTATGAAAAGGGTAATTACATTGTTTACGTAAGTTTGTGAAAGCAGCCGTAAGAGATAATACATAAAACTACAACGCCAAAAACTTCACACCAGAAACCATCTGCTTCGTGTTACAAGCTTGGAAAGGAAACCGATATGACGAAATCCTTCCACAAATACCTCCGAGTTAATAATCATAAAGAGTCTCGGCCAAATACAACTTGAGTACTTTTAAAACAGTTCTCATTTATCTCTTCGGCTGAATTTAGTTACCCTAAATTGCACTACTATATAAAGAACTAGCTGAAAACCCGCACTTCGCTACGGAGTACATTCAAATTAAATACAACGGTCAATGTATGCAATTAATGCCAATAAATAAATAAATAAATATATATATATATATAATAAATACGACGATCAATGTATACAATTGATGTAAAAAAAATACATATATATATATAGAAATATACAGTAGAATCTCGATCTATCGTTTTCGAAGGGACTGACTGTACTAAACGATGGATGCGGGAAAACGATAGATGTGGGAACATACAAAAAAGTATTAACATTCCTTAAAGTTTGATATCCCTAAAATATATTTACTCACATACCTAAATGCATACATACATAGTGTAATTGAAGATAAAATTACAAAGTTGTACTGAAATCCAAGATAATAATAATAAAAAAAGAAATACACGTAAGTACACAGGAATTTTGATTCAAATAAAAGTATATAATCTTTGTTTGTTTTTTGGCGGTTTACTCTCCACAAGTAAACAATATTTTTTCTGTGTTACAAATTGCAATCTTTTCGGTATCGGTTATTGTGTGACAGTATAAATAAGCGTCAGCCGTGAATCGTTTGTAACTAGAACAATTCCATTGCACTGGATGGGGTCCGACATAAGACCAGCAGGAAGTTCTGCTGCCGGGTGAAACTCTCATCGGCCAGTGCAGAACTGCAGCAATCAAAAACTTTTCACACCCTAGACCAAACACCAGGGCGCCTCCATCCCAAGGCCAAGAGAAAAGCCAGAGGACAGCAGGAACCGCTCAGGTCGGCTGACTGTGAGCTATTGCTGATAAGAACAGAAATGTTGAATAGTCGGAGAATTTGGAATGATTTTCCAAGAATAGGATACCTCAGGGGCTAAATAATTAAAGGAACACCAACGATGAACAAATAATTGAACTGGTACGATTATGCGAAACCAGGCTAAACAGTAGAGAAGAAGAATACGAGACCGTGCATCTCAAATGTTCTGCTCATTGTTACATTAGAGCGTCATTCTAGCTCAATCCAGACATTTATATTTCAGGTTCAGTTATTATGAAAAAACGATCGATCCGATAAATTAATGTAAAGCTGCGATATTCTGAACGAACATTGCGGGAAAACGATTGTTCGAGGAACGATCCATGCGGTCTGTTTTTGCTTGTTTTCTATGGAATTTATTCGGGACTGGATGAAATAAACGATGCATACGGGAAAACGATCGTTCGGGGAACGATTGATCGAGATTCCACTGTATATATATGTATAAAGAATCGTAAGGGATATTTTTACATATTTTAATGTAGAAGAAAATATTCAAATTAAATGTAATAGGATGTATGTGTGTTCTCTAGAGTCATAAAGAAAACATAAAGAAAATATTCAAATTAAATGTAATAGGACATAAAGAATATAGTACAGTTTGAGGAACATAATATCTTTTATTGTATTTTAATATTTTTTTGGATAATGTCCAGTCGACTGCCGCATTAGCAAGAAAAAAATTTTTTTTTTCTATTTAGTTGTTATGCACGTGACGATAAATTTAATTAAAGTACCGGAAAAAGAAATGACGTGATCAGCATTTAATAAATTAAATTCTAAAAATTAATCTTTAAAAATTCACCAAAAATCAGAAAATCGAGGTAAAAAGATCTCATTTTAAAGGAATTTTTATGATTCTTCTCGTGATATAAATTTTATAATCCTCAAATTATTATTTTAAATGTAAACTTAAAAAAAGTTACTAAAACAGCCTAAAAATTTAATTTAAAAAAGTCTAAGAAGAATTTTTCAAAAATATTTCTTAGTGCACCCCTACACTATAAGAAAAATCGCCATGCAAAATTTCAGCCCTTTAGGTCCAGTGGTTTGGTCTGTTCTTTGTATGTCAGTGAGTCAGTCAGTTACGGCACTGTTTTATATATATATAGAAGAATGTTTCATGTGAAATGCATTGGTTATCATTGAGTGACAAGCAAAATAAGAGATATGTACTTCCCTTCTCAGCGAAGACTTACCTCGCATTTAACAGCTTTGCACAAGGCACAGAAAGAAGCTTCTGTTTACCAAGTCCATTTCCCGTATAACTAAGGTGCGGGAACAAGAGAATTGAAAGACTGTATATGTAAGGTTTTACTTCAAGTTCTTTTTGGCATACTTTGCCTTGTTGAAGTGCCCGACGCATCTGGTACGGTATCGAAAGAGATTTTTGAGAAAGATGAAGTTTCAAAATAAAGTTCACCAAATTAAGTTTATTTTATACAATGGCGCACCTTAAGGATTTTACTTTAGCGGAAATATGGAACACAATGGGAGTTAAGTGAATTATGATAAAAATTTGAGTTAAATGATAAAAATAGTATAACAGGACCCCTTTAAAGTCAAGGCTTTGTAATTAATGTTTACATTATTAATACTAATTATCGAATATTTCAGGAACTCTCTTTAACACCTCTGCATATTACCACCTCTAATATGCATGTATCAAAGTTAATTTTGAGTTTTATGCATAATTGTCCAAACATGAGCTTGAAATTTATAATTCTGATACTCTAGAGAATAGACAAACAGTCGGACCTCTATTTAACGAAGTCGCTAAATCCCGAAAAAAAGTTCGTTATATGGAAAATTCGTTAAATAGAGATTCACCTTTTAAAATACTTTAAACTACACAAAACATTAACAATTCATAAACACTAAATATTATTAAAAAAAGTAATTAATCACAGCTTTATTTTGTAAATTAATATCTATTATTTTGTTTTATATACCTTACCCATCAAAAAGAAATCTGCAAGGAAAACAAGAAAAAAAAGGTCCGGGAATACACTGTATTTCAATTAAAAAAATTAATTTTATGTTAAAATTAATGAAATTTAATGACAGTATCGCATTTATTATAATACGTTATTTTATGCATACAATACCTCAAGCGTCCTTAAATTTAATTACTGATAAATTCTGTTAATTTTGTTTGAGTTTTTTTGTTTGAAAGAGTGTTTTCTCTCATAATACGTCTCGCATCTTTGCAATGCACCCTAAACCCCTTCAGGCGTATTTTCTTCAAACTGTAATCCGCGTCGGATTGTTTCAAATGATTTTAGCATTTCATCATAGGAAGGTTTGTTGATTTCTGCATTATGATTATTTCCATCCTCATCATCTTTGTCTTCATCGCAATTCATTGCTTCATTGTTTTTTATTTTTCACACTGTCCAAAATATCCAATTCAGTTAGTGTTTCCGAGGTTCAGCTTCAGAATTAAGTGAAAGAAAATCATCAATCGGCACATCATCGTTAATTTCTTCTTTTCCCTTAGCTGCATCCACATTTTTTTAAGTTCCTCTAAGAGAATATCGTCTTCGTCCTCCGTACTTGCGAATTATCATTGCTGACAAAGAATCCAGCTTTGGCAAAACTGTTGCTTATTTACAACTAAAAAAATTGGATGTTTTTAGCTGTATATTTAACAGTTTTTAAAAATCTGTTTACTTTTGCGATGAATTCTGAAAGTAAAAAAACTTGAATGTGAATGAATCAAGTAGCTCAAGTATTCATATCGCGTAGTGAGCTGTAAAAAACTGGATGGCAGTCTACTACTCCAATCGCAGGAAAAACTAAATAAATAAAAAATAATGAAAGGGTTTGCTTTTACAAGGTGTGGATTAAATGCAATATTGTTAGATAATTCGGGATATTTTTTAACTTTCATATACTTTTTCCATTATGACGTCATTATAAGTATTATGACGTCAAAATGACGGGTTGGATGACAGTCTACTACTCCAATCACATGAAAAACTAAATAAATAAAATTAATGAAAAGGTTTGCTTTTACAAGGTGTGGATTAAATGCAATATTATTAGATAATTCGGGATATTTTTTAACTTTCATATACTTTTTCCATTATGACGTCATTATTAGTATTATGACGTCAAAATGACGGGTTACCTTCTAGTATATAAATAGTATGATTTGTGACATCAGCGTTCCATGGTTTGGAAATTTCTGATATGCTTTCCCGTAAGTTGATCCTTGGCATGGATTGATTGATTGTCAAAAACGAGACCAAATTTGCGATACTCTACAACCATACGTTTGTCCAACTTTTGAACCCATTTTTCGCAAATTTCTGACGTCATCGATGATTTTTTGTTAAAGGTCATAATCAACCTCCAAAGATTTTGCGCCTTTAAAATACAATAATAAAGGGGATAAGATTGCACTTCCTGGATGAAATGTATAGAATAACAGCGATTTTGATTTTACTGGTCTCAGTGAGTTAGGCGACTGGTAAAACCAATTCAAGGTCATTGATCCCCATAAAATGTATTAAAAGAAACAATTAAGTTTGAAATGTTCAGAAATATTTTGAGAAATATGAAGAAAAAAATATTGGATCGCAAGAAAAAGTTCGTTAAATAGAGAATGCACTTCGCTATTTAGAGGTTATTTTACGAAGAAATTCACAAAATGTTCTTGGTTCCAAGGAAAAATTCGCAAAATAGAGAAATTCGCAAAATAGAGGTTCGTTAAATAGAGGTCCGTCTGTATTTCGTAATTTTCTGATTTCCAGATTTTTCTTCCTGGATATAAGTTTATATATATATATATATATATATATATATATATATATATAGAGAGAGAGAGAGAGAGAGAGAGAGACAGGGTGCCCATAATTAAACTTCCCTACTGTACAATTGTCTACAGTCGAAACTATTGTTCAGAAAGTTATGAAATTTTGTGTAGGACATATTGAAGAGATAAGAATTTGTTTGAGAGATTAAAAAAATTAGTTCAAAATTTCACCACCAGAGGGCGTTTTTTGATGAATTACACATTTGCGACTGGTTTTTTACTTGAGATTTCACAATTTTTTATCCATAGGTCACCCTAACACAATAACTCATTGAATTTTACAATCTTTAAGTAATTGCAAAGTCGATAGGAAACTTGTTAAATAACTAATTTTCGGACAAAAGATTTGAAGGATGAAGAAGAAACAAATATGGAAATTAATTTTTGTCGACCTAGAGCAGAAGCTGTTATAAAACCTTGAAACTTTCATTGAGATTTTGTTTTCAGCGTGCTTGCTATTGCTAATCAGAATGTAATCATTAGGATTACCAGATCGAGCTTTGCTAGTAAAATTGTTTTACCAAAACGATAATTCAGCACTAGTTGCTCTATGAAAATTTCGGAGTTTGAAGGGGATACGAAAAGGTCCATTAAATATGTAATTCATGAAAAAAACGCCCTCTGGTGGTGAAATTTTGAACTATTTTCTTTATTTGCTCAAACAAATTCCCATCCCTTCAATATGTCCTACACAAAATTTCATAACTTTCTGAACAATAGTTTCGGTTGTAGACAACTTTAAAGTAGGGAAGTTTGATTATGGATACCCTATATATATATATATATATATATATATATATCAATAATTTCCCCTGAAATGCATAAATTTCCCTAAATATAAGTTTGTGTATATACGTTAAAACTTATGCAGCTTGAAGATTAGGGCTTCTTCAGGCAACCTCATTATGGGTTACGAAGAATGCGAAGAATTCGCGCGGTCGTTCAGTTATCGGTACGCACGAGACTTTTCATTAAGGGACAACCTACTCAGAAATATTTGTCACCCGCTTCGTGTGGGTTGAAATATCACGGCAGACATTTCCAGAATATAAATACCGTGATAAATGAATGCTAGATCGATCATGATGCATTATGAATATATACTCAGACTTTGCAATAATTTGCGTATCAATGACGAAAATAACTATGTGACATATAAGGGCATTTATCATTTCGGAAATCGCTAAGTTTCAAAGATACGTTATCTGGTCTTTTGAAAGGAGATTTAAAGAAATTGAACCGCATGGAAACGTGAACAATATTTCTGAAAAAAAAAAATTCTTCAGTGTGAGCTTAAAAATAATATTTTTATTATAAATATATTAATTTTACCCTGGCTCTTTACAAAACTAACAAATTGTAGGAATATCGTCGGACAGAATATCGTCTTTTCAATTATTAAGGGGGCGAACTATTTATTAATTCGAAACTAGTTGCCACACCTTATAGTCAATATGAAGAAGATGTGTGTCCCTGGTTTGCGTTTTCATAGAAATAGGTTTTACTTCATGCTCTTCGGCATATTGGGTCTTACGTAAGTTTTTGACGCATCTGGTTAAATATCGTAGGAGGAAACTTTTGAGGGGAAAGGCTGCCACGTCAACAAAACCCAAGTAGGCCAAGCTAAGTTCTTTTCAGAAAGGTGCATCTAAAGGAATACAGTTTAGGGTGAACAAGGAGTGACATGGGTTACATATATAAATATATATATATATATATATATGCAGGGTGTTTCAAAATTCGACCGAAAAATTCAGAGGGGTGATAGTAGGCATCAAGACAAGCAATAATCTCATAGCAATGTATGACCGGGAACACAAACCTGACGCTAAGGGCGCTGTTTACTTAGTCGGACCGTACCTCTTACCAACCCCATTAAGACGGCCGGAAATATCGCAGTTTTCGGGAGGAGATAGAAAACTGAAAAACAAAACAGAATTTATAGGAATGCATGACCGGAAACGCAAACTTGGTCAGCTAGAGCAGTGCTCCGCAACCGCTGTGCCGTGGCACACTAGTGTGCCGCAAGGTGATCTTGACTGTGCCGCGGTGATTTTATCGATTATAATAATAAAAAAATTTAACCACCTCTATTAGTTAGAAATATTTCTAAGTAAAATATTCCTCTAACTTTTTTCTAGTACATAATTTCTCTGGGTCGAAATTATACACAAAACAAAAACATGTTGTTACCATATATTGTATGTAATGCTCGAGCATCATATTTCTGGATTTCAGTTAAGAAAGAATATCCACAATTTTCTGACAAGGCAATTTTGCTCCCTTTTTCTACGACATACATATGCGAACAAAGTTTTTCGACACTGGTTCTAATTAAAAATGACAAACGATCATGTTTAAAGGGTCTTGACCATGAATTTCGAGTAGCTCTTTCTAATATAGAGCCAAATATAATGCGTACATATGTTCATCAAAACAAGCTCAAATATCTCATTAATAAATTAGTTATGTTTAAATTTGATTTATTAGGCTTAAGTAAAGACCAAAAAAACAAATTTTAATATAAAAATTTAAAGAGAAAATTTTTTTACTTGTAAACTATAACTTTATATTTTTGTTCTTGTGTTGGTGTACAATTCAAAATGATTTATATAAAACTTAAAGGATTATAATTATCTTGATACATAGAGCTGTTTTTTGTGTTTTTTATCTAATAAAAACATATACGCATTTATTGTAATTTATGTATTTGCAAGCTTTCTTGTGGTGTGCCGCGGAATTATCGAAAAAAACGTTGTTGTGCCGTGGAAGATAAAAAGTTGCGGAGCTCTGAGCTAGAGGATAAACAGAGATGCAGGAATGTTGGCTTTTCATTTCTGTAGTGTCAGCATTGAGCCAGGTTTGTGTTTCCGGTCATGCATTGCTATGCGATTATTGCTCGTCTTGATGCCTACTAACACCCCTTTGAATTTGTTGGTCAAATTTTGCAACACCCTGTATATATATACAGTGGAATCTCGATCTATCGTTTTTCAAGGGACCGATTGAAATGAACGATAAATGCGGGAAAACGATAGATACGGAAACATAACAAAGCAATATGATCGTTGGGACTGGATAAAATGAACGACACATACGGAAAAACGATGAATCCGGAAACGATCGATCGAGATTCCACTGTATATATATATATATATATATATATATATATATATATATATATATATATATATATATATATATAATCAAATATTCACTGAATAATTTACAATTTTAAACACAAATATATAAATGTATAATTTTGTATAAAGCGTATAAGTTTGTTTAAATGTATATACCCGTGCTTGCTGTGCAAAGGGTGTGAAGTCCAAAATGGGCTAAAATGAGTTTTTCAAACAAGGCATGTTCGAATATTCAAGGGTTTCTGCAGAGTACAGAAAGCTAGACACAAACATGTTAGTTTTAAAGGGGTTATGTCCCTATCAAGGACTTAACACTCTTTACTCAACAGAAATAAAATTACTTTAAAAAAATTAAAAATTAAATTTAGAAAAACTGACTTTACAAAAGCCGTTTTTTTTTTCAATCCCGTTTTTCTCAAAACTTCAACTTTGCCCTTGACACTCTTTACACAGCAAAATCAGATATATTGACTGATGAAGGAAATTCTTTAATACCCTTTAACTTGCCTGTAACTAGATAACCTTTAACTTGCATATATACAAATTCGTCTTTCTTTTAACTTACTCGAAATGTAACTTAAATTTTTACATAAAATGACGGTAACTGGTTCTGCAGACCATTGATATATAGTCTACGGGTCAAGGGTTAACGACTCTCGCCCTAAAACAAGTAACTTTACATTTGTTTGTTTGTTTGTTTTGAGAATTCTCAATAATTGAGTAATTCCTCAATGTCTCTACTTGATATTAGTCTACCTGTAGATAGAATCCTTTATTCTGTTAGCGATAATTTTAGTTTTCAACAGTTTGGATATTACTCAGTTTTTCCACAGAATCAAGTCAGCTCGTCCCTAGAGTTTTAAGACTGGTGTTTACTAACCCTATTGGGATTCGCTCACGTCAGTGTTAACCTATGGAGAAAATGTACCGACTTGGTTTTAAAGATTTTTTTAAATGTACTCTCTATGAGAGAAAGAAATTTTACACCTTGGGATATTTTTCGCTTTTTAAAAAAAAATAAAAATGATATATTAAAATTTAAATTATTCGGGGGGAAATCTGGTTTTGTGTATTTTAAACGCTCATAATTTCCTTTGGTGGACTAAATTTGTAAAATGAATCCTGTTGCAAGGTGCAGAAAAGTTCAGGCTGTCTGAAAATACCATTTTTATTGGATTATCGGCATTTATGTAGCTGTCAATAGTAGGTATATTTTCTCCGTAGGTTAACACTGAGGGGAGCGAATCCAATAGAGTTAGTACACACTAGCTTTAAGTTTTAAAAAACTTTTTTTAATCTTTCATACTTTTTGTATCAGATGAAAGTGAAACGTTTTTGAATTAAATATTTTCTAGTGTTTAGTGATAATGATATTTATAAAAATTAAATAAAACGAACTTGATATTGTTAAAGCGGATCTCATTTATTTGAATTTATTTTTTTAGCTTATAGTTTAGTTTATTATCTTGTGAAAAATATAGTTTATGTTTTCTGAACAACCTGAAAATACCATTTTTACTGGATTATCAGCATTTATGTAAGTTCCAATAGTAGAGACATTTTCTCCATAGGTTAACACTGAGGGGAGCGAATCCAATAGAGTTAGTACACAGTAGCCTTAAGTTTAAAAAAAAATTTAATCTTTCATACTTTTTGTATCAGATAAAAGTGAAACGCTTTTGAATTAAATATTTTCCAGTTTTTAGTGATAATGCTACTTATAAAAATTAAATGACAAGAACTTGATATTGTTAATGCGGATCTCATTTATTTGAAATTACTATTTTAACTATAAAACAAGTGAGATATAGTTTAGTTTATTCTCTTGTGTAGAAAATAGTTTATATTTTCTGAGCAACCTGAAAATACCATTTTTATTGGATTATCCGCATTTATGTAGCTTTCAATAGTAGACACATTTTCTCCATAGGTCAACACTTGGGTGAGCGAATCCAATATGGTTAGTACACAGCAGCCTTAATCTGAGATTGCTTTGAAAGTGGTCACGGGTTGTGACGTGTGACAGGAATCATTAATGAGCGGTCCCGAATGCACCCGCCCATCTGTTTTCGACTACGAAAGGGTGCGGTTGGGGACAGATAAAAAATAAGCGACTGTTAGGTAACTGGTCGTATGACGGGGTTTTCGTTCGTCAGGCCTTTACGTTTGTTGCGTGTCTTTAAGGTGATGCTCTAAAGCAGGGGTCGGCAACCTTTTTTACTAGGACGGCATATTGCAGAATTAAGGGAGTTCGACGGACACCGCTGGATGGAGAGGAGGAGGGGGGGGGGGGTTAATATTTGAACATGAAAATATTAATGCGGCCTAAATTTTTAATACATAAATTAAAATTTTAATTTAAACAAAATAATCTTAGCAATTATTTAATATTAACCGATTAGTTTTTTTCGTCGTTTATAAAGTGATCGTTTTTATCTAAGGTGACTGCCTACGCTCTACGAGAGAATTTTTTCAAAAAATCGTTTTTTTTAAGGATTTTTTGGTTTTTTATGGTAAAATAGCATTTAAAAATTTAAAAATAAACAAAAACTTGTCGGTAAATACCATAATTTTTTTATAAATTGGTCAATTTGAAGTAATTTTTAATGAAATTTAGCTAAAACGCCTATCACTCTGCACAAAATTCTAATGCTACTATTTTAATTTCCTTCTCACACATGATACATGTGATAGTTATCTTCAAAATGACCCATAATCTAAGAGAAATTTTAAAATGCAAAAATAATACACACAATTTTTTGTTCCAATATGAAAATTTTCCCCGATTCGACATTCCTTTTCTTATAAAAACAATCCCAAATAAAAAACTATTTATTATACATCCATTATTGTGCGTCATTTCATTAACAATATAGCATCTAAAACATTTCCTGAAAATTTTATCAAATTATATACATTATTATGTGAGATATCAAGATAATGGTAGACAAAATTCATGATAATGGTAGACAAAAGTTTTTTAGCACCATAAAAATGGTATTAATGGTGCTAAAAAACATAATTTTGAGAAAAACGCATTTAAAGTTGTTTGTCACTTTAATTTTGTAGCAGAAGATGTTTTTTAAATAGCTATAACTCTGCTTCTAATTGATGTAGAATGAAAATAAAAACGGTTTTGAAAAGAGAAAAGATTGAATCACACGATTCTTCCAAAAAAAATTGACTAAAATAGTCAAAAAATTACATTTTCAACGGAGGCAGTCACCTTAAACTACCAACACACTGTTAAAATTGTGCAAACTGAGTTTTACATGAGCAAGTTGAATTCTATCATATTACATTTTTGCTGGAGTTTGTATAATGACGAATATTTGTATAATCCTTTTTTTTATTTACCAAATAAGTTTGAAAAGAAGAATGGGAAATTTTGGATTAAAGAACAATATTAACACTCTTTATCGAAAGATGAGGGAAAGAAAATTCGGAACAATTGGAATGTAAATTTAATAGTTTTTGTAAAAAGAGTTTGGAAAGAAAATCTGGAAATAGATTTAATGGTTTTGTAAAAAAGCGTGTGGAAAATTCTAGATTTAAAAGTTAACTTAACAGCTTTTGTGGAAAAGAGTTTTTAAGACAACTAGAAAGATTTGGCAAGTAAACTTGTAAGATATTATTGAAAGAGGGAATAAAAGAAAAATTAGGAAAACTTGGAAAGCAAATTTAATAGTTTTCGAAAAAAGAGGTTGGAATGAAAATGAACGATCTGGATGGAAAATTTAGTAGTTTTTGAGGAAAAAGGTTGGAATGAAAACTGGAATAACTTTGGTTCGAAAGTAAATTTAACAGCTTTTGTCAAAAAGAGATAAAAGAGAAAAGGACATATTAGGACAGCAAATAATTTTTGTCAAAACTGTTTGGAGCAAATGCTGGTAAGATTCTGACATTAAATTTAATAGTTTTGGTCTATAAAGGTCAAAAAGAAAATTGGAAAAATTTGGATTTGAAAGTAAATTTAACAATTTTGTGGAAAATGTTTGAAAGAAAACTGGTAGATTTAGCAAGGAAATTCAACAGTTTGTGGAAGAATTTTAAAGTGAGAAATGGAATGGTTTGAAAAGGAAGTTTATTTATCTTTGGCCAAGAAATTGGTAGGAAAACGGGAAAAGTTAGGATTTCATAAATTTGGCTAAAAAAGGTTAGAAAGAAATCTGGAAGTTACTAAATTTTTAAGTTTTAGCATACGAGGTTGAAAAGAAAATTGGGAAGTACTGTATTTTGTCAGTAAATTTAATAGTTTTTCCGAAAAAAGTTTGAAAAGAAAACTGGAAAGATTTAGAAAATAAATTTGATAATTTTTTTAGATGGTTGAGGAGAAAACTAGAAATATTTCGAAAGTAAATTTAAGGTTTTTCGTAGATTAAAGTTAAATAGAAAAGTGGAAAAAATTAAGTTCAATAAGGAATTTTAATGGTTTCTGTCAGAAAAAATTATTATAAGGTTTTGGTTAATATTTTTCTTGTAAATCGTTCTTCTGATGTTGGGTAACTTAAACTAAATAAAGGCAAGATAAGTATGGTTCTTCTGTTTTAAAGACCACACAAAATGAATTATTCTTTTTTATCAAAGAATATTAAGTAAGTTCTGTGACAACTCCTCTACACGTTACAAATATTTTATCTGGAACATTTGTGTCTTTAAATCATTTAATTGTACCCACTCAAATCTTGTCTGGTGCTTACAGCACATTTCTAACCAAATTAAGTGCAATTAAAAAGGAAGAAAAATCATAATCTTCTCTCTATGATCGTTTAAATACATACCTGCATTCAGACTGCTTATTAAAAATTTTCCCTTCTCTCCTTTCCTTTATAATATAATTTGTTTGACTGTTCTGGATCCCTTTCGTCATCGAATTAACATGCAATCTGTTATTAGAATATATTGCTTAAATGCTGAGTCATTGAATCAGAGACATGTTTGACCACAAAGTGTGTTACTGGACTGTAGTAAACACGATAAATTAAATTGCTGCTGATTGAAAGACGTCGTGTTTTATTATTTCACTTTCCCTTTTTTTGCGTAGAAATTCAAACTTTTACTTTTAGAGACTATATTGAATTAAATACAAAAATAATTTTCAGGTAGTCTCTTCTAATGAAACTACCGTGGGTTATTAACGTAGGATTACTAATCGCTGCTTACCTCATTTGTATGTTTATATGTATTTATATATATGTACGTATATATATATATATATATATATATATATATATATATATATATATATATATGTGTGTGTGTGTGTGTGTGTGTGTGTGTGTGTGTGTGTGTGTGTGTGTGTGTGTGACCGTTATGGAGGAACGTAATCCTACGTTAAAAGTACTTCCCACAGTATATTAACATATGGAAGGTTTTTATTCACCGGCCAATACATTCTCAAATGCAATAGACTTCCATTGAATTAGACCGTAATTCAATAGAAGTCTATTTATTGCATTTGAATGTATTGGTTCTCAAACTTTTTAGACCCCTAGATCTACACATAATTTTTGGCGGCGTCCTTATTATGAACCAACCATTGTACAGTACAGAAAATTTTTAGTTATAATTTTAACTAGATTACTACTTAATAGTATAAATATTAATATGACATGGTATAGGTAAAAAAAAGAAAAGAAAATATTACAGTCTATTGCATTTTAATGTACTGGTTCTCAAACTTTTTAGACCCCTAGATCTACAGATCATTTCCGGCGGCGCCCTTTTTATGAACCAATCATTGCACAATACAGAAAAATTTTAGTTATAATTTTAACTAGATTACTACTTAATAGTATAAATATTAATATGACGTGGTATAGATAAAAAAAATAAAAGAAAATATTACAGTCTATTGTATTTGAATGTATTGGTTCTCAAACTTTTTAGACCCCTAGATCTACAGATCATTTCCGGTGGCGCCCTTATTATGAGCCAATCATTGCACAATACAGAAAAATTTTAGTTATAATTTTAACTAGATTACTACTTAATAGTATAAATATTAATATGACGTGGTACAGGTAAAAAAATAAAAGAAAATATTACAGTCTATTGCATTTGAATGTATTGGTTCTCAAACTTTTTAGACCCCTAGATCTACAAATCATTTCCGGCGGCGCCCTTATTATGAACCAATTATTGCACAATACAGAAAAATTTTAGTTATAATTTTAACTAGATTACTACTTAATAATTAAAATATTAATATGACGTGGTATAGGTAAAAAAATAAAAGAAAATATTACAGTCTATTGCATTTTAATGTATTGGTTCTCAAACTTTTTAGAACCCTAGATCTACAAATCATTTCCGGCGGCGCCCTTATTATGAACCAATCATTGCACAATACAGAAAAATTTTAGTTATAATTTTAACTAGATTACTACTTAATAATTAAAATATTAATATGACGTGGTATAGGTAAAAAAATAAAAGAAAATATTACAGTCTATTGCATTTTAATGTATTGGTTCTCAAACTTTTTAGAACCCTAGATCTACAAATCATTTCCGGCGGCGCCCATTATTATGAACCAATCATTGCACAATACAGAAAAATTTTAGTTATAATTTTAACTAGATTACTACTTAATAATTAAAATATTAATATGACGTGGTATAGGTAAAAAAATAAAAGAAAATATTACAGTCTATTGCATTTTAATGTACTGGTTCTCAAACTTTTTAGACCCCTAGATCTACAGATCATTTCCGGTGGCGCCCTTATTATGAGCCAATCATTGCACAATACAGAAAAATTTTAGTTATAATTTTAACTAGATTACTACTTAATAGTATAAATATTAATATGACGTGATATAGGTAAAAAAAGAAAAGAAAATATTACAGTCTGTGTAAAGAGCTTTATTGTTGTTAGCCGTATGGCGTATGCCGAGAAATATGACGAGAAATATGCCCAGCCGTATGGCGTAAGCCACCAAACATTGCCAGGGCGCCTCTGAAAATGCTTGGTAGCAAGCAACTTTCAGACCTCTGAATTAGGCATAAGAGTAATATTGATTCCTCTTCTATTCTTGTGCTTAAAAATATGGTATGGATTTTTGAGAAGTTAGATGCATTATATTCTTGCAGCTTTTTATTTTTACAGGTAATTTTTTACTGTACTATTTTCCTTCACCTTTTACCCTAATTAGTATTCGTACTGCAAGTGTTTATGATATTATCATTCATACTGCCTCTGACTTTATCGTATCATCATTTTTTCGTACGTCTTTTGTAATCGTCGTCAACCTTTATACAACAATTTTTTGCCTGCATTAGCATTTTATGCAGCAATTTTTTGTTCTGCAGTACGTGCATTATCATTTTACGGTAACGTTTTTGCAATACCTAGACAATTAAATGTTACAGTAATACAACAAATTATTCGAACATTTAAAATGCATCTGACTGGTCATGAGAAAATCGGTACCTTGAATTTCAATAACATTGAATGAAGGACATCTATTGTTATCGTATCGTTAGTCATGTTCAGTCGTATTCTCCTGTTACATTTAGAATTGATTGATTTTGATTGAGTGATTTTGATCCCAAAGCCTTCAGAGTTTGAGGGTGTATCAACGATTCAAAAGTGGACGTACAAGGTTTTGGATTAACCTACAAAGAGTAATTTTTGTTATATTTAAAAGCTAGAATTTGGTTTAGGTATTATTTTACAGCCCAGGTGCTGAATCAAAACTGTATAACTCTTTAAAATAGTTCACATTTTTTAATTAATCAAAATACAAAAAAGGGGATAAAGTTATTAGCTTTTCATAACATGGGGTACAGATTTGATGTACTACTAATGGTTAATTGTCAACCACCGTCCATACATGTAAAATTCTACAACAATGGCAAACATTAATATTTATTCTGATGATCTACATTTGTTAAAACTGTAACATGTAATACACTTTTGGGATTACTTTACAATCCATTGTATTTTTACACTTTTGATACTTGTAAACTTTTTGATATTTGTACACTTTTGATGCACAACTAATGGCTAACAATCGACCGCCATCCATACTTGTAAAATTTTCCAACAATGGACAATTTTGTGATTACTTTATCCACACACTTTTGGGATTACTTTATAATACATTTTATTTTTACCTTTCATTAATACCTTTTCATACTATAGAGTACACATCTGAGGTACGACTAATGGTCGACCACCGTCCACACGTGTAAAATTCTTCAACAATGGCAAACATTAATATTTATGCTGATGATCTACATTTGTTAAAACTGTAGCATATAATACACTTTTGGGATTACATTACAATCTATTTTATCGCTGTGTATTGCCAGTTTATCCCAATTTAAAGGGTGCTTAATTCAAATTATCTACATTTACACACAATTTGATGAGCCATCAGTTATAAAACATAAAATTAGGTGATTGGTATTAAGTTCAGTTTGGCTTACTTTAATTTCGCAACAAACGAATGGGAACTGCTTTGCAGTAAAAGGTAAAAGGGATCCTGTGAAACAAACTAGAGAATATTAGCAATCTTGCTCCAATTTCTACGATTTATTTAATTCTAAAAGCGTGGCATTTTCATAAGTTATTCATTTCAGATACGACGGAAACGCAATTAATGTTCGATCAAATTTTTACAAAAGTTTTTAAGTTAAAGTGTTAAAAATTTTGATCATTTTTACTGGAGTTTACCTGTGGTTGTTAAAGCAGTATATACTACTATTGTTAAGAACCAACAAATAAGTCTATGATATCTTTACGTCAAATAAATAATCCAACAGAGATAGATAAAAATAATACTAAAATAGACAAAAAACAAACAGAAATCAAGCACTCTGGGCATCCACGCACCAACGGCAAGATTCTGTATAAGTGCCGGAACTGAACTATAAAACAACAGAGGTAACCGACAGGTCTCGTCATCAGGGAGCCTAACCATGTCAGTTACCTCAAGGGGAACTTTCTGAATAGGATGCAGGTAAGCCCAAAAGACATCCCAAGGCCCCGAGTCCCCCAGAGAAGTAATTAGTCAAGAAGAAAATAAAAAGACAAACACAACTTACAGTATAAGCTCAACGCACCTTACATGCAAACACACAAAAATCCTAATGCAAAGTAAACGATGCGTACACACCCCAATTCCGTAAGTGACGGTAAATTTACGTCAAACAATTACAATGAGGCAATTATAGAAACAGCCGTTTTGTTTTGTACGATGTACTGAGTCATTTTGACCTTCCTCTCAGGAGAATATTTCGCTTAACCTCTCTAAAATCAAGTTCTCCAAAGGCATATGTAAGCTATTTGTTTGGATTTTAACCCCTTACCTGTGACACCCGAACCTAATTCGCGCAATCGCAATGGGCAATATTTGTGATACCCTAGCTCAGTTCGGGAAGGAGAAAGATTAGTGATTCTTTTCTGTGATGCCCACTTTCCTTTCGAATAGACATTTAATACAGAGTTTCACTACCTTCACAATAGATGGCGGTATTTGTCCTTCATTTATTTCAATGGTGGGGAATGGGGGTTTGTGGTCAGTTATAAAGGTGTGAATGGGGAATGAGTGTTTCGCACTGTTAGTCGGAAATATTTTTCCGGATTTGGCTCATTTTTCTGAAATATATGTCTTGGGTAAGGGGTTAACCCCTTACCCAAACGGGTCATACGACTGTTAGAAGTCGAAAAAGTATAAAAATTGTGTCACTTTCGATATTCTATATCTTGAAAAGTGTAAGAT
The DNA here is from genome assembly GCA_907164885.2 of Dolomedes plantarius. NCBI lineage: Eukaryota > Metazoa > Arthropoda > Arachnida > Araneae > Dolomedidae > Dolomedes > Dolomedes plantarius. Next base: position 54,648,210 of record OU015503.1, read on the forward strand.
TTAAAATCATAATTTTGTTTTTGTGTTAATAGAACGATTTATGATTTATGAATATATACCTGTTTCTTGTTTGATAGTGAAGAATAATTTGTGTTAGATAGTCATAAATAATAAGCAGTTTGCTTTGGATAAAAGTGATATCAAAGCTAACGCACATAAATGCTCCAAAAAAATTGAGTTTAAGACAAAATTTCTGCTTTTAACATATACTGCAGAAACTAAAGTTTAATTTGAACCTAAATTTGTATATATTTAAGGTATATTTCTATTTTTACTATGAAAATGAAAAGAGTGCATTTTTTCTTAATAAATTAAATTTTATCTATGCATGAAAAATGCATTCTCTAGAGATCTGTAATCAAATTTAGGTTCAGTTTCAAGCAAATGATAATATGTACCACCTGGGAAAATTTCATGCAAAAATATGAAATAGTTCTAGAGATAACAAGTGCGTTATGTGAAAAAAACATATTTTGAGATAAATCCCTTTGAAGTATTGCCCTTTAAATCTGTTTACTGTAAACATCTGACACGTTTTTATTCATAACTTTCATAATCATGAGAATTTTTTCAAGCAGATTGTCTTAAAATACTCAGAGACGGTAAGTCTTTCATGTGCATTTTTTTAAATCGATTTTTTTGACGGTTTAACAGTCGCATGACCCCCGCACTGTTAGTCAGAAATATTTTTCCATTTTTGGTGCATTTTTCTGAAATGTATGTCACGAGTAAGGGGTTAATCTTCCTGCGACTGGGCAAAGTCGACTTTCATCCCTTGAGTGGATCGATAAATGAGGCCCCAGCATGCTTGGGAACTAAACTCTGGGGGTCCCACGTCAGGTTGACCACCTGACTGAGACATATGCTGTATAGTACCCCAAGCCCACTGTAATGAAGCGCCTTCGATAATTTCTATAAATAAATAATTAGTACTAACCAAAATAATTTACGAATCACGCCCAAAATAAATATTTAAGACAGGCAATACGACACCCACGGTCAAGAAAGAGGAGATGTGCACCGCCGGCATTGGTCCACAGCGGACTGTTGCGCCATTAGTTTAGTTTTGGTTTTAAGGGGTTAATCTACGAACGGCATAACTAAGATGCATCTAAATCAGGGGTACTCAAATTGCGGCCTACCAAGCTTGAATGTGCCGTCCGAGATACTCACACCTATTATCAGGCAAGTGCTTTTCTAAACAAAATTTTGGAAATGAGTACCTGAAAAAGACAAGACTGTACAAAAATGGGCCCACCTGCTGCTCACAGTGTTCGCCTTGACGTATCTTTGTGAACCATCCAATTCCAAAATGAAATATGCGAAGAACGTATATAAAAATCAACTTAATGATTCTTACCTTCATGACAGTATTGACAGTAGCATGTAGCAAGTATAAACCCGATTTGACTAAAGTAGTCAAAAGTTTGCCTCAACATAAATTATCTCACTCATTTTTAAATAAACTTTTGAATACATTGAATACATTTTTAAATAAACTTTTGAATATTGACAGTAGCATGTAGCAAGTATAATCCCGATTTGTCTAAAGTAGTCGGAAGTTTTTCTCAACATAAATTATCTCACTCATTTTTAAATAAACTTTTGAATACATTGAATACATTTTTAAATAAACTTTTGAATATTGACAGTAGCATGTAGCAAGTACAAACCCGATTTGTCTAAAGTAGTCGAAAGTTTGTCTCAACATAAATTATCTGAATAATTTTTGAATAAACTTTTGAATACATTTAGGTTTTGCGTTTTACTTTTTACTTTATTATATTATGAGGTATAACATAATATGTTACGGCTCGCGTAACGTACCAAACATATGCATGCGGCCCGAGAGAAAAAAAGTTTGAGTATGGCTGATTTAAAGGTTCATATGTTATTACACTCTTTCTAGACATCTTATTATACGTCCTAATACTCTAAAAAAAGTAAAAGTAAAGTAAAGTGCTATTTTATCTTACTCAAAAACTACCCATGGTGTATGTCTATGGAACTTAACTATCCTAACATAGTTGCGCTCAAAAATACTAATAAGGCATGCTAAGCTATATTTAGAAAACTTTATGACAATCGGTCTAAAGAAAAATTAAAGATTTTGACCTCCGTTGTCATAGTCGCAGCAGCAATTCTTCATAAAAATTACTGATGTTTGTTTTATTAAGCTGTGTGGAAAAATCGATAATTGAAGGGAAGAAAAATTGGCATGAGAACAATAACTGCCATTAATGATGGATGGGATTTCTGGGATATAGCAGTTTAATGCGCTGCTCAGGTTCGGAATGTTAATCACTCTTTTATTGCGGTCATTTGCTGAGGCAATTAACCAATCACGTTAAGAGCAGTGCGTGCGCAACTGAAAGCTAAGAATATCACTTAGCGCGAGCTTTGGGCAGAATTTCTAGAAATCCGGATATCACCTGGTTTAGTTTCTAAAGGAAAATGTTTCGTTTTTTCAGGTTCACAAACAACTAATGGTAGCCATTTTATTCTTTTCTGTTATTTTAAAACACTTGGTATTCACTCGTTCTCTGTGGAACACAATGCAATGAAATGTATAAACGTACACGTCTAGTTCTATTGATAAGTAACAGTATTTTCCTTCTACATAAAAAAAATGCTGCTGCCTATAAACTAGCATAGTACTTCCTTAAATTATAATTAACTTATTAGAAGGTTCCTGTTTGCATTCGTGCTAATCTGTTAATTTATATAGTCTGATTCAATTATCTTTTCCAATGATAAGCATGACCTTTTTAATATCCCCAGTGGAATATTATCCTCCTGTAAATGTCCTTAACACAAACTCTATTTATAAGCTTACATTTATATTAAAGGGACTCACGACTATTAATTCGAGGAATTAGGGCATTCGAGGAAATAAGGCATATTTTCATACTTTTTGACTCTTTGTAACTATTTCAATTTACTCCCAATTTTTCCAAATTTTATGTATATGATAAATTGATATATTTATTTTAATAAACAAATTTTCAACTCTCAAAATTTTTTTTAATAATTTTTTTTTAAATGCTGTAGATATACCATGTTTTTTAAGCATTTTTATTGTATACTGGCTTGCGCGCAGAACTATGAAATTAATTTTACACTTAAATGTATAATTCCTGTTTTATATTTAAAATAAATAATTCAAAATACAATTGAACATAAAACATTCAACATTAAAATATTTTTCAATTTTTTTTAAAACTGCTCAAAACATACTTAAAATTTCCTTAAATTTTTGAATTAATTTACCCCTGAAAAAATAACAAAATGTGCAGTGATTGCAATAATTCTAGTTCAGACGCAAAAAAAATAACATGATTATGCAGTGATAAAAATTTCATGGAATTATGTTTCATAGCTTTTGAGATATCAGTTGCGGATGATGCAAAATTACATTTTGAGAAAAATGAGTTTAAAATTTTTCTTACCATAAACTTGATCAGTAATTAAATATTTAGAATATCAATATCTCCGGAACTAAACGGAATATTTTCATGCGGTTTGCTTTATTTTGTTCAGAAATTATCAGGCTATAACATATATTTTTTTCAAAAAATCAAATGTTTTAATGATTTAAGGGTAGTGAGTCCCCTTAAGCGGACCTTTGACATACGAAAAATGTTAGAAAATTTATTAAGATTTCATAATTTTTAACAAACTAACCAACGAAGCAAATTGAGTAAAAATTTTTGGATTGTTAGACGAAATAAAATTTGTTGTAGCAAAAATATCAGGTTGGTGTAAATAATTTAAATTAACCCTGTAAGTGATTTAAGACGAAATAGATGATACGGTCCGGTTGATTCCAAACCGATGTCTTTTTTGACAAGGTTTTTGGTAGAAATAAGTACACAATAAGCATTTTTGTTGTATAATAACATTTATGGATAATATTTTACATGAAATAAAAACTTTTTGTAGAAAAAAAAGAACAACGAATTGCAATTTTGCTAAACAAAGAAAATCTCTCTGGCATTTACATAGGATGTTGTGTATATTAGGTCTAATATGTAATTTAGTCTTGTACCTTGTTTTAAAAGTTACTGAACAAAATTTCCGAGCACAAAAAAAGTAAAAAAAATAATATATACTAACATTTTTGGCCTTCCAAATCGAAATAAAAACTAAACATCTAAAATTTTAAAAAATGACTAGTGATCATGAATAACGTTTTTCAACAAAGACACTCATATTTACTGCAAACTTATAACTGCAAACGTTCCAACACCTGCTGCAAGACTGCCTGGTAGAGTTCCTTGTCAACTTAATCTCTTGCAATGAGAGGGGAGAGTACAGGAGGGGAAAAACACACCCCTGGGTCGGATCCGACCCCCAACGCACCGTTGAAGGGTTAATTAGGAAAACTTAACTAAGTAGCATGTTGTTTTCCTATTTTCATAACTACCATTTGTTATGAAAATGGTATGATAACTGATGTTAATTTTAGTTTATTAACATGAACCGTCCTTTAATATAAATAAGACACTTAGCTTAACATATTGACCTAAAATCTTTTAATTATCTTCATTTTTAATGTTTATAATTTATAATTAGCTAAAAAAAAATTCTCATAAAACCTTTTGCAAAATTTTTCTTACTTAAGAAAATTCTAATCATTTAGGTCACTTTATGTAGGAAGGTCAACATTAACGTGTGTATAAAATTTCAAGCATTTACTCGAATAGTGTTTGAGATGTCATGTGCGCAAAGTCAGAAAATTATATTTGGACTTAGTTTAACATATTGACCTAAAATCTTTTAATTACCTACATTTTTAATATTTATAATTGACAATTAGCTAAAAAAAATTTTTCATAAAACCTTTTGTAAAATTTTTCTTACTTAAGATAATTCTAATCATTTAGGTCACTTTATGTAGGAAGGTCAACATTAACGTGTGTATAAAATTTCAAGCATTTATCTCGAATAGTGTTTGAGATATCATGTGCGCAAAGTCAGAAAATTATATTTGGACTTAGCTTAACATATAGACCTAAAATCTTTTAATTATCTTCCTTTTTAATATTTATAATTGACAATTAGCTAAAAAAAATTTGTCATAAAACCTTCTGCAAAATTTTTCTAAGATAATTCTAATCTTTTAGGCCACTTTAAGTAGGAAGGTAAACATTAACGTGTGTATAAAATTTCAAGCATTTCTCTCGAATAGTGTTTGAGATGTCATGTGCGCAAATTCAGCAAATTAAATTTTGAGATAAATGCATTTAAAATCAAAATTTTGTATAAAAAATCACTATTTGGATGTTCAAAATTATTTTGATATCATGATGTAATTTTCGTATCATAAAAAGAGTGGTACTTAATTGTTCAGAATAAATCGGGGTTTCAATTATTATAAACAAAATCGATTTTTTTTTTTACCATTTTAAAGGTGTACTGTCTCAAGAACTTTAATTCTTACTAAAATTTTTTTTGTCTAAAACATTATAAAACACATTGATACATTCATCTTAACACCATTTTGCTTTAGGTTTTGACAGTTATGCAATTTACGTGTCTTTCAACAGTAAAGAATTTGATTAAAAGAAGCCAAAACATGACCTAAATATGATCCAGGAATTTTTGGTAGCGTGCGTATTTGTTCATGACTAACAAGACGAATGGTCAACATGGCTTAATGTTTATAAAATAACACATATCACGCTCAAATGTCAAGCTGAAAAAAAATGCAATGGAAAGATTTCTTAAAAATATGAAAAATAAGTTACACAAAGGAAAGAGAAACTTCCTATGATAAAAGAAGGCTTGAAGAAAATAAATTTTCTGAAGTTTTTTGGTGGTTCGTATACATTTCTAAATTGTTTGAAAAATCCAGAATATTTCTTTGCGTAATATGAAGGATAGTTTGTATGTAAGTGTCGTTCAATTCATGGGTCTACAGAAAATTTGGCGGAAATGGAAGTTCGTTATATGGTGATTTTATTGTATATGATTCTCATTTGCACGCGCATATAGTTCTCTTCAAATTTGAGCAGTAACTGCCTTGTACTCTGAATAATTCTTGTAAGGAATTTAGAAACATTGCCGGAAACCTGTGGAAAGGTCTGTTAAGGCCTGTTCACATACCAGTCCGTTAGCGCAAGCGTTAAATTTTAACCAATCATACAGCTAAGCATCATCCGTTGACGTATCATCATCCTTGAACACTCCGTTGACCTATTACGCCTACGCTAACGGACTGCTATGTGAACAGGCCTTTATTCATCAGTTCTTACCATAATAACTAATTTGCACACGGATCTACTATTTATGCTTTCTTATCAAAAAGAGATGAATTCGTCAGACCTCAAAATAATCATCTCCAGCGTTATCACTAACCTTGACTGAGGCTTCGCACTTACTGTAGGATCTTTACCATGGTATAGCCGACGAGACATACAAAGAAGGTACAATTGCAAAAGCGAAATTTCGCTAAATGTTATCTAGTAATTGACAAAAAATTGCTGTCCAATATATCCCGTTAACAATGAAAAGAGGCGTAATCACCAGCTATGCCGTGCTCAGGAGCATTTCTTTGCATGTGGGATCTCTCTTTACTTGGGCATTCCGTGCAATTTTCCCCTACTCTAACTACCTAAATTTTGAGCCATAAATCGTGGAAGACGCTTATTTTCTCAGTTGTTGACTGGCTTGTCAGTCACCAGTAAATATTTAGTTAAATTCCGCTTTTGAAAATTTTAACTCCAGCTTGCTAGTCGGCTACGTCATGCTGAAGAGTCCCCAATAAAGATGGAGCTGGGATCCATAGCTGATAGGTACATTGAAGGGTTTTACCCTTACTGGTACATAACCATTGTTGGTATTTCTTATCCCGTTCTTTCGACCAAATACCATAATAAAAGATGGAGTTATATAGCTATAAAAATCGTATGGAGTTATATAGCTATAGCTATAAAAATCGTATGGGATATTTTTATAGACAAAATAATGTAGAAGAAAATATTCAAATTAAATCTAATGGGACATGCTAAAGAATAGAGTACAGTTAATATAGTACAGTTTGAGGAACATATCTTTTACAGTATTTTAATATTTTTTGGATAATGTCCAATCGTCTGCCGCATTAGCAAGAAAAAAAATTTTTTTTTGCCTATTTAGTTGTTATGCACGTGACGATCAATTTATTTAAAGTACCAGAAAAAGAAATCCCGTGATCATCATTTAATAAGTTAAATTCTAAAAATTAATCTTTAAAAATTCACCAAATATCAGAAAATGGAGGTAAAGATTCGAAAACGATTTCATTTTAAAGGAATTTTTATAATCTTCCTCGTGATATAAATTTTATAACCCCCAAATTATAATTTTAAATGCAAACTTAAAAAAAGTTACTAAAACAGCTTAAAAATTTAATTTTAAAAAATCTAAGGAGAATTTTTCAAAAATATTTCTTAGTGCACCCTTACACTATAAGAAGAATCGCCATGCAAAATTTCAGCTCTTTAGGTCCAGCGGTTTGGTGTGTGAGTTGTATGTCAGTGAGTCAGTGAGTTACGAAACTATTTTATATATATAGATAACATGCTCCTTCTATTCCATATGTTACCAGTTCTGATTTAGGTATCCAAGTACGGAAATTCTGATGATATATATGACACGCTTCGTATGTGTCATGTTTCGTAATTATTTAAAGGCAATCGTGGACCGAATGACGAGATGAGATGACAGAGATCACTTAATATTCGTTTATTTTCATTATTAAATTACTAGAGCTTCATCGTAATTAGGCAAACCATTCCATCTAGGCTCTCTCCTAAGACATACGTGCTCTCTCTATCAGATCTCTGTGCCGACTACCTAGTTTCTTTGTCATTCTCCCGCCCAATAATTTGCCGACGCTTAATTTCGAATGTTCTACAGTTTTCTGTGTTATATAACGTTAACCCCTGAATGAATAATCTTCCTTTTAAAATCCCGACCGTCAGGTGGCGACCTCTATTGATAACTTTTGCTATTAAAAAACCCCTTTTCCATTTTCCGACGATATTTCGCGAATTAATAATATTTAATTGTCAATTCCCATTTTTTCCAAACAAAATCCCCGCGTTTAAGGTTCCCCAAAGTTAAGACATTACATACATTTATTTATTTTCTAATCATGCGGTCGTTTACAGTTCCATGTTTAAGAGAATTTATTTGTTTTGATTCTATTAACTTCTGAAAAACTCTCTCAACATACTCAGAAGAGTGTGGTAAAACCGTCAAATGGGTCATGAAGTTTGATAAGATTTCATATTTAGGATTTTTGGATCCATTGATATTACATACCAAATACCAAAATTCTGGGAGGCATGGTGATTATGCAATTAAATTATGCAATTATGTAAATTAATGAATATCAAATGATACAAGTGGAGATAATTTCGATTGCATGGTGATATATCTCTCTCGTCATCTAACCAAAATTCTTTCGATATTCATTAATTTACATAATAGCATCATTTAATTGCATAACAACGTAATTAAATTACATAATAACATAATTAAATTGCATAATTACATAATTAAATTACATAATTTCCTTTACATGATAAAACTAGGCTTACAATGAATAATAAGTGCTAATTTTTTCGCTAAGTTTTTAACTTACAAGAGAAAAACCCAGATTCTAAAACATTTTTAAAAACAAAAAACCCATATACCAATACGGTCACTGAAAAAACCTAGATCTGGGAGCCCTGGTTACATATATCCTGAAGATGCGTAAAAAATTGGCTTTTATGAAGTTCGTGATCCACAGAATCTAAACAAGGGCCTAATACTAATTATAGAAATGTATCACACCATTCAGCTCACAAAACTTCCAAGCTTAAACTTGTATTCTTAGAGGTACGCATTTGGAATATGGAAGTCACCCATTCTTCAAATCCTTAATGACATAATTACTAGAGAGTTAATTTCCATATGGGTTGGTAACGTAATAATTTCTTTCTCTCTTCGTGAATAAACTTGCTTTTAAAATTCAGCGCGTACCGATGTCTAGCAGACCCTGGAATTAAAAGCATATGATTATCTTCCCAGTCATTAACTGCTTTCGAAAAGTTTAAAGCAGTAGCCACATAGTTCGCTGACTCAGATGCTAATTTAATATCGCCACATTTGGATTAGAACAGATAAATATGCGGAGAAAGAAAAGAAACGCAGAAATTTTTAAAAAAAAGAAAAAATAAACTGCAAATTAATTACTTTGACGCTGAGAGATGAATAGCAAAGAGTTTGAGGATAGACATTAATTTGCCAATTTATCAGGATATTTGAAAGCATAATTGCCTTCCGTGAGGTGGCAACAATAGAGCAGGTCCGAGACGTTTTGTTTTCGTAGAAGGTATCACCAGTAAGTTCACGACAGCATGGGACATTAGTGGAAATTTATGCATTCTTCGGAATTCTTTAGAACAGTAGTAAAGAAATTACTGCGCTAAATAAAGCACAGGTATTACCTTAAGGCATGGCATGTTTAATAAAGCTTTCATTCCTTTATTTCAATTTTCTAAAATAATGTATTTATTCATTTTATGAAATCACTTTGTCTTCTCCAGTATCCCCTGTCAGATGAAAGAAAATACTCGGAGACTGCATTTTTGTTAAAAATGGCTGCTAATCTATATAAACAAGATTAATTACATCATTGAACATCAGCCAATGCGGTGATGTAGTTAGTTGACTTGCCATTTTGTTTCGGGTAGGTTTTCTGTACTATTCTCAAAGCTTCCTGCAGATTTGTTGTAATCAAGTAAATTCAAATCAGTTACTCTTTTGCGAGTATTTTTAATCGAGTTATATGTAAAAATTCCGGCCCATATATATATATATATATATATATATATATATATATATATATATATATATATATATATATATATATATATATATATATATATACATACAGTTGGCTCTCTGTTTAACGACTTTCAAGGGACCGAGAAAAATCGTCCTTAAGTAGAGATCGTCCTTAAACAGAATTTGTGAAAAAAATAACATTTTTTTTCACTCTGTACAGACTGAGGACTGTCAATATATTTCTTTATATACTGGGGTGTTTAAAAAAGTTATTTTTATTATCGTTATTATTTTATTCATAAAAAGTTATTTTAAATTACATTTAAAAAAGAATACAAACAATACAAGAAATTAGGTTTTAAATAGGTCAAAATGTGTTGATTGCTTCATTTTTCGCCTTGCTTTCGTTATTCACTCTTCCAGATTTTCTAAACTGTTAAATGTGTCATTTTCCATATTCGATGTAATATAGCGTCGGAGATCATCTAGAGCAGAAGTTGCATCCGTGTAAGACGGTGGCATTGTTTCGTTTTCCGTGTCTTCAACTTTACCTTCTTCGTCTGACACTATGTTTTCATTTACTATATTTTCATAAATTTATTCTACATTTCTGTAATCTGTTGTTAAAACACATTCATCACAATTGTAGATATGTTGAATTGAAACATCCTCATCTTCAACAAGACTTCTCCATTCTTCAGGAGTAATGTCGGCTTCGTTGATTTCTACATCCGTACTTTGCAGTTCCACTACAAGTACTTTGTGAATTCCAGCAACGCAAAAGCAGTTTTTTATTATGGATGAAGAAACTTCTTTCCATGTTGATGTTATCATGTGCATTACTTCCAAGTTCATAAATTTTCTAATTTTCATACTGTCAGCCACATTGTTTATTAATAGATGCTCTTGATTCATGAAATCATTGCAGGACTGCCTTATCGAACTCTTCTGATCGACCACATTAAATTTTCTGCCGTTTGGATTTGGATCCCAAACCAACTTTTTGTGCTGCTCCAGGAATTTTCTCTTTACTTGCTAAAATGCCTTTGAGAGTAGACTCGGGTACCTGAAATTGTCTTGCGAATTGGACTTTTGTTATTTCAACACTTTCTTCCCAGTCGTCAATATTTTCACCTTTTAGTGTAGCGTAAGATGCTTTCACTTTGATGCCATTTTGCTCTGTTCACTTAGTTTTGGTGAATGAGCTCCTACACACAACCACGAATTCTCTAAACATGAACACCTTCTTCCCGGAAGAAGTGAGAGAGGGCTGCTATCGTACAGCTCGTAAGTCACTTGACAACAGATGGTAGGGACAATAGAGTGATTCAGCTCACTCACTAAGAGCTCCATGAAAGTATATTCGATCTTCCGAGATCCCCCTACCCGTTTTTCCCACTGCAACAAGTCTATGATTGCAACATTGCAAACATCAAGGAAATTCCGGATCTGTTATTGAAACCAAACTTGTTTTCCCTCACAGAAAGTCACCCTCCTTCAGATAAAATGTTGAAGAAAAAGTTTGTCATGTAGAAAAGATCGTCGTTAAACAGAAACAGCGTCGTCTTTAAATAGAATTTTTGTACGTCGACGGGGCCGGGACTGGAAAATAACGTCTTTAAATAGAGATCGTCGTTAAGTAGAGCGTCGTTAAACAGATAGCCAACTGTATATATACATATATATATATCATATATATATAAATATGTGTGCGCTTGTTAATATAACTAAAGTCCTCCGAAATGGAGTTTCTTGAGATTCCAAAGCAAAAAGCACTTAGTGTTAAATGCAATGCTGATCAACTTTTATTTCTAAGTTACCCATCATAGACATCATTTATCCTCAACTACTTAATATCAGAATGTTATCTCTGTCCGGTTTCGCTTCTTCAGTTCTGTCATTCCATTTCGCGATTAAAAAGAGCGAGGAGCCTCTCAAGTGCTTCCGTATGTCTGTGCGTACGTCGTGATTAAGCGAGGAGACAAGGCTTGTTAACATGCAAAGTAGTGCCTATTAAAACAAGATTGATAGGCGTTTAAAATCACTCGCTTGCTTTCACTCCCAAAGAAGAATCCCAATGAGTGGCAGGGATCAACAACAACAAACATAATGGTAAAAAGCAGATTATGGTTGTGGGTTTTCTGGAGTAGTTAATTTTACTATCAGGTTATCGTGCCTGTAAACACGATACCGGTTTAATCCAAGCATATTTCCTCAAGTCATGCGTGGTTTTAAAATTGCGCTCTGATTTGATGTAATTTTTTTTACTATAGACTTCGATGCCGCTAATTTGTGTTTTAGATAGAGCAGCGTGACTCATTAAAAAGTATTATTCGATTAAAGCTGTACTCTAGGGACAATGACTCATTTTAAACGCCTACTTTAAAAAGTAAAGGTTTTATATGGTGTTTTACTTATAAATGAAACGCTGATAATGGTCTAATTTCAAACGTCTTGTTAGAATCGGTGATAAAACCATTAAGAGACCGTCTGTTTGGGTCAAAGCACATTTTCGATTTCTTCCATAAAATAAAATACTTGAAATTATTGATATTTTTTTACTCTAATGTAACGAAAACAGTGTATTGTTTCTATAAATACAATATTTTAAACCAGCAATACTTTTTACTTAGAGAAAACTTAGTGCATTAAAGCTGAAATTTTCAGCATTTTTCATTGTCGAGAACGTCCCAGGTCCCTTAATGGTTTTATCACCTATTTCGTGAATTATGTCTCAAATAAAGGATGAGAATATGCTGACGCTAAAATTTTTCTATCATCCTTGTGAATAACCAGAAAGTTTTTTCTTTGCCTTTTTTCCAGAAGAAAAAATTGTTGAAATTGTTCCTTATTTTAGTTTGCACGTAATTTTTTTTTAATTTATTTATTTTCTCTTTATCCATATTTGCATAAGTATATTTCTATTTATTTTAACTTTTCATTGCATTTTTTTATGTTGTCTCGTTTCTAACAATTCGTCGTTTTAAAAAAAAAAGAGTTAAAGCTCGAAAGCACAAAGTTTTCCAGTTGTTATTAACTCTGCCCATTTGAAAAACAGGCAAGATATTTTCTAATTTTTTGCTCGAAAAATTTTATCTCATTCACTTATTTTTTCATATTGCACCATTTTTCTACTTTGCTTTTAAGGCCCTTATTTTCCATGTATAAGTTCTTCCAACTACAAGTTTATTCTTCTTCAAAAGTTTTCAACTCTTTCCCCTTCATACAACGTTCCCAATTTCCCCTATTTCCTATTGCACCTCTTTTCCACTTTATTTTTAATTCATTTACTTTCTGTTTATTCGTTCTTTCAATTTTTTTTTACAATTATTCTTTAAAATTTTTCAAATATTTCTACATCTTACTTCATCACACTTTCCTTTATTTCTTGCTGCACCGTTTTTCTGCTTCGTTTTAAATCCATTTGTTTTCCTCGTGTACGTTTTTCAAACTACCAGTGCATCATTATTCTTTAAAAGTTTTCAACTCTTTCCCCCTCTTACAGTGTTCCCACTTTCCCCTATTTCCTATTGCACCTCTTTACCACTTTAATTCTTTTACTTTCTATTTATTCTTTCTTCCAATTTTCTTTTTGCAATTATTCTTTAAAAAATATTCTACTATTTCTACATCTTACCTCTTCACACTTTCCCCTATTTCTTGCTACACCTTTTTTCTGCTTTGTTTTAAATCCATTTGTTTTCCTCTTGTGCGTTTTTCCAATTACCAATGAATGATTATTCTTTAAAAGTTTTCAACTCTTTCCCCCTCTTACACCGTTCCCACTTTCCCCTATTTCCTATTGCACCTCTTTTCCACTTTAATTCTTTTACTTTCCATTTATTCTTTCTTCGAATTTTCTTTTTACAATTATTCTTTAAAAAATTTCAACTATTTCTACATCTTACCTCTTTATACTTTCCCCTATTTCTTGCTGCACCTTTTTTCTGCTTCGTTTTAAATCCATTTGTTTTCCTCTTGTGCGTTTTTCCAATTACCAATGAATGATTATTCTTTAAAAGTTTTCAACTCTTTCCCCCTCTTACACCGTTCCCACTTTCCCCTATTTCCTATTGCACCTCTTTTCCACTTTAATTCTTTTACTTTCCATTTATTCTTTCTTCGAATTTTCTTTTTACAATTATTCTTTAAAAAATTTCAACTATTTCTACATCTTACCTCTTTATACTTTCCCCTATTTCTTGCTGCACCTTTTTTCTGCTTCGTTTTAAATCCATTTGTTTTCCTCTTGTGCGTTTTTCCAATTACCAATGAATGATTATTCTTTAAAAGTTTTCAACTCTTTCCCCCTCTTACACCGTTCCCACTTTCCCCTATTTCATATTGCACCTCTTTTCCACTTTAATTCTTTTACTTTCTATTTATTCTTTCTTCCAATTTTCTTTTTACAATTATTCTTTAAAAATTTTCCACTATTTCTACATCTTCCATCTTCACACTTTCCCTTATTTCTTGCTACACCTTTTTTCTGCTTCGTTTTTAATCCATTTGTTTTCCTCTTGTGCGTTTTTCCAATTACAAATGCATGATTATTCTTTAAAAGTTTTCAACTCTTTCCCCCTCTTACAGCGTTCCCACTTTCCCCTATTTCATATTGCAACTCTTTTCCACTTTAATTCTTTTACTTTCTATTTATTCTTTCTTCCAATTTTCTTTTTACAATTATTCTTTAAAATTTTTCAACTATTTCTACATCTTCCATCTTCACACTTCCCCTATTTCTTGCTACACCTTTTTTCTGCTTCGTTTTTAATCCATTTGTTTTCCTATTGTGCGTTTTTCCAATTACAAATGCATGATTATTCTTTAAAAGTTTTCAACTCTTTCCCCCTCTTACAGCGTTCCCACTTTCCCCTATTTCCTATTGCAACTCTTTTCCACTTTAATTCTTTTACTTTCTATTTAGTCTTTCTTCCAATTTTCTTTTTACAATTATTCTTTAAAAATTTTCAACTATTTCTACATCTTCCATCTTCACACTTTCCCCTATTTCTTGCTACACCTTTTTTCTGCTTCGTTTTTAATCCATTTGTTTTCCTCTTGTGCGTTTTTCCAATTACAAATGCATGATTATTCTTTAAAAGTTTTCAACTCTTTCCCCCTCTTACAGCGTTCCCACTTTCCCCTATTTCATATTGCAACTCTTTTTCACTTTAATTCTTTTACTTTCTATTTATTCTTTCTTCCAATTTTCTTTTTACAATTATTCTTTAAAAATTTTCAACTATTTCTACATCTTCCATCTTCACACTTTCCCCTATTTCTTGCTACACCTTTTTTCTGCTTCGTTTTTAATCCATTTGTTTTCCTCTTGTGCGTTTTTCCAATTACAAATGCATAATTATTCTTTAAAAGTTTTCAACTCTTTCCCACTCTTACAACGTTCCCACTTTCTCCTATTTCCTACTGCAACTCTTTTCTTCTTTGTTTTTAATTCTCTTTTTTTTTCATTTATCCATTCTCAAATTTCTAACTTCATATCAACCATTAAATGTTTTCAACTAACTCTCTCACACTTTCCCCTAT
>OU015503.1:54668578-54866078 GCA_907164885.2 Dolomedes plantarius
GGGGCCCCTAAGCTCGGCAGGGCCGCCCAGAGACTTTACGGGGCCTAGGGCAAACTTCTGTTGGGGGCGCCAAGAAAAATAAAAAATGCAAAGAGACGAAAACACACATTCAAATTAAGTTACTCATACTTAAAATTTTATTACATGAATGATCAACATAATTATTATACTTCATTGCAGTGCTCTCTTGTTATATTTTCTGAGGAAATCTAATAAATAAATTTTTTTAAATTTTTTGGGGGCCCCTCCGGCAGTTAGGGGCCTGGGGCAAAGTGCCCCAGTTGGCCCTCCCTCTGGGCGGCCCTGAAGCTCTGTCCTACTAGGTCTAATAGAAAATCAGGGCCTACTACTATTTACAGTTACATAAATGCTGATAATCAAATAAAAATGGTATTTTCAGATAGCCTGAACTTTACTGCACCTTGCAACAGGATTCATTTTATAAATTTCGTCCACCAAAGGAATTAAGGAGCGTTTAAAACATACTAGACCAGATTTTTTTCCCCGAATAATTTAAATTTTAAAATATTATTTGCATTAAAAAAACGAAAATTGCCCCACTCTGTAAAACTTCTTTCTCTATTACGGAGTACAATTTAAAAACAAAACCTTTATATTCTAGTCAGCAATCCTTGGACAAGTTTTCTCCATAGATGAACATTTGAGGTGAGCGAATCCAATTCGGTTAGTACACAGCAGCCTAACACTAAAGACAAAAAAAGTGATACTCGATAAATATGTTGATTCAGAAATCAGTCACTAATTTCCGCATTTGCGGTTAGTTAATTCTACGGTTGTGTTAACTTGTTACTGACTACGGATGTGTCTCCTTATCTCGGGGTTTGATTATTATTCATGCATTCATAAGTCATGAAATTCGTTACAGTTAATATTGTACAAAATGATCGTGGTACCTATTGTACAAAATGATCGTGGATTTTAACGTAGGATTACGTTCCTCCATAACGATCCTCCTGAAAGAAAAATTTCAGAGGACATGCGTCGTGAGTTATAATTTTGGCAGCTCGCCAAACACCCAGTCTGTATCGCTTAGGCAAGAAGTCAACAGTTAAACAGAAAAGTACCAAAATGCGTCAAAATTTTGATATATATATATATATATATATATATATATATATATATATATATATATATACAAAAGAGGTAAGCAACAATAAGTAATCCTACGTTAATATCCCGCGGTAGACTACCCGAATTTTTTTTTTTAACTTTGAGGCGTATTACTTTAAAAGGACCGTTTCGAAATCCTATATTGTTTATTTATCTATTAAAGATAAGGGGGATGTTGAACAATTGTAAATGATTATCCTCTCTAAGTATTATTGGTACGTAAGAAAAAATTATATTTGTAGAATTTTTTTTTCCATTTCAATAATGGAACAGCTAAGCTATATAATAAGTCCTTGCGGCAGAAAGTCATTATATGTACCTATAGACAAATATTCAATTTATCCAATATATTTCAAGAAAAAGGTGCTGGAGATTGTTCTTGTATAGATGAGTTTTATTTTTCGTAGAGGCAAATGGAAGGTCTCTGTGAACACCTGAAGACAAGTAATCAATATATTCCAAGTAAGACTATGGGACTGAAAGTTTTCTATTTTAGAAGGGTTTCTAGAAGTTTACGGAAGAATCGAACCCCTTTTTTATGCATACACGAAGACAAATAGTCTGCATATTCATAGTATTAAAAGCAATAGACCGCGGGACACTTTACTATTTTTGTTTTAGGAAAGGCTTCATCTTTAATAGAGGTATTCTGTAGATTTTTATATCTACAGACAGAGAAATATTATATGCAATGAATTCAAAGAAAAGAAAAACAAAATGTCACTATTTTTATTTTTACATTTAATTTTTTTAATTTTTAATTTTTAATTTAATTTAATTTTTTTAAGTGTTTCACCCTTTGCAAAGGAAGCAAGAGTTATACATTTGTACAAAAGGTACGATATCTTGAAGTTCAATACGTAGTCAAGTATACGAAAGTTTTATTTGTTTTACAAAAGCCGACCATTTGGACACTAGACCATTAGACCAATATTTTAAAACATGGGACCTAAAATTTAAAAGTGCAGGGTTCACGTAAAGATGTAAAACAGCATTGGTTGATTTGAATGGCACAAGACACAGTCCGGCGAATAAGCAAAACCAATCCGGAAAAGGTTTGTCCGGCGGCAGTTGCTGCCGGTCAGAAGTCTAAAATATACAAAAAACTTGGAGCACCACATTTCGTAGTGCTGCCATCTATTGAGTAATTGCGAAACAAAATTTGATATGACAAAGTTATTGTTCTCCAGAGTTGAGAATTAAGTTCTAATCATAGCTTTGAGATGAATGGCACAATGACTACTCACTAAAAGCAGTTGATTGATCTTTTTAAACTATATTTGTTTAATTTATTCTATTTATTTGTGAGATACGTACTGTTTTAAATGAATTTGTTAAATTTGTACACTAAGCAAATATAAGTCGATATTTAAATAAGTTTCCTAAAGCTAACACAAAATATTTCAAATTACTTGATTCTTTAAAGTACATTAAAAATATTTTAGAATGTATAAAAATCATTTTTAAAAAACCTATGTTGACTAATAAAATTGTCTAAAGGGATAGTAATCTAATTATGTTAAAATTGTCTAAAGGGATAACAATCTAATGCCTTAACGTAGGATTGAAAGCCAAAATAGTGTTTCAGCTGCATAAAATAGCTTTCTGATCTGAAACTTTATAGTGCGTTTCACCAGAAACACAAGTATATCTTTTTCAATAAGAATTTCTGAAAAGCATAATTCAACACAAACCTCTTTTAGCGCACCCGATAAACTATTTATTAATTGAAAAAAATAATAATAATTCTGAAAGTATTTGGGTCACTAATATTTTGAACTGTTGTGGGATCTTTTTATAGGATTAAATAAAAACGCAAAATTTCTTAAAATTTAAGTTTTCTATCCTCTTTTAGTGATATTATAAATTACTTTTAATTGAATTTATTTTAAAAAATTATTTTCATTTCCATTTCAGGTGTGTATATTCTTTGAAAAGGAAATCATTGGAGTTGTTTTCTTCAAGATACTTGGAGAGGGGTAAGTAGAATTTTTCATAATTCTCCCGATTAGTTGCTTAATATGACTTTAAAATTCCAATATCGCCAGTAAAAAGAATCCCATGTTAACATAAATGAATAGATTTCAAAGAATAATTTACTGATTTTATAGTGTATTTTGCGTTATTCATTTATTATTTGCGTTCATTATCGGAAGCCTTCCATGAAGCGAAAAGAATTCCATGTTAACATAAATATATTTCAATGAATAATTTACTGATTTTATAATGCATTTTACGTTAATCCTTTATTTGTTGCGTTCATTATAGGAATAATTTTCATTCAGTAACGAAATTGCTTTCTGGTTGACTAATTGTTGAAGGAAGCCTTCCATAAAGCGAAAAGAATTCCATGTTAACATAAATGAACATATTTCAAAGAATAATTTACTGATTTTATAATACATTTTACGTTAATCCTTTATTTGTTGCGTTCATTATAGGAATAATTTTCATTCAGTAACGAAATTGCTTTCTGGTTGACTAATTGTTGAAGGAAGCCTTCCATAAAGCGAAAAGAATTCCATGTTAACATAAATGAACATATTTCAAAGAATAATTTACTGATTTTATAATGCATTTTACGTTAATCCTTTATTTGTTGCGTTCATTATAGGAAATATTCTCATTCGGTAACGAAATTGCTTTGTGGTTGATTCATTGCTGAAGGAAGGAATTTCCATCCGAAATGCAATTATCCTCGATTTTAAAAATTGCATCAGTTTATTAGAGAAGGAAAGATGTTTTAGAAGGACTTAATTAGTGTTGTTAATGCGTTGTCCGATACAAAAATAAGCATTAAAATTGTTTAGTAAATTAAGCCATATTACTCGCTGCATGGGGATTGATGGATAAAAATTCTCAGAAATAAATTAATTAAAGCTATAACATATCAATAACTATCATAAACATGTTATAACTAGGAATTTATTAATTACATTATCTACTGACATGTTAATAAATAATTAAAGGGGTCCAATACACTAAATTATCTTTATTTTTGTTTAGCTTGAAACGCAGTATTGAGCTTTAAATTCAAATAACAAATCGAATGTTTCTACGATGATGACATTGCCAAATGCAGCATTTTCATGCTGGGCTGTCTATGCGTGCCTTGTTGAACATTTTTACTTATATATTGCACTTTAAATGTTTTTTCCCTTGATCACGTTTGAAAAATTCTGAAAACAGTCTTTGAAAAAACTTGACGCAAGAGCATTTTAAAATACTTTTAATACTATGAATTATAGTAATGGAACGCCATTGATTAACAGAAAATTCATATTAAGAATTCTTATATTAGAAATTAAAATTAAAGTTTCTATTAACACCTTTGTTTATTTATTGAGTTGAAATTATGAATCTTTTTGTCATGGTTAACCACTAGATTATCTTTATTTTTTTTTAGCTTGAAACGTAGTATTGAGCTTTAAAATCAAATAACAAATCGAATGTTTCTACGATGATGACATTGCCAAATGCAGCATTTTCATGCTGGGCTGTCTATGCGTGCCTTGTTGAACATTTTTATTTATAAATTGCACTTTAAATATTTTTTCCCTTGATCACGTTTGAAAAATTCTGAAAGCAGTCTTTGAAAAAACTTGACGCAAGAGCATTTTAAAATACTTTTAATACTATGAATTATAGTAATGGAACGCCATTGATTAACAGAAAATTCATATTAAGAAAATTCATTCTTATATTAGAAATTAAAATTAAAGTTTCTATTAACACCTTTGTTTATTTATTGAGTTGAAATTATGAATCTTTTTGTCATGGTTAACCATATAATTTGCAAACAAAATCACATCATAAAACTTCTCCTTAAGTATTTAAAAAAATTTTTATTTAAAATTAAAAAAAAGGCGGTAATTTAAAATCGTTATAACTTGAAATATTATTTGTCGAATTTCAAAATTTTTTCATTTAATTAAACAGAAATAAATGAATTTCAATTTTGATACAGCGTTTTTTAAAATATTAATTAAAAAATTAAAAATATTTAGAGTAAATTTTTTTAAAAAAATGATATAACTTATTTTTTTAAAATAATACTTTCAAAAGTAAATATTTTTTCAAATTTGCTGAATAAAAATTAAAGTAAAATAATTTAAAAAGACATGTTCGAAGTTTGAACCATTTATCTTTAACGGTTCTTGACTTATAACAATTTAAAGACGAGAAATAATGAAAAAAAACCATCATGCTGAAAACGCATTTGTAGGTTTAAATACAGATTGGCTACTATTAGAATGTTGAAAAAAAATAATAATTAATATTCCCTGTTCTAATTAAGATGATTTAAATACCATTTTAAGCGGAAAAGAACACAATTTTTGTTTTAATGCAATAATTTTTTTTTCGAAAATTTGAAGAATTTTGTGTCCTGGATCCCCTTAATCATTATGGCAAATAAATGTGATAGATACTTGTACTTTAAACATTTTCCCCCCAACAGCAATTCAAAATTACCGAAAAGACTATTTAAAAATTTTCATGATGCAAGAGCGTTTTAAAGTTTGCATAATACATCAATATCAACAAACTACAATGAAAAAACTTGGATACGAAATGCCCCTATAAGAAAACTGTTTTTTAATATTTCTCACTGAAAAAGTTTTAAAAATATCGAAAATGCAGAAGAATTTTAAACTTTCTTTAACACACCGGTAAGTTTTTATGAATTATTATAATTAAAAAAAGGCTGCACATATATGGCTAATATAGATATTTCTATTCTAATAGCATTCGAGAAATACTGCAAAGATTGTTTAAGTAAATAAAAAGAATGCAGTAAAGATGAACAGAGGTATTAAATTTTCAACCGTAAGCAATAAACGAGAAATACTGCAAAGATTGTTTAAGTAAATAAAAAGAATGCAGTAAAGATGAACAGAGGTATTAAATTTATAACCGTAAGCAATAAACGTCAACCTCTGATAAAAACTTAATATATAGTAGACTAGCTGAAAACCCGCGCTTCGCTACGGAGTACATTCAAATTAAATACAACGGTCAACGTATGCAATTTATGCCAAAAAATAAATATATATATTATAATAAATGCGATGATCACTGGCCTATACAATTGATGCTAAATATATATCTATCTATATATATATTATAAAAAAATCTTAGGGATATGATAGTTTTTTTGGATAATATCCAAAGTCTGCTGCTTATTAGCAAGAGAAAACAAATTTTTTTTTTTGCGATTTAGTTGTACGCACGTGACGATAATTTATTGAAAGTACCAGAAAAAGAAATCCGTGATCAGCATTTAATAAATTAAATTCTAAAAATTAATCTTTAAAAATTCACCAAAAATCAGGAATGCAGGTAAAAATTCGAAAAAAAATTCATTTTGAAGTATTTTTATGATCTTTCTCGTGATATAAATTTTCTAACCTCAATGATTATTTAATTAAACGTAAAAAAGTTAAAAAACAGCTTGATTTAATTTGAAAAAATCTAAGAAGAATTTTTGAAAAATCTTTCTTAGTGACCCCTAAACTATTAGAAGAATCGCCATGCAAAAATTTTCAGACTTAGGTTCCAGCGGTTTGGTCTGTTCGTGTATGTCAGTCAGTCAGTCAGTCAGTCAGTGAATGAATGAATGAGTCAGTTACGGAACTGTTTTATATATATAGATTACAACAGGAAATACTATGGAACATGTGACTTCCTGGTTTGTCTAGTCTTCGCCAACCTTTCAGCTATGAGCGACGCAAAAGAAGTGGTTCCCTACTTGTTTACTGTCCACTCCTTGACGCATGACGGGCGTTGAAAAATTTGCAATGGGTAGCCACCTGAAGTCAGTTGTGGTCATTCTTTCCTATTGTTCTGTTTTCCAGGTTCGATGGGATTGAATAAATTCTCTTCAGAAAGTTCATACAAAATAAAATTTATTATTCTCTAAATTCTTCAGGCACATACACAAATACTAACAGAAAACATGCAACAACTGTCTTCTAAACAACAGAAAACTCTTAAAACACAAGTCAGGATAGCAGAGTCTTCTATACAATATTCGCCTACCGCGCTTTCATTACATTCAATTCTCAGCAGAAAAGAATACTGAGTTCCAGGTTCAGGTATTTCAACTTGTCGGAGCTCCAAGGTCTGTAGGACTTTATCTCCAATTGTAACATTATGCATCAGAAATATATTTGCTCAGCAGGTAATTAAATATCATAAATAGGCCCTTATCAGTAAAAACATAATACAAGTAAAATAAGTAATAGTAAAATAAAAGGAAACGCCGGGAATCGCACCCGGGAGAAAAAATTACAAGGCGCACGCGCATCCACTGGGTCAGAGTTGCCACAGCTATTTAAGAAAAAAGAGAGAGAGATTCGCACTGAAATTATAGTAAAGTTCTAGGGGGTTGGTAAAAATACAAGAGGGAGGAGTATAAAAATAAGAATAAGTAAGCAAGATAGAAGAGACAGTGTTAGCTCTTAAGAAGACACGCCCGAAGGCGTTTGTGGTTAGCACGGTGGGAGTAGTCATAGTCGGGAAACTCAGCTATAATCTCATTGCGAATGTTAGGAATATTATCAAAAAAATTCTTAGAGAGTTTAAGTGCAGTTTCCTTGAAGGAAAGGAGGCTGAAGTCTCGTGGTATGGTTTCATTAGACATATAACGGATCGCTCGGCGAATACGTCTGAGAGTCAAGTTCTGGATAACCTCCAGTTTATGGATATGAGCTTTCGCGGCGTAGAACCAGACTGGTATTGCATAAATTACTACGGGGAGAATAAC
Source organism: Dolomedes plantarius (assembly GCA_907164885.2). Classification (NCBI taxonomy): domain Eukaryota; kingdom Metazoa; phylum Arthropoda; class Arachnida; order Araneae; family Dolomedidae; genus Dolomedes; species Dolomedes plantarius. Next base: position 54,676,476 of record OU015503.1, read on the forward strand.
TTGTTTAAAAAGAAGGACTTTGTTTCTCATGGAAAGATGGCTGCCGTATATTAATGAACGAAGTTGCATGTTAACAGCGTTACATTTTTGTAGTAGTTTATCGACATGGAATTACTGAGTTCCAACGTCAATGTCAGGTATATTTAGAGACTTCCAAAGCGCCGCTATCGGCCGCCAGCTAGAATTCTCCAGAACGTACGAGAAAGATCTAGAAGGTTGGAGACCATTTGGCGATGTATCGTCAAATTTGACGACCAAAATAAGTCCCCAAATCCAACGCCAATTTGGCGATAACTCTCATATTTGGCGAGATTCCCATAGACTCGCAAAATTCGTAACACTATTGTCTACTTAATCTGCAGCCATGAATGCCATTTTATTTACTATTGTCGATTAAGCAAGTCCTAATGCAAAACGTTCAGAATTTATTACGTACACAAAATTTCAAAGAACATTTAATCGTTTGTACTTTATATCGGTGGCTTTAAAAGGGACAATGTCAGTTTGTTCAGATTTTAAGTTATTTATGACAAAAGTTTCCACTTTAGTATTTCTTCTGTGAAAATTTCATTGTTAAAGTATTATTAACACTATTTTTGAGTTCTTACTCAAAGTGCCCTGAATGAAATGTGTTTACAGGATAAAAAGTGGCAAGTGCGTCCTAAAATCAGATTTCCGCAGAACTAGAGCGAATGCTTGATTTTTCATCGCCACTCCTAGTCTGAGACTTCTTTCTCCTTTCAATAATTTCGTGCAAAGTCAGCAGTGATTCCAATGAAATTCGTGAATAACTTTCAATATGCTCTTTCACTTTATCCCCATCACAATGTGGGCAGTAATAGTTATTTTTGATAAATTTTACACTATACGCCTCCGACAAAAGGCTTGATTCGAGAGTAAAATGATTTTTTTCTGTTTTCTCATCTATGCGAAAAATCGCATAAATGAAATTTATGACTAGCTCAGTAATGTCTAGCTTCCTTTAAGGTTTTCAAATTAAAGTTTTAGAGAATGCTGCAGGGCTTTTCGGCATAAATATCTCTAGTAACCGGAAATCTCTGAGGCAGATATGCTTGAAAAAATGCCATAGAAGCTATGGCATGAAACTTCTGTAAATTTATTTTTAACGTTAACGGTTTTATTTTTTCCAATGTGGCAATCATTTGTCTTCTGACGGTAAGTACTTCTTGACATTGCCCAGGAAGATCCACGACGTCTTACTGGCGACTTTATTATGGGAACACCCTATAAGTGAGCCAGCATTGCTCCCTATGAGGGGAACGACACGGAAACGACGAAACCTTATTCGGGATTTGAACCTAAATCCACTGCGTGGCAGCTCAGAACGCTAAACACTATACAATGTGGGTGCCACAGTCAAAATTTAACTTTGTGAATACATTTTCGCAACTTATGCTTTCAAATCCCGGTGTGAAAAAATTTCGGTTGCCAAGCGATCTCGTCAGTTGCGAACACCGGATTACTATTTGGTGGACTGTAAAAAGTTTTTAAACTGAAGTTTGGAAAAACTGCAGAGTACCTTTTTTTGTTGTTGTTACTTTTTGGATAAGGGGAGGGGGGTCAAAAGTAGGCAGTATATACTGCTTGACCCGGCTCCTAAGTCCTAAATTATTCGCCAACAAGTGGACCCTTGACTGTGTGTTCAGGATTGCACGCAGAGTCTAGTCTTCGAGTTATTTCACGCCGTATGTCTACAGTATCAGGACGGTTTATTTTTTCCATGTTTTTATTAACTCGCTTTCTTGTTTGTTTGTGTGTGTGTTTGTCCCGTACAAATCTTGCAGTCGATTTTTAACTAACTTCCCGACTAGCTAGACATTTGAAACTTTTAGAATAGCTCAGAACACGATGACAATGCATTAATTTAATACTTTTAGCCATCTTTAAGCAGGATTGAATTCAATTTCAGTTAATTTTGTTTTGTAGACTCCTGCAGCCATCTATCGACCGGGACGGGAACGAAAAGTTAAACGCAAGTTAACTTCCAATTTACTTCATTTTCTTTCAAGTTGATGGGATAATTCATCAAAAAAATTTTAAAAAGTATTTTTAATACGTAGAATTGTCAAGTTTATATGATTGAACAGAAAATTTAAAAACATGGTATATAAAAAGTTCTTTTTATCTTGTAATTATTGTGACTTACTTTCTCGAAAAATACATGAGACAGATTTGTTTGAAAGAAATTCCTTTGCTTGTCAGCGCAGTTCTGCAAATTCATTTTTATCGATAACTGTCAAATTATTTTATTTCGTGAACATTTTTTCGTGCCTTATGCGTCCTAATCCAGGTTTTAAAAAATGTCGGTTGGCAGATAATGTCGTTCCCTGCCAGCCACCAAAAATCCTTAATTTACTCTCAGAGTTCACAGACCACAGCATTTGACAAATGCGTTAAGGCCTTAAAGCTTACACTGGCCGCGCGGCGTCCCACAGACGCCAGTTGCATTTTGTTTACATTTTGCGTATTGATACGGATTAATCTGTATGCCCAGCAGAAGCTCTCAGTACCTTCGAAGTGTTTATGCAGGAGTCATACCTAACATACAAAACTCCTGCAGTTGCTATCATCCTTTTATAGTAAACGGATATATACCAAAACACTCAATTGGCCTTTCACCAAATTTGTAAAAATTGCTAATAGAAATACATTTTTTTAAACTTGCTTTATTTTTATTTATCCTATTGTAAAAATTGCTTATAAAGATTTTTCTCCCATTTGTTCATTTCCAAAAATTGCTTACAGAAATTCCTTTTTTTCATTTGCTTTAATTTATTTTATTGTAAAAAGGGCATATACAATAACATTAAAAAAATTCAATTGGTTTTCATTTACATCCATCATCTTTAACTTACTGTTTTAATTTTTATTTATTTTTACTAATAGAAAAACTAAAAACTAAATAAGATAATGTGACTTCTATCAGACACCACGGGACCATGTCTGCAATTTTTATACACGCGACCAGTGCAGAGTTAATAAGCATTTCAGCAAAATGTCAGTCACGAGAAGGCTGTATTTTCTAAGGGTTTAAGAGTTTCTAATACAAAAGCTTTATTTGCATTATACAGGGAAGTTTTCACACAAAAAGTAGACTCAAAATTTCTCGATAAAAAAATTGTCAAATTACTGTTTCATATGAGAAATACATCTCTCGTTGCATTCACTTGAAATACAGAGACAAGAAACATTGCTGAGAATGGATATTACAGTACAGAGCTCGGCAACCTTTTATCTTCCACGGCACAGCAACGTTTTTTTCGATAATTCCGCGGCACACCACAAGAAAAAGCTTGCAAATACATAAATTACAATAAATACGTATATATTTTTATTAGATAAAAAACACAATAAAACATCTCTATGTAACAAGATAATTATAATCCTTTAAGTTTTATATAAATCATTTTGAATTGTACACCAACACAAGAACAAAAATATAAAGTTATAGTTTACAAGTAAAAAAAAATTATCTTTAAATTTTTATATTAAAATTTGTTTGTTGGTCTTTACTTAAGCTTAATAAATCAAAGTTAATTTAAGCATAACTAATTTATTAATGAGATATTTGAGCTTGTTTTGATGAATATACGTACGTTTTATATTTGGCTCTATATTAGAAAGAGCTACTCGAAGTTCATGGTCAAGACCCTTTAAACATGATCGTTTGTCATTTTCAGTTAGAACCAGTGTCGAAAAACTTTGTTCGCATAAGTATGTCGTAGAAAAAGCTAACAAAATTGCAATGGCCTTGTCATTAATTTGTGGTTATTCTTTCTTAACTGAAATCCAGAAATATGATGCTCAAGAGTACATACAATGTATGGTATAACAACATGCTTTTGTTTTGTGTATAATTTCGACCCAGAGAAATTAAGGAGGAATATTTAGGAGTAAGTTAGAGGAGTAAGTTAGAGGAATATTTTACTTAGAAAAATTTCTAACTAATAGCGGTAGGTAATTTTTTTTATTATTATGATCGATAAAATCACCGCGGCACAGTCAAGATCACCTCGCGGGACACTAGTGTGCCACGACACAGGGGTTGCGAAGCACTGTTACAGTACATTGACAATCATCCATTTACTCGTATAACTCAGCACAAACAAAGCACTCAGACGATTTTGAGACCCATTGCCATGTGCCCACTATTTGACTACTCTTCACGAAATTCCTCGTCTTGTACGTGAGGAATTTGCTTCCCGAGCAAGAGTGCCCTCTCCACGGAAGACTGACTACCTGGGTGGGCCGAAAAGTTTTTCATTACGATAGAGTGCTCTACAAACAACATTCTTTCAGAGTAACCCCGAATCTCGTAAAGGAAAAAATGCGCAATGTAATAAAATTTCATTTAATATTACGTTTCAAAGATCAAGTCCAGAACGGATATCTGTTTCTGTGATTATTGGTTTATAAAAAAAATTCCAGATGATATATATATATATATATATATATATTATAATTTTTTAGCTATGATACATTATTTATGAATGCTCAGGATTATCTGAACTCACGGACATGACGTTTATTATTTTAATACATTCAGATCTGCATTGAACTATATTATGGTGTCATACCAAAAAAAAATTAATTCGTGTTTTAAGCTCGGGGGCTATGACTGCGCAATTTTAGTTTTAAAAACCCTGATTTAGGTATGTGGTATATCACTGCATGAGGTATATATGCATATTGTATTATAAAGCTTGCATCTCCAACTTAGTCGACATCAGTCATGAATTTCATCTCGCTTTTGTTTGGGTACAACGTTATTTCATATTGTACAGAGGCTGTTCACACATTTTTTAGACGATGTATATTGTATTCACAAAACTAAATTACATAAAATTCTTGTGTTTTAAATGTTCTATTTGACATCCCTTATTCTGAACTATCTTTCGACACCGCAATTTCCAGGATAATAATGCCTTTTGAAGTGTCAGAAGAGGTATTCTATCCCATTCCTCCTGAACAGCTTTCCAGAGTCCTGTAAGGGTTTTGGGACGACGTTTGGATAATGCAGATTTTAAAAGTCCGAAAGCACAAAAATCCATGGGTGATACATCGGGAGATTTAGTAGGGATATCAGTGAAGGGTATGGCCTTGATACCAGTTTTTTGTTCCGTTTCTTTTAGGAAATTTACAGTGGATTTTGATGTGTGACTGCTAGCTTTGTCCTGATGGAGTCTCACAGATTGATGGCACTGTGAGTAAAGCGATGGTATTTCATTCAGAAAAATTGACGATAAAATATGTTCCTGATAGTATTTGGAGTTAATCTTGACATTTTTTTCCACTCTCTTTATTTTTAATTTGCCATTATAGGAAAAACCAGCAACAATCATGAATCCCTTAGAAAAACTTTCTTTCGATTCTTTGAACCATGTACTTAAATTTTTTTCTCTCCTTTTTATGATAATAAAAGGCTCTTTTTTTGTCGCAATCATTTAAATACACCCATGATTCATCTATTGTGATAATTGTTTTCCATTTTTCTTTGGATAAGTGTTTCTCATATAGAATTCTGCAGCGTGTCCTGCGTTCAGCGATATGATTTGGAAGAAGACGATGCACATTGCGTTTTTTCGCTTTCTTAAGATTTAATTCAACGTTTATCATTTTGTTTACAGTGGACACTGAACATTTTAATGATTTTGCAACTGACCTTTGACTAGGGGGATTTTCTTTTAACATTAAACATCGTACCTTAGCAATAATCGAATATGTCCGTGTTTTCCTTGGATACTTGTTTGGAATTTTTGTCCCACTTGAGGCTCCAATTTGACGTTTTTTTTCCTTTCTTGTTGACGATATTACCTATCGACGCTTTAGCTATCATAAAACCATGACTCTCACATCGTTTTTGGATAATGGAGTATGCATATTTCTCTTCGGAAAGAGCAAAAATGTAGCCTTCGAACCACTGCTTTGTTAAAATCGCCATTTTGAATAAAAACAAAACTTTCAAGCCGCAGACGATAATTTTGACTTTTAAAAACATAGTACAATTGCAATTATTTCTTTTGCAGCAAACGATTTTTTATTACCGCTTACCAAAATCGTCTAAAAAATGTGCGAACAGCCTCTGTAAATCAAAAGAAAAACTTGCATTACAATGGTACATGGATTATACATTGTAAATTATATTATACCGTTGTTGCATGCATGTTCTAATTGTTGTTGTACATTTAGAATTAACAACTACCAAATCCAATTAATCTATATATTTTTAAAGAAATCGTCATCACATAAACTTCTCCACTTATCCTTTGTCATTCATTAACATAATAATTTCCCTCCTCATTTAAAGACCAATAATAATAAGACCAATAAGTCCCGTTGTTTTTGATTGGTGCAAACCTTCCATTAAAACCTATTCTTATTACACCATTGAGTTATTCTAAGTTTCTAACCTTTGAGTTCTCCTCCATTTATCGGTATTTGCTTTCTTTCCTCTTTCAATCAATCTGACTGAACAAATTTTATATTTTCAGTTACAGAATATTTTTCCCGTGTAACCCCAAATAGTAATAAACAAGAAGAAGCAATATAAATGTAACGTTTAAATTCTTTTTCACTTTCTCTTCAAGGAAATCTCTCTAAAATGCCATGCATAAATCCGACCTTGAAGAAAAACCTAAGGCGTAACTCGCTAATATAAAATGTTCTTTCTTTCGATTTAATGCGCCGAGAAGTTTACAATAATCCACAACAGATGGCAGCACTACACTGATGATAAGGACCCACTGAGGGCGAACGTGATCTCTTATCTTCCTGTCCTTCGGAAGGTCGATGCGATCGGGGGACCGGACTGTCCACTTGACCTAGTGGACAGAAAAAAAAACGAGTAGCCGATCTCAAGAGCGCACTTTCCAACAAGTGGCTGAGAAAACGTTGGCCTCCCTTTGTTTTGGAAGTAAAAAAAATTAAACCACTTCCTGATGCGGGACTTGAAGGAATAATGGAGGGAATTCTTTTTCAGCTCTTATCATAGAAATTCAGACAGGATTTCTTTTATTTGTGTGTTTACATCTCATTGCGTCGTGGAAGTGAAGAATAATATTCATTCAAAATTGTATTTCATTAATTCCAAATTGCGATTCCTATTAAATCCTGATAAGTTCCTTGTACTTTTTGGTTTCTTTTCTTTTCAACTGAAAAAAAAAAAGTAGTTTGAGGTATCTACCTACGCTTGGAGCACTTTTTTTCGAAGGTATTCAGTACTGATTAAATACATATATTTTTAGTTCAAATGTGATATAAAATCAAATGATATAAAAAAAGTAGTTTAAAGTGCCTACATTTGGAGCACTTTTTTTCGAAAATATACAGTACTGATTAAATGCATGTATTTTTAGTTCAAATGTGATATAAAATCAAATGATATAAAAAAAGTAGTTTCAAGTCCCTACATTCAGAGCACTTTTTTTTCGAAAATATACAGCACTGATTAAAGAAATATATTTTTAGTTCAGAGGTGACATAAAATCAAATGATATAAAAAAGTAGTTTAAAGTGCCTACATTCGAGCACTTTTTTCGAAAACATACAGTACTGATTAAATACATATATTTTTAGTTCAAGTGTGATATAAAATCATGAGAACAAATATAATTTTGGTAAAAATTTCATAGCATTTTAAAATAGAGGGAATTTTTTATAAATTTTTAGTACAATTGAGTGGTTATGCCAGAGACCCTACACTCAATTCAACTAAATATATTTTAATTTCCTTATGCTATATTCTACTGTGACATTTAACTGTGTTCTGAAGTAAAAGTTTTACAATATTTCCATAAATCACTGAAATATAACAAAAAAGTGAAAAATATACTGATTTTTTGTGATTATCTTTTTATAAGTGCTGGTACCTTTAGAATGATTAAATTAACAGATTGGTGATTAACACATTTATGATGCAAGAGGCATTTATGATGCTCAGTGGATAGCTATTGATCGGATTCTCTGTAACATAAAAATCTCGCATTTGCACTTTCACACATTTATATTTTGATCCTTTTTAAGCATTTGTTACTCAGTTGATAGTCACTCTTATAAGGATTAAATGTGGTTAATCTTATTACTAAAATTTAATGTGTCTAATCTATTAATTGTTACAAGAGTTAGTTTAACAATATTGAAGGTCCGATATATGACAGTTTTAAGGGCTTATTGTGAGATGTGAAATCAAATCTATAGGATCTGAAGATTTATGATGAAAGAGGTCATTTGTGGATAGCTATTGGTCGGTTTCTCTGTAACATAAAAATCTCGCATTTGCATTCACACACATTTATATTTTGATCCATTTTAACCATTTGTTACTCAGTTGATCGTCACTCTTAAATGCCGTTAATCTTACAACAAAAATTTAATGTGTCTAAACTATTAATTGCTACAAGAGTTAGTTTAACAGTCCGATATATGAAAGTATTAAAGGCTTACTGTGTGATGTGAAATCTTATAACTAGGAACTAGAATAAATGTAAGAATTTCCAATGGGATATGGCCGTGGATCATAGGATATTTACCGGTTTCGAACCCCGTGATAGGTATTTGGAAACTACTTTAAGCATTAGGTCCACATAAATGCTGCAAATTATGATCTCACTGCACCCAATCTAACCAGCCCATACATTTTTATAAGAATGTTTATGTATTAAATTTTCCTTTTTTATTTTTACGCATAAACAAATAAAATTAAACACATAAACAATCTTATAAAAATAAGCAAATTCTATACACACATATATATATATATATATATATATATATATATATATATATATATATATATATATATATATATATATATATATATATATATATATATATATATATATGTATATATATATATATATATATATATATATATATATATATATATATATATATATATATATATATATATATGCATATATATATATTATTTGCTTATTGAATTTTTTTTTAAATGTAATAAACTCTCACTGCAATAACTTGCACTCTCCCTCATAATTCAAGAAGCTTTGTGATTTGTTTCCCGCCCTTCCGAAGTTTAACAATAATGCATGTAAGTAATGTTTCATGTAGGTAATCCTTTTTGTATAGTTTATTTATTTTATAGTTTGAGTGCTAATTTCCAGAAGTTGCATTATTTCTATTTAATATGGACTATGTATTTACATTAAAAGTCTTTTACTTTTATTTCGTGTTTTATGAGTTAGTTCAAATGATTTGATAGATTTTTATAGGGGCAGGAGAACGCTCAAAAATGTTTTCCATGTACATCAAAGGTCGTTGGATTTTCGCTCAAACTTTTTACTGTACTTCCGGATAGAATGGGGAACCTGTAATATGACTCAAATGAATGCCATAGTTAAAAAACATGAATAATGAAAATAACTCGCATAATTATATATATATATATATATATATATATATATATATATATATATATATATATATATATATATATATATATATATATATTCTTGACCCTTTCCTTTCATCCTTACTACTCTTTTGTAAAACTTACAACAGTCCAAAAATGCTTTTCATGATTATATTAGTTGAAAACGATTTGCGTCATTGCGTAAAAGAACTTCAGAGAGAAGGAAGAAGAGTCAAAAGTCTTTTAATTGCTGTGTATTATATATATATATATATATATATATATATATATATATATATATATATATATATATATATATATATATGTATATATATATATGTGTGTGTGTAAGTAAGTAAGTAAAATGGTACGGAGCATGGATTCGGGTCGTTACATATATCTATTTCAAAGTCCTTGACCCTTTCCTTTCATCCTTACTACTCTTTTGTGAAACTTACAACAGTCCAAAAATGTTTTTCATGATTTAGTTGAAAACGATTTGCGTCATTGAGTAAAAGAACTTCAGAGAGAAGGAAGAAGAGTCAGAAGTCTTTTAATTGCTGTGTATTTTACTATCCACTGTAATGAGGTGCTGGAAAACCATCAACATAAAGTTGTGCAAGAGGAGTCCGATGGGAGGTCTCAGCGTTGAAGCAGGTTCCGTTCTGGTCCGCCAGAGGGTGCTCGTTCACTTTCCAATTAGTGCGTGCCACACAGGTGTGTCCGTTTTCTCACGCTCTGCGAGCAAATCATGCCGCAACCACCTTGATTACCTGATGGACGCTGAGCTCCTAATCAACCGATGAGCGCACAGCTTTAACCCACACCCGTGATGTACGGGTGCTAAGTTCGTGGAGAAGGCAGCTAATTTGCAGCAGAATCATGCAGAACACTGCGAGTTATCTTCGAGTGCGAAAGTTATTCTGCACAAAAATGCGGTATAGTCACATATATGAATAAATGCGTAAAATAGATAAAGAATATGTAGTTAAAATCATAAATAAGCAGAGCTGTTTACAGCACAGAATAATATAGGTATTACGAGTTACCTTAAAGAGAGATAGTTCTTCTGCACTAAAATGCTGTAAAGTCACATAAACGAATAAATGCATAAAATAGATAAAGACTGTATGGGTATAGACGTAAAGAAAGAGAACTATTTACTGCACAGGAAAATGCAGGGTATAGCGGATTACTTTGGATTGAGACAGTTCCCCTGCACAAAAATGCAGTATAGTCACATTAATGAATAAATGCGTAAAATTGATAAATACTATATAATTAAAATCATAAATAAGGAGAGCTGTTTACAGCACAGAATAACATAGGTATTACAAGTTATCTTAAAGTGAGATAGTTCTTCTGCACTAAAATGCTGTATGGTCACATAAAGGAATAAATGCGTATAATAGATAAAGACTGTATGGCTATAAACGTAAAGAAAGAGAACTGTTTACAGCGCAGAATAATGCTGGTATAGTGGTTTACTTTGGAGTGAGAAGTTCTCCTGCACAAAAATGCAGTAGACTCTCGTAAATGCTAAATTGCGTAAAATAGATAAAGACTATATAGTTTTTAATATAATTCGATTTTTTCCGCAGGGTTTTTAATATAAAGAAGGAGCGCTGTTTCCAGCACAGAAAAACTCTGTAAACACAGAGTATAACGAGTTATTTTAGAGTGAGGTAGTTCTGCTCTAAAATTCAGTATAGTCGATTAAATGTGTGAAATAGGTAAAGACTGTATAGTCATAAATGTAAAGAAGTAGGGCTGTTTACAGCACAGAACAATGCAGGATATTCTGCACTAAAATGTAGTAATGTAATATATATGATTAAATGCGTAAAACTGATAAGGATTATATAGTTACTAGCTTAATACCCCTGCTTCGCTACGGAGTACATTCAAATTAAATACAACGGTCAATGTATGCAATTAGTTTTTAAGCTTGATATCCATAAAACCTACTAAGTTGAATTAAATTCTTAAAAATTAATTTAAAGTATCACAAAAAGAAAAGGAACCATGCGATCAGCATTTAATAAATTAAATTCTAAAAATTAATCTTTAAAAATTCACCAAAAATCAGAAAATGGAGATAAAGATTCGAAAAAGATTTCATTTTAAAGGAATTTTTATGATCTTTCTTGTGATATAAATTTTATAACCGTCAAATTATTATTTTAAATGCAAACTTAAAAAAAGTTACAAAAGCAGATTAAAAATTTAATTTTAAAAAATCTAAGAAGAATTTTTCAAAAATCTTTCTTAGTGCACCCCTACACCATAAGAAGAATCTCCATGCAAAATTTCAGGCTTTTAGGTCCAGCGGTTTGGTTTGTGCGTTATCTGCCAGTCAGTCAGTCAGTTACGGAACTATTTTATATATATAGATAATCATAAAGAAAGAGAGCTGTTTACATCGCAAAATAATGGAGGATATAACGAGTGACTTTAGAGTGAAATAGTTTTCCAACACAAAAATGAGGTATAGTTTTAAATGATATAATGCGAAATATAGTATAAATGCTGTATAGTTATAAATGTGAAGAAAGAGGGCTGTTTACAGCACAGAACAATGCAGCATGTTTCGAGTTCCTTTACAGTCAGAAACTACATTTAGAAAATAAATAAAAACTACGCGAAAAAATATAAATGTATTGAGTTTCAGGAGAAGATGTTCAATTTTTATGAAAATTATGAAGGATATTTAATACATTTCAGTGAGACTAAAGTTTACTAATATAAAAGTCAGATCTTAAAGATATGTTAATAAATATATATAGGGTGGGTGTCCCAAATATCGCCCCTGTGCCTAATATCGCCAACTCGTGTTTCTAAAGTATGATTCGCGCTATGTTTGAGAAAACGCAGTAACCTCTTAGTTCTGGGTTCGTACTAACAGCGGCGATAGCGACAACGCTCTTATCACTGACAACAGAAACTATATGGCGTCTGAAGTTGTTTTGGCTGTTGTCTTAGTAAACTTTGGCTCCAAAGAATCCAGTGAATGACCAGGTAGGTGCTTCCAAATTCTAATTTTCCTTATACCATTTGAAAGTGCATTAAACAGAGACTTTGCTAGCAACGCCTTTTAACATGTGCTCCTAATTTCGCCTGGTAGGCGGTAAGAGGAACAGAGGTAGGCGATATTAGGAACCGTTCTGGAGTTCACTGGAATTTTCAAATTTTCCAGTTTAGCTACATAACTTAAATGGGCACTGGTTTTGGAGCTGGTTGATCTCAGGATACCAAAGGAAATAGTTCTTAAGGATGTTCTTTGAGTTTCCAGCCTAATCAGAAACTAAAATGTTGATGAAATGTCTAAAAAATGTTAGGGTAGGCGATATTTGGGACACCTACCCTAAGAAATTAAAGTTGTATATAAAGATTTTTAAGTGTTAAATCGTTAATACTTTTAATTTTTTTTTCCAATGCGGAGGAACTTGTCGTGAGACATTCGCTTATACTACGCCGTAATTTCACTGCCCATTTTATTGTAGGGTCACATATAGGCGGATAGTATTACCCCCTATGAAGGGACGACAAGAACACAGTCATTTTTCGTGGCGCGACGCTAGGATTCGATCCGAGCACCCTCGGCACCGCAAACCAGCACGCTGTACCACTGGGCCGCCACAAGCCCGTCCTTTTAAATAGGTAATGGAAAGATCACCTTATAAAAGTCAAAATATATTTTCTTACAATTTTCAATTACCTTCTGAAAATTTCTATAAAGAGGTTTCAAAAAGAACCATTTTTTTTTTCACTGTTTCAAAGTATCAGACTATTGAACAAGAATACAATACGTTTACTCTTTAAAAAATATATTATTTAAGTAGACAAAATACTTTACACGAACTAAACAGTTTTAAAGTAAATGTATAAGAAAAATTGATGAAAAAGTTGCTCCTTGAAACAAATAATTAAAAGCAAAATTTTCTATCTTTTACGATTCTTTTCCGTCAGATATTTCATTAATAACAACTTTTTTTATAGTCATGCAGTATTGAAGTTTTAGATGAGAAGCAAAGCAATGTTAACCCTTCGATGGGAACATGATTATTTTCCTGCTTAGTGGGAATATCTGCCTGGAAGGCAGATATAGATGGAATATGTCTTTCCCAGGTATTCATAACTAGAAATCCAGAGCGTATTTGTAGTTTATTACATTTCATGGTAGCCACAATTGTCAAACCATTTCTCCTTAATTCTTGACCAGCTTCTATTGAACAGAACCAATAATCACAGGTTATATTACGGTTCGTTTTGTAGAAGCATTTAGTTAGTTAAAAGAGTTATTGGGTTGGGATTTTTAATTTTTGCTCTGATGAACCTAATTGTTTCCTGAACCATAGGAGGCTGGATTCACGAATCACTTTTTCACACTGAAGACAAAATGTTGATTGAAGCATGTGTAGATTCACAGTACCCAAGGTCGAAGGGTGGGGGACCGAGCGCTGAATAAAGAAACCACAATTGCCTGAGAGGCAGATGCTCCCACCGAAGGGTTAATCCTCAACTAAGATGTTAATTAACAAATTCAAACGGAAATTTTCTGCAGATATACTCATGGACTATTTCCATTCAAAAATTTTGTTTTCAACCATAATTTTCTGTTAATTTAACGTTAAAAATTTTAAAATCAACACAATTATTTAAAATATCTAAACGAATCATCTAAGCTCATAACAGAAAATTTCCGCAAAAATTTTCTTTTGCAAAGGTGCGTAATCAGAGCTGGGCCGATCAATTGTGGAACCTGAGACAAGTTCTAAAAATGGCGCCTTAACAAGTTTTTGGGTAGACTATTAAGTAATAAATATATCTTTATTAGAAATAGTCCACTTGATAGAACAATGGACATTTTTGAAAAAATATGTGTTTATTGTAACAAACACAAAAATAAAAAAAATTTCAAAACTTTAAAAAAAAGAAAAGGTAAATAATTTTTGAATATAATTAATTTAAATATAAATTGTTATGTAATAAAAATAATTTCTAAATCATTTTCGGAGCCTTTATTGCTGCAAATTGTTTGATTGCATCTCTATGATTTATTATTTTTCATTCCGTCCATTCTATAGAAATTATTGCCAAATCCTTCAATCGCTCTAAGTTGAGGATGTTCATAGATAATTCTTAAATATATTCAGTTGAGAAAAACTGCGCTCAGCTGCTGCTACAGTGAAAGGTACAGTTAGCAGATTTCTTAGAGCTACAACAACGTTTGGAAATAAGCATTCAAAATTTAATTCGCATAATCTCAAATTCAGGAGTTTATATATAATATATATATATATATATATATATATATATATATATATATATATATATATATATATATATATATATATATATATATTATTTCTGAAAGGTATTTTTTTGTTTTATTCCTATCTCTCCGTTCATACTTAACCAAAATCGATAAATGAGATACAATTTTAAAGATTAAGATCTCCGCTTTGTTCGAATTTTAATTTAGAATTCATCTTATTGTTTCTTTAAAAATTGAGTACAAAAATTATAAGAATTTTTCTTCCCCTAGATGGCGCGCGCTAGCTTTTTTTTATTTTACCGTTATCAATCGCACTGAACTTTTAAATTTAAAAATCGTTAGCTTTTATTATCATTCTGTGATTTCATTATTGAGTTTCTTTATAGGCAACATCCACGTAGGCGTACGTTATTCTTTTTGTATGGAAAAACCTTATATATTGTTTCTAGAAAGTGATTTTTGGTGACGATCCCTTTCTCTCCTTTCATACTTAACTAAAACCGATAAATAAGGTACAATTTTAAAGATTAAGTTTTCCACTTCTGATGAATTGTTGATTCAGAATGACACACAGTATTGTTTGTTTTAAAATGACTTTGGAAATGAAGTGAAAAATTGACTTTTGGTCCTAAAGTTCTTTCCCTGGTGCGTCGAAACGGCATGGTCAAATAGTGTGCACAAAGAGGTTTTGTAATGCAAATATCACATTTTCCATGAGTTTGTGTCATACTTAGCTTTTAATATTGTCTACAAAGGTGTTTTGATGTGTACATATATCATGTTCCCCTGTTTTGTCTTATGCTTCACCTCCAATATTGTGGGCAAAGGCGTTTTGTAATTGGTTTTGTATTATCCTTTACGCACCATTATTATTTGACAAACTAACAATTGCTACAAATGAACCGGTTCTTCTTTCATCCTACTACAAACCACCAACCTCGCTATAAAATTTATCGTATTTTAACATCATGCGGAGAAGTCGCACGGGCCACCTAGTTCGCTTATTTATGTATATTTTAATGAATTCCTTCATTACCATGTTTTTATTAACTCGCTTTCTTGTTTGTTTGTGTGTTTGTGTGTTTGTGTGTTTGTCCCGTTCAAATCTTGCAATCGATTTTTAACTAACTTTCCGACTAGTTAGACATTTGAAAATTTTAGAATAGCTCAGAACACGATGACAATGCATATTATAATACTTTTAGCCATCTTTAAGCAGAATTGAATCCATTTTCAGTTAATTTTGTTTTGTAGACTGGTGCAGCCATCTATCGGCCGGGACGGGAACGAAAAGTTAAGCGCAAGTTAACTTCCAATTAACTTCTTTTTCTTTCAAGTTGATGGGATAATTCATCAAAAAATTTTTTAAAAAGTATTTAGTAATACATAGAATTATCAAGTTTATATGATTCAATAGAAAATTTAAAATCATGGTATATAAAAAGTTCTGTTTATCTTGTAATTATTTTTATATTAGTACTATAAATATTTTTTCGCTATTCGTTAAAAATTTCGTATTTTTACCATGTCTCATTCTGGCACCTACTTGTATTAGACGCCTGTGGCGGTCGCCTCGTCGCGCCACCTATGTGACCAGCTCTGTGAGAAATAAATTTCTGACAAAAGTAATATCTCTGTTATAACACGAAACGCTTTTGACATTACGGGTATCTGGGGTAAAATATTTTGAACCATTTCCCAAATATCCCATCATCCCAAATATCCATCATTGGTACAAAATATAAGGGCCATTTCTCATTCTTCTGTTAATAAACCATACCTTTTTATTGCGAGCGACCTTTACTCTGCGATCGAATTTAGCCCTTCCATTCAACACATTTAAGGATGAATGAAGACTTCAAAACAGACGAAATAGACCTTGACCAAGCATTAACTCATCTATAGTTTAAAATTACACCGGATGCACAACAAGAATGAAAAAAAAAAAATCTCGGTTCTTGGCGCCGAAAAGTCAATTGATTCTAAAATGA
Source organism: Dolomedes plantarius (assembly GCA_907164885.2). Taxonomy (NCBI): domain Eukaryota; kingdom Metazoa; phylum Arthropoda; class Arachnida; order Araneae; family Dolomedidae; genus Dolomedes; species Dolomedes plantarius. The sequence goes on from OU015503.1 coordinate 54,693,136, forward strand.
AGCTCCATATGGTATCAAATGGATGGCCACAGAGTCAATTGTTGTAAAGCGATCCACAGCTTTCTATACTATGTATGTAAAATTTTGAAATGAGAGTATAATAGAATCCTAATAGGATTCTGAAATATTTGAAATTTGGAATAGTTCATCTGTGCCCTTCAATATAAAGTGTAGATAATTGTAGCATTTATAATTGTCGGAAGCTATCCTCTACAAATTTATACACTGAATCCCTGGTTGTTCCTTTTGCGGATTATATCACACAAAAAAAAAAAAATTCTAAAAAAATATAAATTCTCCTGTTAGATGTCAACATATCTCGAAAACAAATGAATATAACTGTTCTTTTTAAAGTGTAAAAACTAAAAAATTATACAAGTTTTAAATTTTTTTAATTTATCCCTATAGAAATAATTATATATCTATAGTAATTTTAGAACATCTGAGTAGAGCCCCTACAAACTCCTGTCTCTGATTCGTCAGGGGTCGTACTCAAAGTGAGGGGCGAGTCATTAAAAATAATAATTACTGGATCTATTTCTTTCTTACACACACACACACATATATATATATATATATATATATATATATATACATGTGTGTGTGTGTGTGTGTATATATATATATATATATATATGTGTGTGTGTGTGTGTGTGTGTGTGCGTGTCTGTGTAAGTAATATACCCATTACATCACTTCCTTAAATTATAACCTGAAAATGAAATAGTTTATATTTACATGGCTGGAGCTAGACTCAGCCTGAAAGGAATAAAAATTAAATTTGGAAGCAGTCGGGCCGAATCGTTTATTAGAGCAACAAAAATACATCCGTTCATTCCAGAAGAACGACTCGGAATATTATCACCTTTCACCATTAATCTCGAGAGGGCAAAAAAAAAAAAAACATGTGGCTGTTATTTGTAGGATCAGGAGATTTAGGGCTCGAGATGCTAACCCACTCCTGAATTCCACGCACGTGTAGAAATGCAAAGGCATGCGATTCATGGGAAGTTCTGTGGCTAATGGTTTTAAAGCGATAAATTAATATTACTGGGGATTGGATTTAGGAAAGGGAGTTTAAAGCTAGAATGGAGGGCATAATATTTAAGATATTACATATATATATATATATATATATATATATATATATATATATATATGTGTGTGTGTGTGTGTGTGTGTAAGTAAAAATGAGTACCGTATTTTTTCGGACCACAATACGCACCTTTTTACACAAAAAATGGACTTAAATTTGGGGTGCGTCTTATGTTCCGAAAAAAAACCGGTATGTTAATTTTACTATACATCTACACCCGGTTAACTGTGCCAATTCATGAATGAGTGAGCTCTGATGATCTAATAATGGTCGTTAAACCTGTAACAAATAAACATCTCACACGTTTTAACTAATTAGACAAAGAATTAATTCAAATAATAATAAAACTTGCAAAGATTTTATTTTTTTCAATCTGGATATAGTCTGCTGTATTCCTTTCCTTTTTTGGGAGATACGTTGTCATCTTTTTTTCGGAGACTTCGTTATACTAGTGTACCACTTTCCGGGATAACTGCTACCCTTCCTACACGGATCACAGGTTGAACCGTTCTGCTCCTGGTTCCACTATCGTCTTTGAACGCCCGTTGTCGTTAGTCTTTAAAATCCAACAAATAGGACATTTTCCATTTATTTTAGCAAACTGTGATTTCAAATTGCCACGAATCTCAAAAATCCTTTTTGAGGGATCCAGGACTTCTGCCAGTGAATGTATAGTCCGAGGAACGTCAAGTGATTTTGTGTAAATCCTGGACAGTAGATCAGTGGAAATCAGTCCACTGGGCTGGTGAGTCAAGATTCACTCTCTAACAGTTGGATAGTCGAACTGTTTTGTCCATGCGGGGCAGTTGTGAATGAAGACATTCGCACGTAATCCTCGAGAATCATTGATTACTCTCAATGGAGGTACCGTCTAGGTTAGCCAACGGTACCTCTTGGTGCTACTTCAATTTTAATCGAGCACCCTCAACGGTGACAAGTGGGGTATCATACCTTCTCCCACCATCACTGTCTTCATAGGAGAACTTTCGGGTCTATGGATTTAACGTGCCCATATCCAGCCTAGAGACGAAGGTTTCTTTGGCGTTCGCTTGGATTCGAACCGGGCACTCCTAGTTCCAAGTCCAACGCGGAACCACTAGGCTCTGGATGATCGAACTTGAGTAGGGTGAATGCACGAGGAACAATATATACCACACCGTATTACCCAAACAATGTGGTTAGAAATTCAAAGCATTGTCACGGCATGAGACTCCTTTTCCCCCTCTGACTTGAACCTACTGCATTATTTTGAACAAATCCATAATTCTTGCACTGTACGTAAATTGTGTAGCATTACCAGATTTGAAGTACAACAATGCTGAAGCCTCTTTACTTCAACCAACAAGATCACCTGTACCTTCCCATGGTAGTTTGCCTGATACAATACAGTTTGTAAGAAAGCCAGATTTACCAATCCGTGGCATCGCTCTGTGAACTAGTTTGACAAGGGAAAAATCCTCACAATATTTTTTTTCCATTTAAAGGACTGTCATGTAATCTAAAGGTTGAAGACCCTAGGTTCGTACGATTCCTTATTAGTGATTTTGGGGAAGGTCCCCTATTTTGACCAATAAGTAAATGTATCATGGCATACTTCTTTGGTTTATGTGACACAATTCGTAAGACAAGCAGTGAAACCTATCCCTATCATTCACCGGAGTCATAATCACCATCTCTGAGTTCCATAGGATCTCCATTTTTTGGATGGGAATACCTGCCCATCCAAAAAACAAATCTTTAAAGGTTAAAGGAAAAATTTTTCCACATTATACTTTTAATAAATATACGCGCTGCTCTATAGTCTAATGGTTTCGTATCCGGATACCAGAAGCACAATAACCGTTCCTTTTAATCCAAGTGGTCAGTGTATATTAACGGTGCCCACCATATATATATATATATATATATATATATATATACATGTGTGTGTGGGGGGGTGCGTATGTGTGTGTGTAAGTAACAACAACGCTCCACTATTATTAATTGTCCTAAATCTAATGCGTATTCTAAATTATCCTTGTTTCAACCTCAACAAAGCACAGCCCTAATTCAAAAGCGAAATAAAAGAATATTGTATTCTCTTCAATGCTCAAGATGACTCTCTTCAATGCTTCAATGCTTCAATTCTCTTCAATTCAAGTTATTTTTAGACGTGATTCAGAATCCCGTGATCTCGAATCCCTTTCGAAAAATCATACGACTTTCGACTCATATATCACATGATCGGGGTCAGCCTATTAAAAGAATTTTAGACACCTAGTGGCAGGGTCATGAACCCTTGGTATATAAGGTCTAACAACGATGTTCCCGCGCTTTTTCCTGTTTGTCTCCGTGTCTGTCTCTTCGTTCTTCGCGCGTATCTTCAAGATGTATTGTGCCGCTGTTCCATTATGTCGTGTCCATCAAACAAGATGTAATAGAGTTTCCATATTCCGACTGCCCCGGCGGGGTGGCGCTACTATTGTTTGTGTCCTGTTCATCAACCTACCTTATAGTGATGTGCTGGAATAATGGCCTCTAAATAAGTTACACTGTGTAATTCGTGTACTCTGGCTATATGAGTGTGCTTCTCTCATCAAATACTCACGACTACATATTCAACAGCGACTGCCTTTTATATGTGTTCCCATTTCGTCAAATTCATTGTATAGATGTGAAAATCTTCACACACACACACACACACACACACACACATATATATATATATATATATGTATGTGGGTGTGTGTGTGTGTGTGTACGTACGGTTATTAATATATGTTTTTAGCATAAAATATTGTTCGGAATTCCGCAAGTACGAGTTCACTTCCGGAGGGGATGCCAGATGACGTATTGCCATAGGACTGATGATGACGTATGAAGACGAATGCTCATTGGTTGGTCTGTGGACATGCGTCGAAATATGTTATTATTATTATTATTCAAGTCGTTTTGATTCTATATATTCGCACGATTCTATATAGTCGCACGATTCATGTTTTTTTTTTATTCCTATGATATTTATTAGATTAAATCTATTAAATATTCTTGCAAATACCATCTCAGTTTTATTTAGTCATCGTGTCACTGATTTTCTGGAAGCTGGGGTAAGTACTCCAAAAAATCTATTCCAAATTCCTTTCATACAATTATTCTTATATCAATGCTAATTAGTGGACATCCACTAAAACTTAATCTCTAATATTATGCTCTTTTTGAAGTTTTATCATTAATTCCTTCTTCCGACACTTTTTTTTAATACCCATTGTTTCGTTTCCTTCAGGATTTCGACCTGTAATTTACCTAAAGCAATGTGCGTCCCATTAGTACACGCGGAGTTCTTTTCACTTTATATATAAGTACATACAAAAGAAGCCCACAATTTTTTTAAATCAATGGAAATTTCGGAAGTTTTCACTGCAAATAGTGGAGAAATAAATAAAGCATAATTTCGACCACAGGAAATGAGCAACGCGTTAAAAAATTGTTAACTGGATAAGTTTAAGGTAAAGTAATTATCCGAATAATAATATTATTATAGCACTAAATCTCAGCGGTTTACTCTTATTCAGACTAAAAATCCAAACTATTAAACCCGAAAAATAGTTTATTTTCATACCAACTTTTGGCACAGAAATGCTAAGCTTTTTCATATCGCAGGGTCTGTCTATGCCACTGCGTGGGGCCAAGGGCAGTGTTATCAAAATAAAGTAAAACAGAAAAACATGTGAATTAAAAATTTAACAACACATATCACGCTACTGCTTTCATAACATCTCCTTCAATTTCAGGCAAATCTAAGACCTCCCAAGATGTCTTTACCACAACACAAACTGATAAACCCCACCTAGGCAATAAAATTCTTCAACTATTTTCGCCGAAAATTAGATAGCCGTATCCAGGCAGCCTAAAAAAATTTCTAAAAAAAGGACTATCTGTCATTCCTAAAATATATTCTTCTCTAACAAAAACAAGCGGGTTAAATTAAGTATATTAAATTCCACATGATATGAAAGGACCAAAAAAAAAATATCTATTTCCAGCTCTCATCTCTATTTTCTGTCCCGGCCCCATAACATAGGCTGGAAACCATTTTATTTTCCACGCTCCGATGGTTCCGAAAATTTCACGTATTGAAAACAGGCAAGTATCTAATTACGAATATTCAGTGGTTATTTTCTGGAGCTGCCTCGAGCATTTTAAGGATGGAATTATTTTGAAATGAATAAATTCATATGTAAAAATGATGAGATATTTCTCATGGGTTTTTAATAAAGGGTAGCCAGTTTCGTCTTCGTTCAGAATATTCACTATTATTTTTTGTTTTTGCTTGTTCCCTTCTACACTCGCAGATAGCTTTATTCAAAAACAGTGCAGTTATTGCCAAATTATCATCTTTAAGGCTGTTGTGTACTAACCCTAACTAACCCTATTAGATTCGTTCACCTCATTGCTAACCTATGTAGAAAATGTGTCGAAGGATTGATATATATTATTTAAATATTGAACTCCGTAATAGAGAAAGAAATTTTACACTTTGAGGTATTTTTCGTTAAAAAAAAGTGCAAATAATACATGGTGCCAGGACTAAAAGTATTCAAAAGTTATGACTTATTTTTAAGGAACTACCCATTAGAATTTAAAAATATTTATTTAAATAGAAAGAACATCTCACCAAGTTTTAATATCAGTCACAGATTTTGATCATAGTATCATAGATTTCGATGTGTGCACCTTTTGAAGCACGACTAACGTCTAAATGGTAATCCAGTTCTCTCCATGTGTTTCATAGCTTATCAGGAGTTATCAGACTTTTTTGCTTCGGGATTCATGAAATCCGCTGTGTATAGACAAAAAATTGAAACTGTGGATTAGTTGACGAAGCGTATCATTCAAGCAGTTCCTCTACTCATTTGTTTAATTACCGCTTAGAGAATAAGTAGAAACTGTTACACACATGATCTATCTTTGGTCTTCTTTACTGAGGCCAACAACACAATTGACGAGTCCATGGTGGACTATTAAATCCTATCCTAAGCGTTCCTCTCTTATCCTCTTAATAATTTGACATGAAAGGCCCCATGATGCAGTGGATGCTGTCGTGTGTTGGATATTTCCTCTCGAATAAGCTGAGGAACTTGTAACTGTTCGTACATGAAGCCCGATCTACATTGGGTCTTCGTCATTGAGACCAATATCGTCATCGATGAACCAGTGATGAGCGTATTAATTTCTGTCATTACTCCTTCAATCTGTCTCAGCTCAATGATTCCACTTAAAAGGTTCCATGATGTAGGGGGTGCAAAGTGTGTTGGATACGTCTAACCGAATGAGCTGGTGATGTTACTTCTGTTTGCTCATCAAGCACGATCTATTCTTTGTCTCGTTTTGCTGGGCTTTTAAAATCTTCGTCTGTGATATGTTTACCTTCCTGTACAATAATGGAGCCAATAACGTACTGGAGTCACATTACTTCCAACCTGCTTATCGAGCAATCCAGCCTTAGACCAAAAACTCGACTTCTATGAAAATATCCAGCTATTCAAAATGTCGCTTGAGACGTTATACATGCATCTTTAACCGTGCTCAGTAAATACAGGGTGATTCAAAATGAATCTATCGATTACAAATGGCTATAATTATTTAATCGGAAAGAATTTATCGATAAGAATTACACAGAATGTACAAGGAAGTTCAAAATTTTGTTTACATACTTTATAAATGTTCTATGCGACTCTCCTTGGTGATGCGGACAACATCTAAGCGGTAGTCCATTTCACGCCATACATTCTGATGAATATGTGGAGTCACCAACGCAAGCGCATTTTCACTTCTGGAATTGTTTTCGGCAAAGGAAGCACGTACACAAGGTCTTTCACATAACCCCATAGAAAGAAATCGCAGGGTGTCAAGTCCGGAGATCTAGGTGGCCAAGAGTAGAACATATCGTCGGCATCTCCAGTTCGACCGAGCCAACGCTTTGGAAGATGTTGGTTTAAAAATGTACGAACTTCCATATCCCAATTCCATCTTGCTGAAAGATGTAATCCATATGCCACAGCTAGATATGGATTTCCCGGATTACAACTTTCAGCAAGATGGAACACCCCCACATTGGGATATGGAGGATTTCACATTTTTAAACCAACATCTTCCAAAGCGTTGGCTCGGTCGAACTGGAGATGCCGACGATGTGGTCTGCTCTTGGCCACCTAAATCTCCGGACTTGACACCCTGCGATTTCTTTCTATGGGGTTATGTGAAAGACCTTGTGTATGTGCTTCCTTTGCCGAAAACAATTCCAGAAGTCAAAATGCGCATTTCTAATGCGCTTGCGTTGGTGATTCTTTAGAATGTATGGCGCGAAATGGACTACCGCTTAGATGTTGTCCGTATCACCAAGAAGAGTCACACAGAACATTTATAAAGTATGTAAACAAATTTGTGAACTTCCTTTTACATTCTGTGTAATTCTTATCGATAAATTCTTTTCGATTAAATAGTTGTAGCTGTTTGTAATCTCTATATTCGTTTTGAATCACCCTGTATATTGTTTTAGCGAAGACGCGCTACTTATAAACGAATGAAATACGCACGTTATACTCGTTCCGATGCATACACATGTTAAACAGGCGGTATTTTTCATTAGGGCTGAATTTTTATTCCTTTCGCATATCTAGTTGCAAAATATTTACTAGTCGACTGTCACTGACAATGAACTAATCTGTCTGTATGCTTCTTTAAAAAAACTCTGAGTGTATGTGTACGATCATGAGGTAGTGATACCGAAGAACGAAGAATCTCAAAAATTCGGATGGCTTCAATGTTACATTCCGAATAATGTTTTCACTTCCGCTCTTAAGTCTGTTATAAAAAGATGTCTCTGGACTTGCACTGTCATATATCTAATTAAAGTGCTATTTCATAACTGCGTCAAGTCTGGAATCAGCCTGGCATTCAGATACAGGAATCCGAAGCAGTCGCAGTTACAGCTCCAGGTGTGAGGCAAAATTTAATTGGAATTCTTGACAATTACTTCAAGGATGTAATTAAAAGAGTAGGCCGACATGATGAAAGGCCTCCAAGTTTCTTATTTAAATGTCGAGTGTTAGCAGCCACATGGAAAAAGATAAAAAAATAATTTTTTTACGTATAATTTACAATATTAGTATTTTTCTCTTATTTTCTATTTTAAACCCAATTTCAGACGAAAAGTTATAGTTCAATGCTTGCTTTTAACTGAGAAATTCTGCGAAAATTTTTATTTCTAACAGTTTCTTGATTTATGTAAAAGCTCCGATTTTGTTTGTACGTTAACTAAAAGTCATTTGAATATTTTTTATATGTTGTGAGTCATATGTCATAGTATAATGAAGCTTTGAAAACAAATTTTAAGTATTCTCCGAACATGTCTGGAAATCTTTTATCCTCATACCATTAAAAGTGTGACATTAGAATTTATTTAGAATATTCATTATATATATATATTATAGTTCGTATATGGAGAGTAAAGACTCTAGAACACCTACCCTTTCCACAGAAACGTTCTTAATTGCAAAAATTATTCTCTGACCCATCTGTTATACTGTGCAGAAGCAAATATATAACAAGTTTTTTTAATAAATAAATTCGAGGATGTATAGTAGTGTCAATTTTGAAACAACTTTAAAGATAAACAAGAACTATGCTAATAATCCTGCTGGATTGCTATACACATAACTCAAAGGATAAATATTTAACTATGAATAGAAGAGTTATTCAGAGCTTATTCAAATAAGTTTCTAAGAAGAATTAATATTCTAAAGGGGATAAAAAAGTTACTGAAGTATGGAGTCTTTTGGGGAATCAGGTTTCAGAGAATTTTAAAATCTATTACCGCCAGATACTAAAAAAAATGCCTAATTTAGAGCATATTTAAAATGAATCCTACACTTAAAATAAAAGTTTCATAATTTTTTCTTTTATAAAACTTAAATGGAAGATATTTTTACTTTCAATGCGGGTTTTTATAGTAGGATTACGTTCCTCCATAACGGTCCTCCAGCGAGGAAAATTTCTGACGCTAAAACCGTCCGTCCGTACCTCGTGAGTTACAATTTTGGCAATGCGCCAAACTCAGTCTGTATCGCTTGCACAAGCAGTAAACAGTTAAACAGAAAAGTATCAAAGTGTGTCAAAATTTTGACATATATATATATATATATATATATATATATATATATATATATATATATATATATATATATATATATATATATATATATATATATATATATATATATATATATATGTATATATATATATATATATATATATATATATACATACGTACATATTTATAGATACATATATACATAACACATATATACATATAACCATACAAAAGAGGTAAGCAACGATAAGTAATCCTACGTTAATATCCCGTGGTAGCTTCGTTAGAAGAGACTACCTGAATTTCTTTTCTTCTCATTCAACTTATGATTGGGTTCAACATATAGAATTTTCCTTCTTTCTGTTCGAGTACAGCCCTATGTTTAAAGGCCCTCATGTTAAAAAACGTTTAACGCCCTATGCTGGTCCTAAAATATATTAATAAATGTTAAAAATATGTAAATATGTTAAATAATGTTAAATATGTTAAATATGTTAAATATGTTAAATATGTTAAATAATGTAAATAATAATATGTTAAATATGTTAAAGTTAAAAATGTTAAAAAATATGTTTAAAGCCCTATGCTTTACCCTATATGTTTATGCTCTTCTTTGGACTTATGTTTAAAGGGCTTTTTTAAACTTTAAATAAAAATAAAAGTGACTTTTTCCTCTTTAATTTTTAACCTGTATAGAGGATCTTCTCTAACACTTAGAAAAACTACTTTGTATGTACTATTGTTCACAATTCAGATATCTACACTTAATCATATCAAGTAATAAATTGTTGGGAAAATATCTTCACTTATAAAATAGAGTAAAAATTCAGCAAGTTCTAAAAAAAAGTGTAGAAAATTGCTCTTACTTACATTAAGCTATTATAATGCAATTATTAATATTTTGCTATGATATTCCTAAAGCAACTTGATATGCACAGTTAAGAATTTCAGAAGTAGGAGATACTACAGTGATAGATAGGAGATACTACAGATAGGAGATACTACAGGGGCAGGACCAGGGGGGGGGGGGCAGGACCAAGGGGGGAGCCAAGGGGCAGGGCCCCTTGGCCCACCCCCTGGGTGCGTCACTGGTTGTAGCCATTGTTATTCGGAGTGTATAAATATTGTCAATTTTGGTGCCGCATACTTACGCGCTTTCTATAAATCGATTTTGCATTTACTTTCGATGATAAAATTTCTCTAAACTGATGGATGACACAGTATTGTTGTGTAGATAAATTAACTTTTAATTTATTATATAGTAATATCAAATAGTCATTCTTGAAACTGATTATAATTTCAATTTTAAAATTAATTAACCTTAAATATAACAACTTTTTCTTTCTTTTTTTTGGACCTCTGCTCTAATTTGTTTAAACTGGTTGTGATCTAATTTTTAATTGCCTAAACAGAGTAAACGGGATTGAGGAAAATTGCGCACTCTTCCCAAATCCCGTTTACACTATTTAGGCAATTAAAAATTAGATCACAACCAGTTTAAGCAAATTAGAGCAGATGCCTAACAAAAGAAAAAGATCTTATATTTAAGGTTAATTAATTTAAAAACTGAAATTATAATCAGTTACAAGAATGTCTATTTGGTATTACTATATAATAAAACTAGCTGAAAACCCGCGCTTCGCTACGGAGTACATTCAAATTAAATACAACGGTCAGTGTATGCAATTGATGTCAAAAAAAAAATATATATATATATATTTATAGTAAATATGACGATCAATGTATACAATTGATGTAGAAAAAAATATATATTTATAAATAAATCGTAAGGGATATTTTTAAAGACAAAATAATGTCCAATCGTCTGCCGCATTAGCCAGAAAACAATTGTTTTTGTCTATTTAGTTGTTACACACGTGACGATAATTTTATTTAAAGTACCAGAAAAAGAAATCATGTGATCGGCATTTAATAAATTAAATTCTAAAAATGAATTTTTAAAAATTCACCAAAAATCAGAAATGGAGGTAAAGATTCGAAAAAGATGTCATTTTAAAGGAATTTTTATGGTCTTTCTCGCGATATAAATTTTATAACCCTCAATGTATTATTTTAAATGCAAACGTAAAAAAAGTTTAAAAAACAGCTTAAAAATTTACTTTAAAAAATCTAAGAAGAATTATTGAAAAATCTTTCTTAGTGCACCCCTACACTATTAGAAGAATCGCCATGCAAAATTTCAGCCCTTTAGGTCCAGCGGTTTGGACTGTGCGTTGTATGTCAGTCAGTCAGTCAGTCAGTGAATGAATGAGTCAGTTACGGAACTGTTTTATATATAGAGATAAAAGTTAATTTGCCTAAAAAACAGTATATTTGCCAATATTATCCTTTGAAATTCAGTGCCTTAGTTTTGCTTATGGAAGCTTACAACGAACTTCAACTGTAACTCTACCAAACTCTCCATCTGCTTCAAACTACGACGCTGTTTGTTTATTCATTCCTTATCTGTCAACAAACGGCCAATTATTGACTCTGCGCTTTATCGCAGTGAGAGTTAACCTACAATACTCACGAAAGGGGTATTATTAAAAAAAATCAGGTCCTTTTTAAACAAATCATGAAATGCGGAATTAGCAAATCACGTTATGACCCGAAATTGAAGCATATCTGCAGAAATTCTTTTCAAATTAATGCGCATGCGATCTTTCGAGCGCTTTTATTCTTCGCAGGGAAAGTAGGGCAGCCATGGTAGGAGTAAAAAAAGAGTGAAAGTTGAGTAAGATAGAGAGAACCGATTAGAAATGTTGGTATGGGGGAAAATTATAGAAATTATCGAATAACAAGAGGTGAAAAGGATCACGTTTTTGTGGAAATTAGATTTAGATGGCTGTGATATCTTACCAGGATATATCCCGCGAGGTTCAGAGAGGGTTTTAATGTGGGAAACATAAATGTCAGGTGCTGCAGATTTCGGCTAGATTTTTTAGTGCACTTTTAAGTGCATGTAGCTATTATGGGGAAATATTAACCTATATGTTAGCAGACATTATGTAACTGCATAAGAATGATATACTAAATGCGATGCTTATGGGTTCCATAAGTACATTCATATTGAATAATCGTGGCGCCAAATATATTACTTTTTACATATCACATTTCATTTTGTATCAAATTCATATTATATTCACATTCTATAAAAGAAAATAAAGAATTATATATTTTAAATATGGACAGTGTAATAAGCATTAGGCTAAAAGGAAATAATTTCATAGCTCATCTGGATGTTTAGACTCCTTTAGAGAAATTTGGAAGAGTCACAACTGGAATGTTTATTGAGGAAATTGCTGGAGATTGAGAAGAAAAATTAATAATTTGAGGCTATGAACTTACTTACACACACACACACACACACACACACATATATATATATATATATATTTATTTATTTATTTATATATATAGTATATATATATACACTGAAGTGCCACTGAATTAAGGATACCTACCTAGTAACGAGTTGGGCCTCCTCTGGCCTTGATAACGGCTGCCACACGACGAGGCATAGATTCAACAAGTTTCTGGAAACGTTCCACGGGAATGGCTTGCAAAATATTGGCTAAAGCTGTCCATAATTCAGTAAGGTTCTTTGGTGCTGTGTGATGGCCTTTCACGCCTTGTTCCAAAACATCCCAAAGATGCTCAATAGGATTTAAGTCTGGGCTTCTAGGTGGCCAATTCATGACAGAGAAGTCAGAGGAATGCTCATCCAACCAGCCAGTAGCCAACCGGGACTTGTGAGATGTACAGTTGTCTTGCTGGAAAACTCCATTACCGTGTGGATAACAGAACAGCATAAACGGATGGAGGTGATCACCCAGCAACTCTACGTACCGAATTGCATTGAGGGAGGTTGGTACACGCACCAAAGATCCCAAACTGTGCCACGAAAAAACACCCCAGACCATGATTGAGCCACCATGCCCTTGTACAGTTCCAGCCAGGCATGCAGGATCCATGGCTTCATGAGCCTGACGCCATATTCTCAGCCTCCCGTCGGCGTTAAGTAGTCGGAATCGAGACTCATCACTCCATGCTACTCGTTTCCAGTCAAATACACTCCAGTCTCTGTGCTCTCTTGCCCAGGCAAGACGTGCAGCCCGATGGCGAGTATAGAGCAATGGTATTCTCGTAGGTCGACGGCTCCCGAAACCCATACGGTGAAGCGAGCGTTGCACAGTCCGTTTACTGACTGTACGACTGGCACCGTCATTAAACTGGGTGGTAATTTGAGCTAATGTTTGGCTTCACTGGATACGTACAATACGCCTGAGCCGTCTCTCACCACGCACTGTCAAGGCTAATTGTCGTTTGCAGTTTGACCGATCGCTAGCTTTTTTTCCACCATCCATGAATTCTTGGTATACTCTTGACACTGTCGACCTTGAAAATCCTAGCTGTCTGACGATTTCAGAAATTGAATGGCCCATGCGTCGCGCACCTACGATTTGTCCGCGATCGAAGGCGTCTAAATCAGGCAGTTTACCCATACTGGCAATTCCAACAACTAATTCAGAACAACCACAGTACGCGCTATATATGCAGTTACCACAGCACCCTCACTTGCGCATACATGATGCGCAGCGCTACACAATTTGCATAGGCTTTGCTACCACTAATTCAGTGGCACTTCAGTGTATATATATATATATATATGTATGTGTGTGTGTGTGTGTGTGTACATACATATATACGCACATATATATGTATATAGGGTAGACCGGGGCATGTTGGCCACAAGGGCACATTGGCCTATCTGTGATATTTTTCAAACTATCCGGTAGACTGCGTTACTATCAGAGCGACATGTGTTTTAGCACGTTTTCTTTCACCCATAACAGCGTCAGCAGCGAAGAAGCAATCAAACGAAAGCCACTTCAAATTTTCAAATTTTCAAAAGCGATTTTTTTTTTCACTTATAAATAATCGTTTCTGATTTGTTTCTAAATTAAAGTTTCACTTAGGTAAATAGCAATCTAAACGATCGTTGTTCAGAGCTAATTTTTTACCTACTGATTTAAAAAAATATTAACAGAATATTTGATACAATGATCAAAAGCCAAAATGGCGATATGGGGCAAGTTGGCCCATTTAATCCGGGGCATGTTGGCTCAGTAACCCAAGATGCCCCTCAGTCCAAGAGTTTGATTTCTACATTCATAAGCCTATAAAAGTCAGTAAAATTGTGAATAAATCAGGAGAAGACTGGATTCAATATACCAGGTGCAATCGTTGGGCACATAAATCATGTGTCACTGGGGACACGATATTTTATGTTTGCATTCTTTGTGATGATGAGAAAGACCGATGAAGGCAGTAATTAAGTTGGACAAACTATCTTTTCTTATCCTTTGTGTCTTTTATATAACATATTAAAATTACATTTGATATTTCAAGTGCTTTTTTCATTTCCGTTAGTATTCCGAAAATCAAATCAACTTAGAGGGCCAACCTGCCCCGTTAGAAGGGGCAAGTTAGCCCAGTGACTTGATGTCCTGCTGAGCTTCATATAAAAACTATTAATTAATATTGTTCAAACTTTTTCATACGTGGTTATGCTTTAAGATGTGCTTCATTGTACAAACTAAAAAAAAACTAAAAAATTTAATAAATTATTAATTTTTAAATATTGAAGAAAAAATGGGCCAACAAGCCCCGGTCTACCCTATATATATATATATATATATATATATATATATATATATATATATATATATATATATATATATATATATATGTAAGGAAAAACATAAAACTAAAATATAGGGGGGCTTTTGTTAGGGAAAAAGGGGAATTTATAATCAAAAATTATTAACTCACGAAAGTTCGCCATAAAAGAAGAAGGGTTGTTAATAGCAAAAAATAGCAATAGGGGTCGCCACTAGACGGGTGCTGTTCAGAAAAGAGATATTTTTCGGCAGGAGCAAGTTGCATAAAGAGCTACATAAGAGAAATGTGAAGAACATTCGATGATGAATCAGCGGAAAGATTGCGCGGGATTTTAACAAAGAAAATCTAGTTAGTCGGCACTTAAGTTTGAGAGAGGTAACATGTATGTCTTCATGAGAGATTTCTAGTGGGGTGGTTTTTTGATGAACTTTGTCGGAGCTCTGGACAAAACGTAATGGAATAAAAACCAGTTAATGGAACTATGTCGTGTATCTTCATTGCAATGCCCGATTGCATTCCATTAATTAATAACCCATGACAGCAAACTCTGTCATCTATCTATATATATATATATGTGTGTGTGTGTGTGTTCGTTCCCTCAATTGCATATCTAAATACTTGCTATCACGTTCAACTTCATAAAAACAGGATGTAGCTTCAACATGGTCACAGAAACGGAATCAGAAATGGTAAGATCAAATTTCACATGACATTACTAGACAGCATTTTATATCGAATATTGAATAGGAGTCCCCAGAGTAATATGACATGATCCCTGAGAGCAAGAAGGCATGTACAGCAGAAAAATACGTTATTTTTTTAGAACAGGAGTGAGAATTTTGTTAAAAAGTGCCTAATTGTGGGATGAAACAGGGGAAATTAATTCAATGAAATCAGTAACTAAAGAAGTAATATACAGTACATGAAAAAGGGATTTTAAATTTTTGACCGGTATATATATTTTCTGTTGTGGAATGGCAACAGTCCTTAGCATTTTGACTGACGTTGCTTGGAGTGTAGACTTTCTCTTGCTCAGATACTGATTGCCGTATCGGCTCTCGAAATATACGAACAATTTTTTTTTAAACTTATTTAAAGTGAAAACTTTCCTGTTTTTATTCCCTAAATTATATCACTAGTTTTCGTGCTATATTTTCTGTTTGTAACACATATATGCTCCTTAGAACATTGATATTGATTGAGAAAGAAAAGGAGACTGCTAATTTGTGTACTACAAGAGTTCGTAAACGCTCACGGGCCTGTATTACTGATCCTATCCGAGAATCAGCTTGTCCAGCGTCAGAAACAATAAAAATCGAACACGGCAAGCTTTGAGTTCCAGACCAGCGGCTACTTAAATCAATGACCGCACCAGTAAATAGCACCATCGAGACGCGGCGATAACTCGTCCGGCACGCAGCTAGCACCACCGTTTTACCGTCTTGATTGAAGGCTCGGGCGAGAGGCATTTAATGAAAACTTGATTGATTGGTTGGCTGACTGAACGTGACCCCGGGATCCATCAAAGTGTGCGAGCCACAATCAGATAGCAGCCTATCGTCTTAATCTGAGCTCAGCAAGTCGTGATATGCTGACTTCTTCGTTTTTTCCTCGAAAAGCAGGGCCTTTTTTTGCCTCCACTACGTCCCGATTTCGCTTTCAACGTGCCTGCCAGGTTTCAGCACGACTCGTGATCCTGTGGGCACTTGGCGTAAAAGCCGTGTACTAACTTCTTAAAGCCAAACAGGAAGCACACAAAACAGATATACAGTCATTGGCAGCTCCAAGGGGGGGGGGGCAATTGCCCCTATTGCCCCTCCCCCCAAAAAAAAGCCCGGCGTATTTTTTTCCCATAGCCTAAAATTATACAATCGTAGACCTAATACTAAATCAGTTTAAATTTAAAATGAGACGATGTTTATTTCTTACATATATATATATATATATATATATATATATATATATAAAATATGTTAAATATTATGCCCTCCATTCTAGCATTTAAATTCTCTTTCCTAAATCCAATCCCCAGTAATATTACTTTATCGTTTTAAATCCCTTAGCAACAGAACTTCCCATGAATCGCATGCCTTTTCATTTCTACGCGTGTACATCTCCGGATTCAGAGGCGTGGGTTCGCATCGCGAGCCCCAATATTTGCTGACCCTACAAAATAATAGCCACATGTTTTTTTGTCCTCTCGCGCGTAGGGTTGAAAGGTGATATTAGCTTCCGAGCCGTCTTCTGAAATGGGCGGATGTACTTTCGTCGCTCTAATAAACGATTCGGCCAGACTGCATCAATTTTTTTTTTCCTTTCAGGCTGAGTCTAGCTCCAACCATGTAAATATGAGCTAGTTTCCCTTTCAGATTATAATTTAAGGATGTAATGGATATATTACATATATATATATATATATATATATATATATATATATATATATATATATATATATATATACATATATATATATATGTATATATATAACCCTAAGAATCGATGTTGCCCCCCCCCCCGAAAAAAAAAACTCTGAACCGGAGCCGCCCCTGTATAGAGTGATGTTTAGCTAAAATAAAATCAAACACAATCACACACAGACAAAAAAAGTCGTTCAGTGGCTGGAATAAGCGGGTTCTGCAACCCACTTCGCACGGGTTAGTGTGATAGCGCGTACAGACTTGCACAGCGCTCTCTGCCTATTCCAGTGATTTATGTCTCTGTACTGTGTTCCCTGCGTCGGATCGCTCGCTCTGGCGGTCCGTATGCATTGCATCAAAGGCAAACTCGAGGTCCCGGGGGTCAAATGGTGACAGTGGGGGCGGGGGACACTAGATCAAGAAACACAAAGTCTTTGGCGGCTTGAATGGGGGGGGTTCTAAATGGGGGAATATCTGGAAGACACGTGTTCATTGGAATGGGGGTGGTTCTAAATACCGTGTCTAATATTACCGTGACTAATGTTGACAGGAGAGTCGGGGAGAGAGCTCTTTCCAATGTGAATGCACCATGAGAGGTGAGATAAACAAACCACTACCCGTATTTTTGAACGCGGATGTGAGTTAAAATACTACTGAGTTATCGCAACTGTGTTATCGAAACAAGTGTGTTAAATAACTTATGTTATGGGAGTTTACTGAGCTGAAAAACCAACTTTAAGTATTAGACCCTAAATGTCATGCAACTTGAAAGGCTGAAATGAAGTATTCCGGATAAAAAATTTTAATGTACTTGAATGTTTATCCATTATTTTTTATAAGGAATTTTAATTTTTGGAATACGATGTCTACTTTTTTAGAAGAGATTAACAAAAATTCTTTTCTATTATTCCAAATAAATTTTTTGTTTATATTTAATTTTTTCCTAATGACTATTGTTCTCAGCATGGAAATTATATCCTTTATGTAAAAATATTTTCATTTAAAAGAGTATCTTTTAAATGCAAGTTATTGAAAAATTCTGTAGATTTTTTTTTATAATGGAATAAATGTAAAAAGCAACTATCAGTTTCAGATAAATTGTGTAACAAAATTAACTTTCTTTTACGAAAAGAAGCTGAAGTTCTTATGGGTATGTTGTTGATATTTTACGTCCTGATCTGTAAGGCAGACGCTTAGAGGTCAATAATAAAAGCCTGGAATTCGCTGTGCACAGCTACTTAAATTCTACAGTGAAAATACCAATTGGTAATTAGTTTCGTACTTATAGTTCTTCTTCAAGCCGTATCTAAGGGTCTGTTCACATATAATCCGTCAACGTCATCGTAAAAACTTTTGACCAATCATATACCAATCATTGGCCCATTTAACCAATTATCGTCAACGGAATTTTTAACACTGACGTTGACGTATTCTATGTGAAGAGGCCCTTTACGTCTGTCCGCCAAACAAGAATCATACGAAACTCAAAGAGATTCGACCTATATAAAGTGACATTCAGTTGAACCAAAATAAAATAAAATCCCTCAACTTCTTAAAATCTACAATATGAATACAAACTGGCAACTGGTTTCCATTATAGTTCTTCATCAGGTCGTGTACTAACTTCTTTGCGCAAGCAAAGAGCATAAAGAACATGGACAGAAGTGACTTATATTGAATGACGTTTACTTAGAGCAAAATAAAACAAAATATCACAGTTTCTTAAAATCTGTAACAATGTCAAGTAGTTTCAACTATAATTCTTCATCAAGTCGTGTACTAACTTCTTTGCCCCAAGCAAGAAACATAAATAACAGCAGCGTTTTACGAAGAATGACGTTCAGTTAGAGTAAAATAAAACAAAATTCCACAGTTTCTTAAAATACAAAATAGAAATATCAAAAGGAAACTCATTTCGATCTAATAATTCTACAGTTCTTCATCATGTCGGGAACTAAATCCTTAACGCCAAACAAAAAAGGCGTACAGAACACGAATTGGTTCGAGTTGTATATAGCGACGATCCGTTAGTGGAAAATAAAACAGAATCTCACTGCTTCTTAAAATGTGAAAAAAAAAATGCAAGTCGCAATTAGTTTCATGCTGATAATTATAGTTCTTCATCCAGACTTGCACTAACTTCATTATGTCAAACAATAAGTATGCAGATCACGAATAGGTCGGCTTATAATAGATTGAGCTAAACTGAATGCAGTGCAAAACAAAAACCACTGATTTTTTAATCATGCACAGTAAAAAAAAGGTACTTATAATTATAGATACCAGAGCTGTTATAGATCTTCAGAGCTGTTCAGAGACACCTTTACTCCAAAAAAGAAACATTATGGATCACGAATCGGATCGACTAGTATAGAGTGACGTTCAGTTGGAGCAAAATTAATCAAAACCACAAATTCCTAAAATCTACAACAAAAATTGAAATCGGCAACTAGCTTTGCAATCCTTACATTTTTTATCTAAAATTAAATTCAAACTGGTACTTAGTTTTGATTATACTTCTTTCATCAAGCCCAGAACTCAACTTCTTTCCACCAAACAAGAATTATCTAGAAGGCCAATACGATAGATTTTTATGGAATGACCTGTAATGAAGGCAAAACAAAACAAAAACACACAGCTTCTTAAACTCAATGACAGAAAGACAAATTAACAACTAGTTTCAAACTAATTATTATAGTTCTTCATCTAGCCTTGCACTAACTTCTTTATCCTAAACAAGAAGCTAACAGAACGCGAATAGAACGACTTAAATTGATAGAGCTTCAGTTAATGCATTGCAAAACAAAAACCACAGTTTCTTAGAGTCCACAATTCAAAAAGACATTAGTTTCATAATTATAGATCTCATAATTATAGATGTTCATCAAGCCGTACAGTGGCGTCTTTACGCAAATACAACGATTCTGATCGACTTATACAAACTGACGATCACTTGGCTTAAAATAAAGCAAAATCCCTTACATTCCTAAAATCTATGATAAAAACTGAAATTAGCAACTAGTTCCGAAGTCCTTACAGTTTTTGTTGAAAATTAAAATACAAATTGGCACTTAGTTTTGGCTTTAGCTCTTTCAACAAGCCGGGAACTAACTTCTTTCCGCCGAACAAGAATTATAGAGAAAGCTAATTGCAGTGGCGTACCCAGGATTTTTTCTTTGGGGGAGGGGGGGGGGGGCGAGATGAACGGATAAAAATATTTATAATGCAAAATCAATATTCATAATGTAATTTCTATTTCTTTGGGGGGGGGGGGGGGGGGCCCCTTGGCCTCACCACCTGGGTGCGCCACTGGCTAATAGAATCCATTTTTATGGCATGAGCCCCAGTGAATGCAAGCAAAACAAATGCAACTACTTAAAATCAGTGATAGAAAGAAAAATTAACAACTAAATTCAAACTAATAATTACAGCTCTTCCTTGTACTAACTTCTTTATGCCAAAAAAAAAAGGTTTACAGAACGCGAATAGATCGACTTAAATAGATTGAGCTTCAGTGAATGCAGTCCAAAACAAAAACCACATTTTCTTAGAATACAAAATTAAAAAAACATTAGTATCTTTGTTATGATCTATTTCTACCAGATGGCATTAAATAAAACTAAATCCGTCACATTCCTAAAACCTACGATAAAAACAGAAATTAGCAATTAGTTTCCAAGTCCTTACAGTGTTTGTTAAAAATTTAAATACAAATGGGCACTTAGTTTAGTTTTTAGTTCTTTCAAAAAACCGGGAACTAACTTTTTTCCGCCAAACAAGAATTATAGAGAAAACTAATAGAATCCACTTTTATGGAGTGAGCCCCAGTGAATGCAAGCAAAACAAAAGCAGCTTCTTAAAATCAGTGATAGAAAGATAAATTGACAACTAGTTTCAAACTAATAATTACAGTTCTTCCTTGTACTAACTTTTTTATGCCAAAAAAGAAGTTTACGGAACGCGAATAGATCAACTAAAATAGACTGGGCTTCAGTTAGAGCAGTACAAAACAAAAACCATAGTTTCTTAGAATACAAAGTTAAGAAAACATTAGTATCTTTCTTATGATCTATTTCTACCAGTTGGTGTCAAATAAAACTAAATCCCTCACATTCCTAAAACCTTCGATAAAAACTGAAATCAGCAACTAGTTTCGATGTTCCTACAGTGTTTGTTAAAAATTAAAATACAAACTGGCACTTAATTTTGATTTCAGCTCTTTCAACAAGCCGGGAACTAACTTCTTTCAGCTAAGCAAGAATTATAGAGAAAGCTAACAGAATCCACTTTTATGGAGTAAGCCTCAGTGAATGCAAAGCAAAACGACAGCAGCTTCATAAATCAATGATAGAAAGACAAATTAACAACTAGTTTAAACCTAATAATTACAGTTCTTCATCCAGCCTTGTTCTAACTTCTTTATGCCAAAAAAGAAGCCTACAGAACGCGAATCCATCGACTTAAATAGACTGAGCTTCAGTGAATGCAGTGCAAAAATAAAAACCACAGTTTCTTAGAATACAAAGTTAAAAAATCATTAGTATCTTTCTTATGATCTATTTCTACCAGTTGGCGTTAAATAAAACTAAATCCCTCACATTCCTAAAACCTACATAAGGTCATTCGCACTTTATGGAAACGATTTTGCAATTTATTTTTGTCGATTGCATTTTAAGATAAAAATTTGGCAACTTCAGAATAATCGTATGCTACTGTTTTATTTTGATTGGAATATAAAATAAATGGTTTATTTTGAAAATGGCTCCTAAAATTGATAGATAGCTCGAAGGTTACATAACTGCGCTTTCGAAGGAGAAATACTCGTCTCAACAAATTATGAAGCGGTGTAAAAATCGCGGTTATGGCATTAAAAAAAAAGGTATTTATAATATATTAAATTTGATTGGGGAAAAAAATCTAACTGAAAGTAAAAATGAAAACATGGCCGCGAAACCTCATCCTAAGATTGTTCGAACGCAGGAAATATCAAAAAAGTAAAGTCTCTGATCCTAAAAGAAAATCCGCCGACTCAAAGATCATTTGCATTGAAACTAGGAATGTCTTCCAGCACTGTAAATAAAATCATTCATAAAGATTTGAAGTTAAAAAAGATGCTTAAATCTAAAGTTCATCTGCTTTTTGCCAAAGCATATTGCTGAAAGAAAAACAAATCGTAGGAAATTATATGAAAAAACCTAGCTGCTGAAAAATGAAAATTTGTGGTGTCACTCGATAAGGCATGGGTGTATTTTAGAGACTGTAATAAAAAGATCAATTTTCTATTGCTCAACTGACGGGGATGACCGTACGAAATGGCCTCGTAAATGTACAGAAAGGTTCCCGAAGGGATTCATGATAGTTGCAGGATTTTGTTACAACGGCAAATTAAAAATAAAAAAAGTCTCAAGTAAAGCCAAAGATAACTCACTCTAGTATCAGAAGAATATTTTAGAACCAATTTTTGAAGAAAAAATTCCAGTTTTATATGGAAAGGATATTGATAAAGTTCAGCTTCATATGCGCAAAGCCTCCAGTCACACCCTTAAATTAACTGCCGCTTATTTAGAAAAGAAAGAATCAGAAACAGGAATATAGTGTATCCCATTTAATGAAATACCTGTAAAATCACCTGACGCTTCTCCGAGGGACTTTTGTGCTTTCAATTTATTAAAGCGAGCCTTATCAAAACGGCATCCAAGAACACTGAACGGACTTTGGAAAACGGTCCAAGAGGAATGGTGTAAAATTGACATGACAGGGCTAAGAAAAGGTTTACTTTCATGGGAAAATTCGACCTAAAGCTATTGTCAAGAACCATGGCTATCAGACAGAAGCAAATAGCAGCAAAGAATATGGCATTTATGCATAAAACGTAACTATCAAAATCGTTTTCATAAAGTGCGAACGACCTTCTGTACGATAAAATCTCAAGTAAGCAACTAGTTTAGAAGTCCTTACAGTATTTGTTAAAAATTAAAATACAAACTGGCACTTAGTTTTGGTTTTAGCTCTTTCATCAATAGCCGGGAAATGATTTCTTTCCGACAAACAAGAATTATTAAGAAGGCTAATAGGATCGACATTTATGGAGCGAGCTTCAATGAATGCAAAACCAAAGAAAAACACACAGCTCCTTAAAATCAATGATAGAGAGACATAGTAACAACTAGTTTCGAACTAATAATTATAGATATACATCAGGCCCGGGAAGCATTAGGTCATGATTGTCTCTACGTAAAATAAATTCACAAATCAAATGCGATGAACGTTAAACTCTTTTGACATCGATAGGATAATAAACAGAATTTTTACAGACTTCCATGTGCGAATGGAAGAGAGAACTTAAAAGGAATTCGTTAATCAGAGTGATGGGAGAGTAAAAATTTATCTTTCTAAGCCCGCGCTAAGGGGCACGCCCGAAAACGAAACAAACAGATAATGACAGGGAGAAAAAGGCGGTAAAAATGGAATTTGAGATGGAGTTATGTAATGACATTAAAGAAACACAAAAAAAAATTATTTTTTAAATTTTCAGTTGATTTATTCGAAGGATTTATTTTAATGGGCTTATTTTAGTTTCCTGAATTTGGTTTTCTAATATATATATATATAGTAGCTGAAAACTTCGCTACGGAGTACATTCAAATTAAATACAATGGTCAATGTATGCAATTAATGCCAAAAAAATAATAAATAAATAAATATATATATATATATATATATATATATATAATATATATATATATATATTTATTTATTTATTTTCGTATGTGTCGTTCATTTTATCCAGTCCCAACAATCATATTGCTTGTTATGTTACCGCATGTATCGTTTTCCCGCATTTATCGTTCATTTCAATCGGTCCCTTGTAAAACGATAGATCGAGATTCCACTGTATATATATATATATATATATATATATATATATATATATATATATATATATATATATATATATACATATATATATTTATATCGGGTGCGTCATAAATCCTTGCAAAGTTAAAAAATTCGTAATAAAAGAAGAAATGCTCAAAAAAATTTTCTGTTTACGCCAATGGGATCAGAGGGACATTGGATTTTTTTCCCATGCGAAAAAAAAAAAGTTCCCATAAGTAACCGAAAGAGGGCGTTCACGCGTCATACTGAGACGTTTTATGCAAATCAGGCAAACACAAACAGAAAATCAAACAGATGACAATAACTTGAGACTGAGATTTTAAAGTAACAGATGTTCAACATTACCACCAGAACAATGTAAATAGCAAGTGAGGTGCGTCACTACGCCCGTTACAGAGGAGTGTAGCATTTCGCCATCGATGGCAGCGACTGTCTATCGAATGGCATTTTTCAGTTCCACCAAAGTGGTTGAGGAGCCCCGGTACACAAGAGACTTTAAGTATCAACACAACCAAAAAGCTGCCGGCGTCAAGTCTGGTGATCGTGAGGGCCACTGAACCTTACAACCGCGACTTATCACTGGGTCTTCAGTGAAAAATTCCAACAGGAACGTCTTGACATCACCTGAAATGTGGGGCGGGGCACCATCCTGAATGAAGGTGACAATAGGTAACGCATGTCTTTCCTGCAATGCCGGCTTAACGTGGTCAGGCAAAAACGCACGATACCGTGTTCCACTGACTGTACAGGTTTTCCTGCTGGATACAGGACAAGGTTCTTCAAAAAAGAAAGGGCCCAGAATGATTGCTTTGAGTATTAACGTCACCATGCAGTGAAAACTAGGCTTCATCCGTCCACATGGCGTTCAGCAACCATTTTGGGTTACGTTTCTTTTGTGCCAGAGCCCATGTAGCAAAGTTTTGTCTTGCATCTGTATCGGCCGGTAATAACTGGGGAAGTGCCTGGATTTTCTATGGATACAGATTCAAAATTCCGTGCAGAATACATCGAATCGACGGTTCCGGAATCCACGTGCTTCTCCCAGCTTCACGAGCACTGCTACACCCTGTTGATGTCTCGGCTGCCAAATCGTCCATGACACTTTGTACAACATGGAAGCGGTCCACGCTCAAGGATGGTCTGCCACTTCGTGAACGATCCTACAAACTCCCCGTTTCCTCAAAACGTCGTACTATATTCAGTATCCCATTCAATGAAATAAGGTTTTTTGCGCCCTCAGTCCTTTCTCCGTGCGAAACTTTCTCAATGCAACAGTTGTGGATTCACCATTCTTGTTGATAAGTTTAATCACCGACGCTCGATCTCGTAAGGAAAGCATGCTGCCGGCTTCGAATGACGGATCTATTTCCAGCCAGGCGTTTTATTAATAACCTGATTTGCATAAAACGTCCCAGTATGACGTGAGAGCGCCCTCTTTCGGTTACTTTCGGAAAAAAAATTTTACTTGGAAAAAAATCCAAAGTCCCTCTGATCCTAGTGGCGAAAACAGAAAAAAATTCCAAGCATTACTTCTTTTATTACGAATTTTTAAACTTTGCACGAATTTATGACGCACCCCTGGGTGCGTCATAAATTCGTACAAAGTTTAAAAATTCGTAATATAAGAAATAATGCTCGGAAAAATTTTCTGTTTGCGCGAATAGGATCAGAGGGACATTAGATTTTTTTTCCATGTAAAAAGAAAATTTTCCAAAAGTAACCGAAAGAAGGTGCTTTTGCGTGACCACGTTAAGCCTGCATTTCAGGAAAGACATGCGCTACCTGTTGTCACCTTCATGCAGGATGGTGCCCCACCCCACATTTCACGTGATATCAAGACGTTCCTGTTTGAATCTTTCACTGAAGACCGAGTCTATAAGTCGCGGTTGTAAGGTTCAGTGGCCCTCATGATCACAATACTTGACCCCGACAAATTTTTAGTTGGGGGGATACTTGAAGTCTCGTGTATACCGGGGCTCCCCAACCACTTTGGTGGAACTGAAAAATGTCATTCGACAGACAGTCGCTGCCATGGATGCTACAATCCACTGTAATGGGCTTAGTGACGCGCCTCACTGGCCTTTTACCTTGTGCTGGTAGTAATGTTGAACATGTGTTACTTTAAAATAAATGTACAGTCTCATGTTATTGGGATCTGTTTGATTATCTGTTTTAGTTTGCCTCATTTGCATAAAACGACCCAGTATGACGTGTGAGCGCCCTCTTTCGGTTACTTTTGGAACCTTTTTTTTTTTTTCATTGAAAAAAAATCCAATGTCCCTCTGATCTTATTGACGCAAACAGAAAATTTTCCGAGCATTAATTCTTTTATTTTGAATTTTATTTTGCATGAATTTATGATGCACCCGATATATCTTTATATATAAAAGGCAAAGTCTGTGTGTATGTGACCGAGTTTTTGTCTGCTCGCGGCACGGCGCAAAGACGGCAGGTCGGACAGTCTTGAGATTCATCACGAAGATGCCCCCCGAGGTCTCATTATGCACCTCGAAGCCCTTTTTTCGATTTTTTAATTTCATTTTCCGTAATTAAATATTTAGTCGCGATTTGGAGCTCGCGGACGAGTAAAAGCTCCGTAAATCATAACGTATCCGTCCAAGAATTTTTTTTTTCGTACGAGCCTATACGGGAAAGATGACACTATACGGAAATCACAATTAAAATTGTCTGTCTTAATTTATCGATTAATTGTGATTTTTTTTCGATCGCCTGTACGCACCCGTTTTTCGGAAAAAAACGCGATTTTGGCCTCGACCCTTTTTTCCAAATTGTCGAATCGATACGTAAATGTTGTTACATTTTTACGAAATTTTTATCTCAGAGACCCTAGACATCACAGTTTCGAAAGCCAGAACCAAAATTAATTTACAAATTGTAGCTATTTTTTAATAATTTATTTTATGATTCGGATACTCTTGCGAGAAATCTCATTTTGGAGATTTCGTTCTTCATTTCCGGACGAAGGTAAAGCGGGGGAAAATAGGAAAATAGGCGTGTCTTTTTCGACGTCAAGCACGTGATGTGTTGGGAGTTTGTTTTCTATGAGGGATTGGTTGGTTAAAGGAAATCGATTACTATTGCAGTGATAATCGATTAAAAAATCGCATTTAGTAATGCCGTAATTTTTTTGGCCAACACCTAGTTAATATCATATAATTTGTGGTGTGTTTGTGGAAAAAATCTATGAAGATTTCAAAGAATTTCAACACAATAAACATCTTAATACGTTTTTCGTCTCGCTGACTGTTGTGGATAGTTTTAAGTAATCCTATGTCAAAAATTTTGCCAAAATGTGCCAGAAAGGATTAAATTTATATGGGTTAAATAATGTATCGTGGTGAGGAAAAGGATGACATCGACGCCCATTAACAAAGGGTTAAGGCTACTAAAAAATTGGTAATTACATTACCCGAGCAACGCCGGGACGGGTACAGCTAGTATATATATATATATATATATATATATATATATATATATAACACAAATAATGTGAATTATTCAACACGAAATAATATGTATAAAGAGGGCATAGACTGCCGAAGAAATTAACAGAAAACCTACCCTAGCGTTGAAAATTTTAACTTTTAAATAAAAGATTGCGCAGTTGCAAGAAATCCTCATACGGAAAATGGACAAATATAACTAAAAGTAAATGATTCAACAAAGCAAGATGATTATTAGTAGGAAGAATGCAGGCAATAATAAACAGAAATCACGCACTTAGGGCTCAACGTACCATAATGCAAGATTTGTAGCAGTAAAGGAACTAAACCATATATCGAGGCAACCGATTGATCTCATCATCAGGAGGCCTAACCAAATCAGTTACCTCAAGGGGGAACTTTCTGAATAGGATGCAGGTCTAACCAAAAGACATCCCAAAACCCGAGATCCCCATTGAAACAGATAGCAAATCAAATGAAAATAAACAGACATCCTGTACTTAGGGCTCAACGTAACATAAATGCAAGTACATTGTCTTTTCATTTGTGTTCTTTTAGGATTGTATGTGTACTTGCAATTATGGTGCCTTGAGCCCTAAGTGCAGGATGTCTGTTTATTTTCATTTGATTTGACTATCTGTTTCAATGGGGATCTCAGGGCCTAGGGATGTCTTTTGGTTATACCTGTTCCTATTCAGAAAGTTCCCCCTTGAGATAACTAATTTGGTTAGGCCTCCTGATGACGAGACCAGTCGGTTGCCTCTATATATGGTTTAGTTCTTTTACTGCTACAGAATCTTGCATTATGGTGCGTTGAGTCCTAAGTGTGTGATTTCTGTTAATCTTTTGTCTGCATTCTTAAAAAAATTAAATTGCTTTTCTGAATTATATACTTTTAGTTATATATATATATATATATATATATATATATATATATATATATATATATATATATATATATATATATATATATATATATATATATATATATATTGTTGTCTTCACAAAATCACAACACTGTTTGGCTATGTAAAATATTTAATTATAGCACAACATTTCATACATTTCAGCTATCTAGTACCTCAATCTAAAAAAAGAACACATCTACCACAAAAGTCCCTGACTCGATTAACATCAACAGCTGCTCTAAACCAAAGTCAAACTCTTCCTCACGGTGACCGTTAACTTGTCGAAGTTACAATTGCAGTGAAATAGAAAAGAAAACGTGACTAAAATATATACTCTGCAATTGTCATCTAGAAGCGGAAAAAAAAAGCAGTCAAAGGCTTCAGAATGTGTCTCAAGCTCAGTACAACATAATCAATGTATGAAAGCCCACGAATCCACCCAGAGGAAGATATAAGAGAAGATCTCTCAAACTCGATGAAACATGGCTATTAATTACATATGTATTATGTGATAACGTACCTGCAACAAAAAAAAGCATACTATAACAAGTTATATTAGAAAACAAGTTATGTAGATTTAAAGCGATAAGTGATAAAACTATCACTTACTCAAGTAAAATCCATATATATTAAGCCAAGTGTTATGATAAAAACATTATGAACGTAAGTACTATTACAAGATGCTTATATTTCTTCCAGTTTAAGAGCTAGCAAAACCAACAATTATTACTCTGGGACCGAATGAAAATTTAAGAATTTTTTTTTGAAATAAAGGTATCCTTTGCCACAAAATTTCTTTAAATGAAATGTTTATTTTTAGAATTGCGGAAATTGGTAGAAAACTTTTAAAGCGTGCCAAACTTTTTTTAAATCACATATTCTGTAAGTATTACAAGCCGTTTATAACAGCTTACTCCAGACTAAATGTTAACATATGTAGAAAATTTTCCCACTGATTGTTGACTTGGATTTAAAGATTTATTTTTTAAATTGTACTCCGGAACAGAGAAAAAAATTTTTTATTCGGGTGTCTTATTTATTCTTTACAAGAAACGAAAATGATATTTTTAATTTGATTTACTTTGGAGAAAAGGGGTATATTGTATTTAAACGCACATAGTTTCGTTTGATTCACAAAATTTCTAAGCTGAATCAGATAGCAAAGTAAAAAAAAATCCATCTATTTACGGAATTTAATTTGAAAAAAGAATTCTCTGTCGACAATTAAATTGACAATTCTGTTAAGATGATAATTAATAGTTTTATAAATAATTAACGTTTACTTTAATCTCGGGTTTTTAAGTAATTAAGCTTAAGTAAAATAATGCTTTGTGTAAGTAAATTTATTAAGCCTCTACTAAATATTTCTTCTCTTTGAACTTGTGGTGATCAAATATTCATTTATTTGATTAATGTCATCGCATTTGGAGAACCATGCGAAAGTTTCTCAAAATGTTTTGACATTATGAAGAATTAAATCGAAGGAGATCCTCACATGTTATGTATATATTATTATTAAAATATTGGATAATTAAATCTCATTTAGAAATTTTGTAAAGTGGGTGGTGTGGTGTAATTGTTGTTGGCTGGTGAATAGAAAATATTAAGATATTCCTCGTATCAATATTTTTTTCTAAGAGAGTGTGTAAGCTTTAACAATCTTAATAATTTATTTCCCCCCTTTTTAAAAGGTAAAACTTAACAATTCTTTGAAAAAATTTCTCCAGAGATTGAGCTGAGAAAATCCAATACGGCGACTACATAGTACCCTTAATACATATTATCTAACGCTCTTAATAGACACGTTTAACTCACCCATATTCGGGTATCCTACAGGCCTTAAGGTTCCTATTCATTAAGAATTTTTCAGCACGACAAAGAAGGTTACATATCGAATCAGTTAACACTAGAAAGACGGAATTTTTTTTCTTACTAAAAAGACTGAACGCCGTCATTTTGATGGTTAAAAAGTAAAATCGAGAATTTAAAATATTTAATGTTTCTTTTTTTAAGAGGGTCCAAGACACAAAATTGTTCGAATTTTCGAAAAAACATTTATTGCATTAAAAATTTTGATGTTCTTTTACGCTTAAAATGCCGTTTAAATCATGTTTCTATCTTAATTAGAACAGGAGAAATTATTTATTTTTTTTGCAACATTTTAATAGTAGCCAAGCGTTGTTTAAACCTGTAAGTGCGTTTTTCTTCATGATGGCTTTTTTTCCCGATTTCTCGTCTTTAAATTGTTATAAGTCAAGAACCGTTAAAGATAAATGGTTGAAACTTGCAACAGGTTTCTTAAACTATTTTACTTAAATTTTGATTCAGAAAATTTGAAATTTTTGTAATTTTTAATATAATTTTTAATTATAATTTTATAATTTTATAATTTATTAATTTTTATAATTTTCAATATGTTTTTGTAATTTTTAATCTAAATATTTTTAGTTTTTTTAAAAATTAATATTTAAAAAAATGCTGAATCAAAATTAAAACTTATATATTTCTGTTTAATTAAATGAAAAAGAATTGAAATACGACAAATAATATTTCGAGTTATAACAATTTCAAATTACCCCACTTTTTTTTAAATTCTTAAATTTTAAAATTTTTTAAAGTCATTTTGAGAAGTTTTATGAAGTGATTTTATTTACAAATTATATGATTAACCATCACAAAAATATTCAAAATTTTAACTCAGTAAATAAAAAATTTTTTAAATGTGTCCCGGACCCTTTTAAATGGTTAAATACTTTAAATTTTGAACTATTTCATACCAATATATAATAAATTAGTTAGGTATATTTTTATGCAGGTATGTCGACCTGTCAACCTGGTATGGTTTATACGTAAAAATATATGCATGGTTTGTGCAGTCCTTATTTTTCAACACCAATATTTCCGAAGAGCCAATATTTCTGTCATTTGCAAGAGGGGGAAGAGACGAAAAATAACTAACATTTTTCCGATATCTATATATTTATGTTGCTAAGTCGACTTTTGGGGCAGTCCGTGAGAGAAGACTACTGCATCAGTTTGCTTCATTTTGGTCTTAAATGAAAGATTGCAATCTGTAGATTTGTCAAATTTGGTTTTTGCAACTGCAATTTCTATAAATTAGCAATAATTTACAATTAAATATTGATTTCTGCGCATGCTCAGTGGTATGTTTAAATCTGGCTTTAGAAACTCACTATTTTTGCGCATGCTCCATGAAATGTTTTAATAATAAACACGTTTATTCCGAGATCTCTCTAGATCTCTCTCTGCCATTTTTATTTTTATGATAATTATGTTTGTGAAATATAAGATTTAACCTGATGGAAGTTGTTTATTTCACGCTGATTAATTTACCATTAAAAAAATTGCTGTTTGCGCATACTCAGTGACAGTTTTAAATCTGGCTTTAGATACTCACTAAGCACGAGGCCACTTAAACATATTAATTTGTTTCTGCACATTATTATGATTTTCAACATCTGGCAATGATAAATATAATTTGTGTATTAGTACATTTATTTACTATCTAGCCGTCATGTTTTGACGGGTATCAACTAGTTATTTTAAAGATTTCTGCCTGTTTTCTACATTGACGTCAAATTGACGGCTTTCAGTCTGTGTATGTATACAACACATTTTCAGCCCCTCTTTGCTATCAAATATAATTTTGTAAATGTGTGTGCATAATCCGCGTAAAATTAAAATAAGTCATAAAATTTCAGAAGCCTGAGGACATAAATACAGACATAGCGCTCAATAGTATGTCCGAAACCGTCAAAATAACGACAGCCGTCTTTCTAGGCTTAAATAAGCAAAATTATTCTACATTATTCCCGATGATACTATATCTTCCATTCGCTTTTCAGGCCTCGGTTTGGAGACATTTATGTGAGTTCAAAATCCATACCAGTGGTGCGCAAACATTTTTCGACCGTGATCAATAAAAAAATCACTCAACCCAAGAAACATTTTTTGGTAGTAGCAATTTTTTACCACGTTTTGATTAACTCGCTTTCTTGTTTGTGTGTTTGTCCAGTACAAATCTTGCAATCGATTTTTAACTAACTTTCCGACAAGCTAGACATTTGAAACTTTTAGAATAGCCCAGAACACGATGACAATGCATTCTTTTAATACTTTTAGCCATCTTTAAGCAGGAATTGAATTCGTTTTCAGTTAATTTTGTTTTGTACGGAAAGTTAGTTCGGAAAAAATCCGCAAGGTGGCGCTTCGATCGAATTCAATGCTTGCACTTTTGCGCAACGGCGTTTGACGATTTTTAAAGCAGAATGCACGGGAATTTAGTTTGTTTACAAAAATATTGTGCGAAAATTTTAAAAAAATTATAAAAGTTAGCAGTTTATAAAGTCTGTGGATAGTGGAAACGACTAAAATGTGATTAAAATTAAATAAAAGAAAGTGAAAAACGTGGTATATAAAAAGTTCTTTTTAATCTTGTAACTAGCTGAAAACCCGCACTTCGCTACGGAGTACATTCAAATTAAATACAACTGTCAATAAATGCAATTAATGCCAAAATAAATATATATATATATATATATATATATATATATATATATATATATATATATATATTTATTTATTTATTTATTTATTTATTTATTTATAATAAATACAACGATCAATGTATACAATTGATGTAAAAAAATTATATATTTATAAAAAAATCATGAGGGATATTTTTATAGACAAAATAATGTTGAAGAAAATATTCAAATTAAATCTAATAAGACATACTAAAGAATATAGTGCAGTTAATATAGCACAGTTCGAAGAACATTACTACTGTTCGAAGAACATTACTACTTACTATCTTTTACTGTAGAACGTATCTTTTATGCGTCTGCCGCATTACAAAGAAAAAAAAAATTTTTTTGTCTATTACGTTGTTACGCACGTGACGATAAATTTATTTAAAGGACCAGAAAAAGAAATCAAGTGATCAGCATTTAATAAATTAAATTCTAAAAATTAACCTTTAAAAATTTACCAAAAATCAGAAAATTAAGGTAAATATTCGAAAAATATTTCATTTTAAAGGAATTTTTATGATCTTTCTCGTGATACAAATTTTATAATCCTCAGATTATTATTTTAAATGAAAACTTAAAAGAAGTTACTAAAACAGCTTAAAAATTTAATTTTAAAAAATCTAAGAAGAATTTTTCAAAAATCTTTCTTAGTGCACCCCTACACTATAAGAAGAATCGCCATGCAAAATTTCAGCCCATTAGGTCCAGCGGTTTGGTCTCTGCGTTGTATGTCAGTCAGTCAGTCAGTTACGGAACTGTTTTATATATATAGATTATTAATTAAAGAAATTTGGAAAAATAGGAAAAAGAAGTCAACAAATGTTGACAAGCTATTGGCTTTTGCTGCTCATTGTAAGAACGTTTGACACCTTATTAAACAATATCATATCCTGCATATATTTTAACATATAAAATATATCTATGCAAAAAAAAAATTAAATATGCAATTATAGAAAATTAAAAGTACATTTTAATTAAATAATTCAATTGATATAAATTTTCTCCAAACTCTCCGCGAACCCTTACTTTTATTTTGCGAACCAACGTTTTCGCACCACCGATCTAGACCATTGATTCCTATAAGAACTAATGCACTATAAAAAGAACACTTTTTATATATGTTTCATCAATCTATTATATGTCATATTTTTCCTGTATAGGGAAGTCCTGAGTAGGTTATTTACAACAGTTCTTTTTCAAAAGATGTCAGTGCATGTGGGAAATATTTATTGAATAGGTAATGCCATTTGAGCGCTTCACGTTTTCCCACACAAATGTATGCATAGTATTCATTTGTCTGGATTTATATGTCTGCTCTCTAACCTTTTTTGCTAGCTATTTATAATTTTAAAGAGAGAAATAATTAAAAAAAATAATATATATGACCCGGAAAAAATTAAACCATCCTTGTATCATAGCAACACACGTTAGGGAAGAAAAAAAAATAGAAAAAAAAATAGAAATAAATAAATACCGCGATCGCTTGGCTTCTTTCCAGAGACCGTCTCCCCCGGGCGGAATATGCCCTTCAACCCTGCATTCCAATACGATTTCTACCCCATAGACCACCCCCTCGCAAATGTAAACACACCTGGGCGAAATTTCGTCTGTCACGGGGGAGTAGCAGCTGATTTTGTCGGGATAGGGTGCCAAACTGGGCTGCAAAGGGGGTAAAGATGTAACAGGTGTTCAGGCCTTGTTCGTAGGGTGTGGTGTACAGTAAAGAGAAGTAGAGGCGCCGAATGGATGAGAGTGAATAGAACGTTCCACTTCGCAAGGTTGAGACAAGGGTCGTCGGCTAGACAGACAGCGCACTGAAAGAGGATGCCATTCATTTTTGTTAGATAATTGTTTTGATACCTGTAAAAATAAATTTGCTTATGTAGGCCTGGTTGAACTCTGGGATGTGTTACTTTCACCTTTTCTTTGAGGCTCGCATGCGGCAGAGCTCTTTTATGGCAGTGGAATGCACTGTAACATAGCAGAAGGCATATAACACAGAATTTATTTGTATTACCATCCATTTACGACGCATACATACTGTTATGTGTCAGCTGATAAATGTATGTTATTTTAATTCGCGTCTAGACATGACTAAATTATTCATAGACACAGATATATATATATATATATATATATATATATATAAAAAAAATTTTAAAGTCAATTCCTACTTAGGTCAACAAAGAAAAATTTGAGTGTGAACTAATAGTAGGAATTGAAAAAAGGATTGCCTGCCAGAACCTTGCCTACTGTGCGAGATTAGGAGGGGGGGGGGGGGGGAAAGAGAGAGGAAAAGTTTGTCAGGTTGGGAATTCGATCTCGCAACCTACAGGACGGGAGAAGCCCGCGATACCGCAGTGCTACCGTTTACACAGTAACAAGAGGGAAATTACTATTCAAGAGCAAGAGACGCTCTAGGTCTAAAACTAAAATTGATTAATTAAATTTAATTAATGAATTAATATTTGAAAAAACTGTATTAACATCAAGTGTCATCCACTACAAGTTTAAAAAAATGTATTTGAACTTGAGTGGATGAATAAAATGTACTTTTATTAACGATTGTAAATTTGAACAAGATATATAAGGTCTAAAACTAAAATTGATTAATTAAATTTAATTAATGAATTAATATTTGAAAACACAGTATTAACATCAAGTGTCATCCACTACAAGTTTAAAAAAATGTATTTGAACTTGAGTGGATGAATAAAAAGTACTTTTATTAACGATTGAAAATTTGAACAAGATATATATAGAGAGAGTGTGAACTAATAGTAGGAATTGAAAAAATTCAGTGTTGAAGTATTTTTATATGCATAATGATATTTAATGAAGCATTTAAGGGAGAAATTGTTACAAAATGTGCATAAATTTAAAATAAATTAAATTTGGTGCGACGTTACAGAAATTTTCCTTTTTTAGCATATAATTTGTGAATACAACATAATCGTCAAATGCATCAATTAGAAGGGCCTTAAAATTTTCAAATGCAACAAAATTGAAATTTAAATAACCATGGGTGACAGATAATAATACCCTTTAACAGAAAATAATATTCCATCATAAAATTAATTTTAGCAAATGATATTTACCACGATATCGTTTAATGTAAGATAACAGAGTTTTTCAGACATCATATAGCAAATGTGAAGCGTTTTGGATCCTTGTGACATGCATTAAGCATTAAAGAATATTGCATTATTTTTAAACGTTATTCTTTAGAATATTAATCATGAAAGGGGCCAATTTTGAAATATTTCTTAAAAGCAGGGAATAAAAAAACTCTAGAAACTTCATGATTAATTACAGTAAAAAGGATCTGAATTCAAATTTCGAAAGCAAAAACTGCTTTCATCATCATGGCGACCTGACATCAGTAAATGACCATTTGCCTACCTTGACTTACTGTGCAAGCGTCTTCTTGCATCTCTCCCAATGATGAAGACATGTTTTGATTTCGAAATTTGAATTGAGATCTTTTCTACTATCACTGATAGTGAAAACATAAGTTTTTTTTTTTTCTATCCACGGATTATGTTCAATATTATAGGTGCCTGTTTTTAGTCTTTCTTATATGGTTTTCACAAAATTCCTTTAATTTGAAAAAATCTTTTCAATCTGTCAAAATTCTTTATTTAAATCGACATATTCATATTGTTTTTAATTTCAGTAAATTTAAATTAAATTTTTGGGCTTGTTTCTGAAAAAAAGTTTTTTTTAAACTATGAAATTTTATGGAACTCGAAGTAAGGAGAAAATTTTACTACTTTCGTTATTAAAATCATAATATCATTGTAAACGCATTTCAATCTAGTTTGATACATTTTGTTGCATGTTAACGTAACAGAATATTCTGCTATTATAATGAGGGATGGTTCTTATTAACTAATAGCATTCAAGCTAAGAATTACTCATGAAATCATTATTTAATCTTGATTTATTTATGTAAGCATTCAATCATAGAGTTACTTATAAAAGCATTTAAATTTGAATAAATTATAAAACCATTCAGTCATAGGTTTAGTTTGGTTTGTAGCGCTACGGTCAATTTTTTGCTACATGAGGGCTAATTAGACCGGGACCTACAGTTTAAAGCCGATTCTGAACGGCTGCAAACATCCATGCCAACAGTGGGACTCGAACCACAGGATTTGAACCGAATGCCAGCTCCCTAGCCATTCAGCCATCACCTAGAATTACTTGTAAAAGCATTCAATTCCGAATAACTTATAAAAGCATTCAGTCTTAGAATTATTCAGTCTTAGAATTACTAATAAAAGCATTCAATCTCGAATAACTTACAAAAGCATTCAGTCTTAGAATTACTTATAAAAGCATTCAATCCCTAATAACTTATAAAAGCATTCAGTCTTAGAATTATTTATAAAGTCATTCAATCCCGAATAACTTATAAAAGCATTAAGTCTTAGAATTATTTATAAAGGCATTAAATCCCGAAAAACTTATAAAAGCATTCAGTCTTAAAATTTATAAAGGCATTCAATCCCGAATAACTTATAAAATCATTTAGTCTTAGAATTATTAATAAAATCATCCGATCTTAAAATTACTTATAAAAGCATTCAGTTTTAGAATTATTAATAAAAGCATTCAATCTTAGAATTACTTATAAAAGCATTCAAAATTAGAGTTACTTTGAAAAGAATTCAATCTTAGAATAACTAGTAAAAGCATACAATCTCGAATAACTTATAAAATATTAGAATTACTTATTTAAAAGCATTCAATCTTAGAATTCCTTATATAAAAGTATCCAATCTGGAATTATTTATAAAAGCATTCAATCTTAGAATTGCGTATAAAAGCGATCAATCTCTAATAGATTACAAAAGCCTTCAAGCTTAGAATTACTTATGAAAGCATCCATCTCGAATAACTTATAAAAGCATTCAATCTTAGAATTACTTGCACATTACTTGCACACTAAAATTGCTTTTAATCGGAGGGAAGATTTTATATCAAAACTATTCCCCAAAAATGCGTCGAGTATCAAATCTGTTCACTTGTCAAATTTTTTTTCAATTTTTTTTGTTCTGATTTTGACGAAAAAAATATCATCATCCATTTCGTTTCGATGAAAATTCTACAAAAATCTGTGTATTAATTTTAGAAATTATTCACGAAATCCTTCACTGAAGTCATCCTTCACAAGTGGACAAACACCCTACTTATCTTAATTCCGTGAAAAAATTCTTCTTTCTTGTTCGCCGAACAGCTGTCTTGTTAACTATTTAAAATGGTCTCGCCCAATTTTACATACTCAGAATTATTTTAAACAACTAAATTATTAAGCAATATATCAAAATTCATCACCATAAGGACATTTTTTTCAACAATTATGTATATCAATTTTTGGTATTAAAATACCAAAGATATTATGGCATAAAAATATCACAGGCAAAATAAGACGTCATATAAAGTACGATGTAAGGAGGTTTATCATCATATTTACGGGCAGGTTTATCGCTTCACCCTGAGTAGATAATCAAACATAATTTACTGCATTCAACCGTAGATGTATTTCTTTAATAATATGTAAATTAAATTAAAATCTGTAAGCTACTTTAATATACGTGTAAGTGAGATGCGCACCAATATATCATCGTCTACGTGTTTTGAAGCAGTAATGGTAATGGGTACGGCTTTAAATGATTAAAAATATCATATCTTAATCAAATAAAATTAAGAAAATTATTTTGCTTTTATGAGATTTTCTTCAAAGCCAGGATTTTTTAATCAAAAGTGACACACACAGAATAAATTATCAATGATGAATTACTGTTTACTAATATATTCACTGCCTGCGTTCCAAGCAGCTTGGGATCTCGTTTTGCCTTTCTTTGGGCACCCCAGCAAGGCATAGCCGATAAATACGCAGAAGAGAAATCAATGGCACTTACCGTATTTTCCAGCGTATAAAGCGCACCTATAATTTTAAACTACATTTTTAATCTATATATATAAAACAGGTCCGTAACTGACTCACTGACATACAACGAACAGACCAAACCGCTGGACCTAAATGTCTGAAATTTTGCATAGCGATTCTTCTTATGGTGTAGGGATGCACTAAGAGAGATTTTTGAAAAATTCTTCCTAGATTTTTTAAAATTAAATTTATAAGTTGTTTTTGTAACTTTTTTTTAAGTTTGCATTTAAAATAATAATTTGAGGGTTATAAAATTTATATCACGAGAAAGGTCATAAATATTCTTTTAAAATGAAGTCTTTTTCGAACCTTTAACTCAATTTTCTGATTTTTGGTGAATTTTTAAAGATTCATTTTTAGAATTTAATTGATTAAATGCTGATCACGTGATTTATTTTTCTGGTACTTTAAATAAATTTATCGTCACTTGCCTAACAACTAAATAGACAAAAAAATATTTTTTTTTCTTTCTAATGCAGCAGACGATTGGATATTATCCAAAAAAATATCCCTTACGATTTTTTTCTATATATATACAGTGGCTCCCAAAAGTGTTCGTACACTTACGATTTTCAATGAAATAGGGGTCTATCCATTAATTAAAATGAATATTTCAGAATGGGTATTTAATAATAAGATCTATAATCTATTCTTAACAAAACTACATGAAATATTTTGAAAACATAGTAAAACTTTACTTTTAAGAAACCAATAATCCAAAAGTAACAAAAACTTGATCTCACAAAAGTCATCGTACACTTGTAAAAAATCTCTACATATTAGTAAATATTCTAATTTTTCGTTAAATTAATATTTAGTAGGATATCCTTTAGCATCCACAACAGCTTTTAAACGTCTGGGAATAGATTGCTTTAATTCTTTTGTAATTTTTGCATCAGTGTTCATTCATTCTTCCATCATAATTGTTTTTAGTTCGCTTTTCGTGTGAATGTCGTGTTTTCGTACTCGAACCTCCAATTCTCTCCAAATATGTTCTATTGGGTTTAAATCTGGCGATTGAGGTGGTGTTTTCAAAATTTGTGGACAATTATAGAGACACCAGAGGCGAACGTTGAGAGCCGTGTGCTTAGGATCGTTATCTTGATAAAAAAACAAAGTTGTTTCCAGTACCCAAATTTTGAGCTGATAATTTTAAATTGTCTCTTAAAATATTTATAAAAACAGCATGATTTATTATACCATCAATAAATACCAAATTTCCTAGTCCTGATGCTGCCATGCACCCGCACACAAGGATACCTTCACCGGCATGCTTAATTGTTCCTACTAAGTTCTTGCGACTAAGCTCCTCATTTTTTTCTTCTCCATACAATTATGAGCCCATCAGCACCAAAAATGTTCATCGGCAAATAAGACATTATTCCAATAGGTTTGGAGTTTATTTATCATTGATAGTGAGAAGGGAAGCCTAAACTTTCTGTTTTTCTCACTCACAAAAAATTTTCTATGGGCAGAATGCCCATGAAATCCAGCTGTTCTGAGAACTCGTCAAAAAATTTCAGGTGAAATTGAAGTAGAAAATGTTTCATTGAATTCTGCAGAAACTTTTACAGCCCTCAAAAGGGAATTTTTCACAAATTTTCTAATTATAAATCTCTGATCACGTTTTGTTAACTTTGCCGGACGGCCTTTTCTTACCTTGTTTTCGATCCAATTTTCTTCTTTAAAGCGTTTTTTCACATACTGCACAGTAGAATGGGATAAATTAAGTAATTTAGCAATATTCCGAACTGATTTACCACTACTATGATGAAAAATAATCAATTTTCGAATTCTGTCTGTTGTTTCTTTACGACTACGAGCCATTTTTAAATAATAAATAGAATATTACGGAGTAGGCAAGCAAAAATTTAAGCCAAACGATATTTTAAATGCCACCACAATTCAAAAATAAAAATAAAGCGCCAGATGGTAATTTTAATTATGAATTTATCCGAAAATATTTCAGTGTACGATGACTTTTGTGAGATAAAGTTTTTGTTACTTTTTGATTACTGGTTTCTTAAAAATAAAGTTTTAATATGTTTTCAAAATATTTCATGTAGTTTTGTTAAGAATAGATTATAGATCTTATTATTAAATACCCATTCTGAAATATTCATTTTAATTACTGGATAGACCCCTATTTCATTGAAATTCGTAAGTGTACGAACACTTTTGGGAGCCACTGTATATTTTTTTTTCACATCAGTTGTATACATTGATCGTCGCATTTATTATATATATATATATATATATTGGCATTTATTGCATACATTGACCGTTGTATTTAATTTGAATGTACTCCGTAGCGAAGTGCGGGTTTTCAGCTAGTCTATATATATAAAGCAATTCCGTAACTAACTGACTGACTGATTGACTGACTGACATACAACGCACAGACCAAACCGCAGGACCTAAAGTGATGAAATTTTGCATGGAGATCCTTCTTAGAGTGTAGGAGTGCACTGAGAAAGATTGTTGAAAAATTCTTCTTAGATTTTTTAAAATTAAATTTTTAAGCTGTTTCTGTAAAATTCTTTAACGTTTGCATTTAAAATAATAATCTGAAGGTTATAAAATTTATATCACGAGAAAGATCATAAAAATTCCTTTAAAATGAAATCTTTTTCGAATCTTTACCTCCCTTTTCTGAATTTTGGTCAATTTTTAAAGATTAATTTTTAAAATTTAATTTATTAAATGCTGATCACGTGATTTCCTTATCTGGTACTTTAAATTAATTTATCGTCAGTGCATGAAAACGAAATAGACAGAAAAAAATATTTTTTCCTTGCTAATGCGGCAGACGATCGGACATTACCCAAAAAAATATTAAAATACAGAAAAAGAAATGTTCCTCAAACTGTACTATATTAACTGTACTATATTCTTTAGTATGTTCTATTACATTTAATTTCAATAATTTCTTCTACATTATTTTGTCTATAAAAATTCCCTCACGAATTTTTTATAAATATATATATATATATATATATATGTATATATATATATATATATATATGTATATATATATATATATATATATATATATATTTATATATTACATCAATTGCATATATTCATCGTTGTATTTATTATAAATATATAAATATATTTGGCAATAATTGCATACATTGACCGTTGTATTTAATTTAATGTACTTCGTAGCGAAGTATGGGTTTTCAGCTAGTTTTTAGGCATATTCTCCGTATAACGCACACCCTTCTGTTGACGAAGAAACCTGAAATGTAGATGTGCGATGCTCTTAACTTTTGTAGTCATTCATTCGAAGGATTTTACCAAGCTTTCGAACAATGGTATACTGAATCGACAAGCGATAAGAGTAACAATATTTATGTTGGGGGAAATGCTTGAGGGAGTAAATAATTCCTGGCGCCTTAAAGAATCCAGAAAGTCTTTTAGTTTGGGACATGTTCAGATTCCATGTAACGGACAATACGAAGAAATTGATGAAAGAGTGTAACATGGCACTTATTCTAGGCGGATTAACGCCATTAGTTCAGCATTTAGATGTGTGTATCAATAAACCATTCAAAGGAAATTTAAAACGACAGTGGAACACGTGGATGTTTGCAGGTGAAAAAACATTTACAACAGGAGGCCAAATGCGTCATGCCAGTCTAGAAATAATGCGGGAGTGGCTAACGAAAGGATGGAATGAAATTAAACTAGACATGATTCAAAAGTCATTTAAAAAATGGTAGTATATCTAACAATCTAGATGGAACGGAAGATGATTATTTATTTATGGATCAGAGTAACAGTGATGGTGAAGATGAATCAGAATTCGATGATGTGCGTGAAGATATAACGGAAGACGAATATGACGAACTGTTCATGTTATCCGATAATTAAAATTTTTAAGTTCATAAGGTATATTATTTTTCTAAATAAACAGCATTTAGGTACATGTAGAAATCTAATTTTTTAACGTTCATCTTTTTCTTTATAACGCGCATCCGTAAATTTCGACATTATTTTTTGTATTAAAAGTATAAGTTAAACGCCGGAAAATGCGGTATTTTTTTCTCGAGTTGGCAACAATGCGAAAGGGAAATACGAAACTGTAGATGACTAGTTATGCATGATATATTAATAGTGATTGTAGGTAATTTTCAATTTAATTTTTTTCCCTGTTGGATTGATTGAGAAATTTCTCAAACAAATTGATAAATTTATATCTCATT
Source organism: Dolomedes plantarius (assembly GCA_907164885.2). Lineage (NCBI taxonomy): Eukaryota > Metazoa > Arthropoda > Arachnida > Araneae > Dolomedidae > Dolomedes > Dolomedes plantarius. The sequence goes on from OU015503.1 coordinate 54,736,460, forward strand.
GAAAATAAAGACCTACTTAACCACCGGCATTTTGTGTCTACAGGCAGAAAATGTAAATATTTTCAAATGTAATTTCATTCCATTTGACTCTAAGTAACTAGTAGTGTCAGTAACATACAGTCATTAGAGGTTTCAAAACAATTTTTTTGCTCGTCATTCGAGGTTATTATACAACCATGTTTACTACATAATGGTATTTAACTAAAATTAATGATACCACACGCCTGGTCATCAAACTCAAATCATACCCTGAGGAAATATTAAACCCTTTAATGATTTGCGGACTATTTTCGCACCTAATTACCGACCGTGGCGTTATCATAAAGGCAGAAGATAATTACGGTTCTTGTTCGCTTGTTTTTTACATTTCGTAATGTCCCTGTGAACTTTAATTTTGGAGAAGTAGACTGCTAGGCTCTATAGTCGTAATCTATTAATCTTGCGCTTTTCAACAAGGGTGCGGAGACTTCATAGTTTATGTCGGTGGTTCTCAAACTTTATACAGACTGAGTGCACTTACAATGCTGAAGATACTTGCTGGCACACTGCATACAAAATAGGACTAATATGTTATAATTTGGTGCAAATCTGTTCAAATAGGCGTGATTTAACTGGTCTTGTTTTAATAGTTCACCATTTCAACAACTTGATCTAAGAGCTCTCTTAAATCCTCTCCTAATGTTCTTGACATCAAGGCCTCTCTATGAAGGAAGCATTGAGTTACAATAGCATTTTCGTTTTGTTCCTTTATAAAAGATACAAGACCCTTGTAGCAGCCTATCATAGAAGGAGCTCTATCTGTGAAATGCCTACACACGATTTCGACGATAACTGCCGTTTATCAAGGTAGTTTTTCAGGATGTTTAAAATGTCCTCACCTTTTGTAGACAGGTTTAATTCTTTGCAGAAAAAAACCTGATTTGTTATTTGATTTTCGTTAATGAAACGATTGAATGCTATGAGTTGCGCCTTGATGGTAATGTCGGTTGACTCGTCAACTTGCAGTGCAAAATCAGAACACTAGAGTTTATTACCACATACATTTTTCTCAATATCAGAAGACATTTCCAAAATCCGCCTGTGGACAGTATCATTGGACAGAGGTATCTAGCTTATTTTCATAGCTGCTTCATTTCCTAACATCGTACTGACAATCTTTTGGCAAGCAGGCAAAATAAGTGACTCACCCAAAGTGGGAGCTTTCATATTTTCTGCGATCAGTTCTGAGACTTGGTAAGAAGCAATTGGTTAAGAAACATCTATTTTTATGGATGAATTATTTTTAACAAAGACAATTATATCAACGGTAGTTATTCTGAAAGTTGTAAAAGGCACAATGCGTTTACTCTTGACGGCAGTTCACAAGACACGACACGCCCACTCACCAACGCCTGTTATGCAACACTGCCAATTGCCACGTGATGAAAGCTAGTGCCGGAGTTAACATGCCGTTCCAGCCACGTTTGTTACGTGTTTTAAACGCGTGAAAAATTTGCGGATCAGAAGCTAGTTGCAAGAAAAGTAACTTATAAGTATCATAATAATGTCGCAACGAAATAAGCCGAGTGTTCGTAAAGAAATGGTATAATATAGTAACTTAGTATACATTTGCTTTTCATATCTGGATAGATTTTTTAGGTATACCACGGAGCGCACCTGGAACAGCTCTGGGGCGCACCAGTGCTCCCGGGCGCACAGTTTGAGAACCACTGGTTTATGTTGAAAACCGTATGTGGTCATAACAACTGTGGCTTCATATCAACGGACTGCTACCTTCACCGTTAAACGGGTTTTAGATATATACAAATTGTAATATGTTGGACCAAGGATAGCGAGATATACAGATATAGAAGATATACAGAGTCCAGTCAACTGAAATAATAACACGTTTATTGAGTCTTGAATTGATGATTTTTACACTATGTACAAAAGTCGTGAAACAGCCTCTAGACATAGAGGGTACTAGCCTTAACGTTAACCCGTAATTTCTAACCAGACCGCACCTAATATATATATATATATATATATATATATACTAGCTGAAAACCCGCACTTCGCTACGGAGTACATTGAAAGTAAAAACATCGGTCAATGTATGCAATTAATGCCAATATATATATAATAAATGCGACGATCAATGTATATAATTGATGTAAAATATATATATATATTTATAAAAAAATTGTAAGGGATATTTTTATAGACAAAATAATGTAGAAGAAGATATTCAAATTAAATCTAATATAAAGAATACTAAAGAATATAGTACAGTTAATATAGTACAGTTTCTAGAACATTTCTTTTACTGTATTTTAATATTTTTTTGGATAATGTCCAATCGTCTGCCGCATTAGCAAGAAAAAAAAATTATTTTTTGTCTATTTAGTTTTTATGCACGTGACGATAAATTTATTTAAAGTACCAGAAAAGGAAGTCACGTGATCAGCATTTAATAAATTAAATTCTAAAAATTAATCTTTAAAAATTCACCAAAAATCAGGAACTGGAGGTAAAGATTCGAAAAAAATTTCATTTTAAAGGAATTTTTATGATCTTTCTTGTGATATAAATTTTATAACCCTCAAATTATTATTTTAAATGTAAACGTAAAAAAGTTTAAAAACAGCTTAAAAATTTAATTTAAAAAAATCTAAGAAGAATTTTTGAAAAATCTTTCTTAGTGCACCCCTACACTATAATAAGAATCGCCATGCAAAATTTCAGCCCTTTAGGTCCAGCGGTTTGGTCTGTGCGTTGTATGTCAGTCAGTCAGTGAATGAATGAATGAATGAATGAATGAGTCAGTTACGGAACTGTTTTATATATATAGATATATATATATATATATATATATATATATATATATATGCGCGTGTGTGTGTGTGGAGAGAGAGATAATGCGAACAATTTTTGAGTATCTTTGTCATAAATCTATGGGTGCAAAGTCAGCCATTTTTTTTCCTTGATATGAATATAAATTATAGAGACTCAGGGACACTAAATATAATGTTTGTAAATCATTTTCAAAATGTTTAGAGCTTTTTCTAACCGACATTTATGACTGCATTTTTTTCACTGCAGTCAATACATTTATTTAGATGTATCAAGCGGAAGACTTCACAGAAAATAAATAAACACATACGATCTGTGATATATACAACACATTACGGTTGGGAAGTAATTTTTTTCTTATTCATTAGTAGAAAGAAAAAAATAAGGATGCTGTGAATCAACCTTTTTATCCTGCTTGTAACACATACGGATGATAATTCGAAATTTAGAGATAATTAGATTTTTTTCCCTTCCTTAGATGTGTCAGATGCCTGTTAGCGGTAAATAATTATGACACATATTATATAAGGTTTCATGCTTCTATCGTTTATTTATCGTGTTATTATGATTTTTTTCAGTATGAAATATGTAACGAATTATTTAGGTTGGAAATGTATGTTATTAAATCAATGTTTTAATACTCATTAACGCGAGAATACATAAAGAGAAAGAAATTACGAAATAAGGTGTTCGCTAAGTGTAGACGTAGCAACGAACACCATCGAACGCAACCGAACGCTTTGTTTGTCTTTACCACGGATCCCTTACTAGACGGTACTTAAAAGGAAGTTTGTCACTTTTCGTCAATCATCGTTCACCGTATGTGTACCGAACCTAAAGTTAGGCTTGTAATATTTTCAATTATTGCCTTTAAATATCATTTCAGGGCTCTAGGTAGCCTAGTGGCAGCGCGTCCGGCTTCGGAGTAGGAGGGCTCTATTCGAATACCGACGAACGTTATTAAATGCCTTCATGTCTAGGCCGGATATGGGCACGATAAAACCGTAGACCGGAAAGTCTTTTTTTTTTAACGTAGGATTACGTGCCTCAATAACGGTCTCCAGAATGAAAAAAAAACCAATGTCTGTCTTGCGTCGCGAGCTATAATTTTGGCATTGCGCCAAACCCAGTAGCAGTTAACAGTTAAACAGAAAAGTACCAAAATGCGACAAAAAAGGGGGTAATCAACGATAAGTAATCCTACGTTAATAACCCGCGGTAGTTTCATCAGAAGAGACTAGCTGAAATATTTCTTTTTAGTTTGTCGTCTGTTATCTCGTTCGTATTCATATAATCTAACAAGTGTAGACTGCTACACTCAACTAATCATATGTAATTTATGATTATTTCTGTCCGATCTTCATCTATTATTATTTTGATTTAATTTAAAAGGTCTACAACACCTTCTAGCCCGAGGTAGCAAAGTGGTAGCGCGTCGGCTTTCGGTTCCGAGGATGTTCAATTCGAATACCGACAAGCGCCATTAACTACCTTTGTGTCTAGGACGCTTGTGGGCAAGTTATATCCGGTTAAATTGGGTGGGGCCAGATGTGGATCGAGGGGTTGCTCGATCAAGATTGTGCTGGCCCCTGTATAAATAGGACTTCAACCCTTGTGGTGCCATTAAAAACTGGAACCACCTCCCCCAGAATATATGGATCTGGTCTGAAATGCTCCAGTCAGGGAGCATAAGTCACAACGCAACACATATATTATTTCCAATAGGAGACATAACTTCATTTTTCGTTATCGAAAACTGTGTCCCGCTCTATGGATTAAAGTCAATCAGTGTTGTTCGGTATCATTCAGTTCAACAAATTCTTTACACGAAAATTAACGACTACTCTGCTTTCGGTTTGTTAATATGGGTGGTCAAATCGAATTGGTTCGTTGAAATTTGGCCCATTTTTTTAGTTACACTTCATTTACCGTCATTCGTTATATGTCTGTGACATTACGGCAGATGTTGATATGTTATTTTTTCATGTTTTCGGTAAATTAAAAAAGTAACTTTTGTTGTGAAATATAAAATCGCTTAGTTAAGTTTTCAATCCAAATATTCTTTTGTTAAGGGGGTCCAGGACACATTTAAAATTTTTTTTATTTATTTAGTTAGAATTTTGAATATTTTGTGATGGTTAACTATATAATTTGTAAACAAAATCATATCATAAAACTTCTCATAAATTTTTTTAAAAATTTAAAATTAAAATTTTTTTTTAAGTGGGATAATTTAGAATCGTTCTAACTCGAAATATTATTTGTCGAATTTCAAATTTTTTATTTAATTAAACAGAAATATATAAGTTTTAATTTTAATTCAGCATTTATTTAAGTATTAATTTTTAAAAAGTTAAAAATATTTAGAGTAAAAATTTCAAAAAAAAATGTTGTAACTTACTTTTAAAAAATCATAATTTCAAAAGTAGATATTTTTTTCAAATTTGCTGAATCAAAATTAAAGTAAAACTTGTTGGTACCCGTCAAAGCATGACGGCTGGGATAGTAAATAAATATACTAATACACAAATTATACTCAACACATCATTGCCAAATAATGAAAATCATAATAACGCGCGCAAAAACAAATTAATGTGTTTAAGCGGCATAGTGATTAGTGAGTATCTAAAGCCAGATTTAAAAATGTCACTGAGCATGCGCAGAAAGCAGGTTTTTTTTAAACTGTAAATTATTGTTAATTATACAACGTGAAATAAACAATTTCCATCAGGTTTAATCTTATATTTCACGAACATAATTATCATAAAAATAAAAATGGCAGAGAGAGATCTAGACAGACTCCTCAGAATAAACGTGTTTATCATTAAAACATGTCACTGAGCATGCGCAGAAACAGTGAGTATCTAAAGCCAGATTGAAACATGCCACTGAGCATGCGCAGAAATAAATTTTTAATTGTAAATTATTGCTAATTAATAGAAATAGCGGTTACAAAAACCAAATTTGACAAATCTACAGATGACAATCTTTCGTTTAAGACCAAAATGAAGTAAATTGATGCAGTAGTTTTATCTCACGGACTGCCCCAAAAGTCGACTTAGCAATTTAAATTTATAGATAATTGAAAAAAGATATGTTCCAAGTTTGAACCATTTATCTTTAACGGTTCTTGACTTATAACAATTTAAAGACGAGAAATGGTGAAAAAACCCATCATGCAGAAAAATGCATTTAAAAGTTTAAACAAAGAATGGCTGCTATTAGAATGTTGCAAAACAAAAAGTTAATATCTCTGTTACAACTATGCTATAAACATGATTTAAAAGTCATAATGACTTTTAAATCATGTGTTTAAATCATGTCTTATAAGTGGAAAAGAACAGAGAATTATTTAATGCAATATTTTTTTTCGAAAATTTGAAGAATTTTGTATTCTGGACCCCCTTAATACTCATATTCAACCCTAAGCATATGGCTGGTCTTCAATGAAAATTTTCAATTAGGAACTAAAATATTCAATTAAGGACCAAGTATTACCTCTTTTATACATATCAGCATTTGCCAATACGAATAACATAGTAGTATTAATTCATAATTCCACTATCAGCTTTTGCCAAATTAAAAAAACAATTTTAAGTGTGACATATCAACTTGAAACACAAAATTGAATTTTTCGAACATATTAACATCTGCTATAACGCCACATAGTATATTCGACTTCGCACGTAGGAGAAATGTATTAATTATTGCCAAAATCTACAATTTAAAAATGCTTTTAACATAAAAAAATGAAAACGGACGAGTATATTATACTTGAGAATAAGAGCTTTACCCTTCAGATAACCACAGACGAATTTATTGCAATTATGAGTCGAATTACCGTATTTTTCGGACAATAAGACGCACTTTTTTACATAAAAAGATCAACATAAAATTGTGGTGCGTCTTATGGTCCGAAGGTAGCATTAAAATAAAGTGAATATTTTATTATATATATTATATATATTTTATGTATATTTTATATATTAAGTAATTTTTCATATTAAGGCGACAATGGACCATGAAAAACTTTTTTTTAATTTATCAACCAGTTGCTATGAAATTTTGTATACTTATACAGTGTTGTTTAGAGATGAAAATTCTAAATTTAAAAAAAATCAGAATGTAATTAATTAAGATATTAATTAAAATCAGTTAGTTTATTACTCTATTTTAAAATGCTCCATGCGCATCAATTTTTGTCTCAGATATCTAATTTTCTTTCTTAAGCTAGCTTTATATAGTTATAATAAAAGTTACTAGCAATATTTGATTTATAGTCATATTTATAAAAATTAGAAAAGAAATCGATAAAAATAAGTCCTTTTATGCAAAATTTTATCAAAAAAGTTTTTTTATTGTAAAAATTTTAAGTTGTTTTAAAAAAGTATAATGAATTTATTAGTAAGTTATATTCTAACATATATAAATAATCATTTTATGAAATTTTATAAAAATTCAAGAAGAATTATGATGCATGGAACATTTTGAACTTATTGAAACGACATGAAAACTTGTTTTGTGAAAATAGCATTTAAAGTTTTAATTTAACGTAACATTTCCATTGTTTACGTTTGAAAAAAATATTTATAACTCGGTCAATATTGATCGGATCAACATACTTTTTTTTTTAATTTAAAGCTGATGAGTTGCAGAATCATTTTCTAAAAGAAAAAAAAATCGTTTTAGGGACATATTTTTGTCAATCTGAAGGTCCATTGTCACCTGAAGTAAGAAATTGAAAATATCTTTATATACCTAACAAAATACAAAATATTATTTTCTAAAATTCCTCCCATAAATTTCAGGGGCGTCTTATCGTCCGGTGCCAGGGTTCGAAAAATACTGTATTTAAAATTAATTTTCCAAAGTTGCTAAATTAACTTCCTCCAAAAGGAATCCGAATTTCACAAGATCTCTGATTCACCCTTATTGTTTAAACCAGGCCTAACTCAAAATGTGATGAAGGCCATATTGCTTCATAGAAAACTATTACGGACCGCAAGGAACTACGATATATGAGAGAGCGAAAAATATTTTATCGAACAAAAATTTAAATTTCTGATTCTTTTAAATATTAAATAAATTTTAATATTCATTAATTGTATATTCCTTTCGTAATATTATAATAATTATAATATTGTAATAATAATAATAATTATTATTAATTATAAAAAATAAATAATTATAATATTATTATAATTATTAAAATAATTATAATATTTTTTTATAATTATTATTAAAAAATTCCTATTTTTTAAATCTTTACAAAAGGCTTCACGGGCCACAGAGGGAGTGTTGGCGGGCCGCATATAGCCCACGGGCCGTACATGGGGAAGGTCTCGTATAAACGAATCAAAACGCTGTGGAATTTGCGGTTACAGCAAAGGAAATCCGAATAGACGACAGGATCCAGGGTGACACTGTAAATAAGAACCGATATGTAAAATCTGCTTCATGTCACGTAGCGGGGGAAAAGAAGTTGAAAGAAGTTGAAAAAAGCCGCTCTGAATTATTTCAGACAACGTGCTGGCCAGGACTAAAATATGGTCGGATTTGAGTGATTTAGAATTGCCCCGATTAACTTACGATTTCGCCCCAAATCGTCTGCTGTTCGTCAGGATGCCAGATTCTTTCATACTGAGCAATCGTTTTCCATTGCTTTAATTCACGTCTGTTTCTTTTTTTCTACTTCCCATGGTAAATAACAGACCTAGAGATTAAAAATCTGCTAGATAAATGGTTTATACGTAATTCTTAAATATACGTGAAAGACATTTTTATTTAAGGCTACTCTGTACTAACCATACTGGATTCGCTCATCTCAATGTTAACCTATAGAGAAAATGTGTCCAAGGATTGCAGACTATATATATAAATAAATATATATATATAATTAATATATATATATATATATATATATATATATATATATATATATATATATATATATATATATATATATATATATATATATATATATATATATATATATGTATGTATATATATATATATATATATTAGACAAAGTTGTAAGTGAAAAAAAAGTATAAGCCATATACCACTACAGCCAGGAACCAAAAACATGAAAAGATTTATATATATATATCTCTAAATTTTGATGCATTTTGGTGCTTTGTACAGTACAGTTAAGCAGAAAAGGGTTCTGTTTAACTGTTTACTGCTTGCCCAAGCGATACAGACTGGGTTGGGCGCGCTGCCAAACTTATAACTCGGGACGACGGACGGTTTTAGCGTCTGAAATTTTGCTTTCCGGAGAACCGTTATGGAGGAACGTAATCCTACGTTAAAAAGGAAAAAAATAGAAGCTGATCTGTAACTTAGTATGTTTTACATATTTAAAATTCTAACATCAGATATGACACCTCAACACAGTGAGAAATAGGCTTAACAAAAGAAGACAACGTGTGCATATAAAAGTGATGCAGTACTTGTTCAGTATTTAGGTAGCAGTCTAATTCTGAAAGTTTATATAATTACTCAATCACGCACATTACAGTAGTTGCAATACTTTGAGTTTTAGAAAGTTTTAAAAATTTAGCATAGTTGCTGGCTGCATGTTAGTGAGCATCCGCAGTTTGTTTTGACAGCCATTTATTGTCTTAAAGTCCATCTCATGAAAATCTGTAAACTTTTTCATGGAAATACAGGCGCATATTAACAATATACTAGCCACTGCGCGACCAGCATGGTCACTTTTAGTTTTATATGGTCTTTGGAAAACAACTGAACTGAAAGTAACATATGACGCGGTGAAAGGCAAAGTAACGCGGTGATCAACAAATGTGTGTCGTGTTAAGTTGCTCTTTTCGTATGATATAGATCATGAATTAAGATGTATGTGCAAATATTCATCAGACTTTCGTGTAAATTTTTGCATTAAATCCCCTCTTTTAAAATGTATTTTGTAAATTTGTTTTATGTGTGGCTGGCATATCAAATCGTTTATAAATGTGAGGCGGTCAAAGGCAAAGTGGTGTAAGTCACATTTTCAACTTTTTTTATTTGAGGGCAAAAATATAATCTCCATGTTCAATTTATAGTGGAATTGCAAATAATTATTATTTGCAATATTGTAATAATTATTACCAATTGCAATTTATTCAATTTATAGTGGAATTTTTTGTAGTTTTTGCAGTAAAACGCTGTTGACACCACTTGAGTTACTGACTTACACCACTTTGCCTTTCACCACCTCATATGTAAGGAATGTTACCATTACCTGTCATCATAAATATACATTGTTAAGGGGTAGTGGGAGCTCAGCCAAACAATTTATAATCATTGCTAAATTCTGTATAAAATTCTCTATTCTGCTAATCTACTATAAAACATCGTGATTAAAAAAAAGAAATTTCCATTACTTCTTGAAGATAAGACTGAGAAACCCAACACCAATGATTTTAAAAATTACATCCCTCTCTGTATGTACTATTTGTTCAAAATTAAGATATCTACACTTTATCATTATATCAAATAAGATATTTTGGGGAAAATTTTTTTCTTTTAAATGGAGTAAAAATTCAGCAAGTACTAAAATATAGTGTGGATTCCATCACTCTCTGTATGTACTATTGTTCACAATTCAGTTATCTAGACTTAATCATATCAAATAATAAATTGTTGGGAAAATTTCTTCACTTATAAAATGGAGTAAAAATTCAGCAAGTACTAAAAAAAGGTGTAGAAAATTAACTATTACTGGCTGTCGGTTGCTATGCCGGCGACGGTTAAGCCTAACCTCGCGATCATTTATGCTCTCTCTTTCACTCCTCTCTCTTAATGAATTATTTCTTCTTCGCTTTCTTTGAGACTGTTCCCAATTTCCACTTGATCGTGTAGCTCACTTTCGAGTATTCCTGATTTCAGTGCATAAATCCATGTTGACACGCGGTTGCAAATTGCGGACGGCCGCTAATGTTTACATCTGGTAGTTGCCATTCGGAGTGAAGAAATGTGGTCGATTTTGGTGCCGCATACCTACGCGTTATATATATATATAGATTGCACTTAGCCATGTATAATTGATTCGTGTTTTATTATTTCTTGATGAGCAGTAGACGTTTGAACTTTTATCTCCCGTGTATCACAAATTCCTTACGTTTCAATTTTTGAACCCATAAAATTTACGACATCTGGGACAGTAAAGATACCTCAAGATGGGGACATGCATTAAACCACAGTAATTTAAAAATGATAAAAGCCATTGAAATGATAAAACCCATAATACAATAAATGAATAGGATTTATCATTTTCATGCATGAGGAAATATTCCAGCCGATTAGCTTTGTTAGTACAAACAGCCGTTACTGATAGCATTGAAGTAAATTGGAATATAGGAGGAGAAAGAATCGAAATAAGAAGCAAGTTTCCAAATAGTGAGCATATTAATGATACTCTGAATTTATATTTTTCTATAGTAATAATAATAATAACAGGACTTTTTGTAATGGGTTTCACTTGCCTGAACTAGGAATTGAATAATGGTTTTCAGATTAGTTTAATTTAAGATATTAATACCATAACTGTGGACAGTCGAAAACCCATTTTAAAATATTGTCCATATTTACTCATGAAACCGTTTTCATTTTTAGCAAAGATAATAATAAAACAATTTATTTTATAATATAATTAGAATAATAATATACCAGAACTGCATTTTGTATTGGTTTAAATTACACTTCTGAGATAAGATGGATTTGAATAATTCTGTTAATAAGAAAAGTATGCCTAGTCGAAAAAAGCCGAAAACAAAACATTTATTAAAAGATGTCCATATTCACTAACGATATCTTTTTCCTGTAATGAAACTTCTTATTTCACCATAAATAATAATGTCCCAGGTTCATATTTTAATCAAATTATATGCAAGGAATGTAAAAGCTTTGTTGTTTATCCCAAACAATTGAAGTCTTGAAGTTGTTTATCACAAACGGTTTGTTTATACAGAAAATAAAACCCATTTTTGACTCTAAAAGGATTGGTTAGGAGAGGTTCTCCGACCAATTTTTTTTGACAAGTGGTCACTGATCAACAAAAGATTAGAAACCACTGCTTTAAACCTTCAGTATAAATCGAACTGTAATTGGGATCACTTTAGCGTAGGGGTCTTCAACCCGTGGACCGCCGAAAGATTACGATCAGGAAAAACGGAAGTTTGATATAAATTCGAGCAAAACCTTAGAACGGTAAATCCTTTCACACGAAAAAATCGAGAATTCAAGGTAAAAGTAGCCCAAGGCACATAGGCTTATCAAAATAATAAAATGGTTATTCTATTCAGAATCTTAAGAGGACAGTGGACTTTCAAAATTGTGAAATTTGTCAAAAATTCGATTTTTTAAATTTTATTGAATTTTGAAAATACGGGCGAGTAGGAATGTGTTTCAAAAAGAATTTTTAATTTCTGCGATTACTTTCCTAGATATAGGCATTTGTATTTAATTTAGATATTATGTGGTTACTAATAGCAATAACTTTAAATGTGTTTTTCTCGAAATAAAAATTTTCACGTCATACGAATATTCAAACTACTCCAGACGCATTTCTAATCATCGTATTGCTTTGAAATTTGAGTTTTATATACTTAACACTATATCAAATAAATCTTATTGAAGAAAATTATGCTTCGTAGCTCAGAATTCTTAAATTTTGCACTTGAAAAGATGATTTATAGGTATTTTGCGTAATAAAAAAGGTGTTTTCACTATTATTATTTTTTTCTCTTTATATTTTTAATGAAGGCTTAAAATAAGCACTAAGTTTCATTGTCAGTTCTATAAGGTATCCTGTAAATAAAAATTACCGTATTATATGCAAAAGAAATGCGCATGGAACATTTCTAATGAGGCCAATTTTTGATATAATTAATAATTCATAATTCATAAATTATTAATATTTAATCTTTAAATTTTAATCACTTTTATATATCTATGGTACTAATCACATATTCAAATTTCGAGCAAATCCATTCAAAACAAAAAAAGTTAGGTTTGAAGGTCCACTGTCCCCTTAAGACGAAATAAACACCAAAAAGCAGCATGCCAAGGCTCTTTCTTTCCAGAACTTCACGTGCGTCTCGTCTTCCTGCATTCATTCTGTTTCATGCAATATAAAGTACAATATGCATTGATTCAACTCCCATTCTTTTTTTGTAGAAAATAATAAATAAAAATATTTTTTAAATAATCATAGTTATAAGGGTACAAAATACCGGGTGGTCATAAAGAAACTTTGCCGGTATATGGACCTCTAGCGGCTGTTCCGTTCAACCGATCGAGATGAGATTTCAGATATAGTTATTCAGAGGTATGAACTTGCCATTGGCATTCAGTAAATGAGGATTGTTAAACTCTTTGGTATAAAATAGAGAAACAACAGAAATTTACAGATGAACGTTGTGGGAGTCGGCGGCATCAGAGGAGACTAGAAAGAGGTTCGCCTGTTTAGAGGAAAAGAACGCAATGAATTTTACGAACGCAAGCCCGTTTTCGGGTCACACCCGAAAACAAACAAATTAAAGCAGAATTTTGTGCAGGAGACTGGAGAGTTGAACCATAAAGACGGAGTTATGAAGTGGAAGCAAGAAATAGAGGAACGAGATCGAATGAACAGATGAAAACAGGAATCCGCTTGTTTCTTTGTGAATTACCCGGGAAGACAATCATAAGTAATGTTCCCATGATGCCCTTTATGAAGAATTACATTAAAACTCTTTAAAAATTATATCATGTAAACAAATTGCCATACTTGTTTTCATTGGGGATATTAAGCAGCTGTGTGTTCTGTTTTGCATGCTGGAAATATTATTTTTGTATTGCCTTCATAGTAAAAAAATTGCACCTGGTTGAAAAAAAGAGTGGGAAAGCGTTAGATTTTTTGTACTTTGAGTGACATACATCTTTGAGTGACTTTGAGTGACATGACTTTGAGTGACATGATCTATGCCACGAAATAAAGGAAAGAATTGAACATTTTCAACTGTATTTCATGTATTGAGTGACATACATCTTCAATCTCAAACACACAAAATCGAATGATCTCTGCCAAGAAATAAATGAACATTTTCAACTGTATTTCATGTATTGAGTGACATACATCTTCAGTCTCAGACATACAGAATCGAATGATCTCTGCCAAGAAATAAATGAACATTTTCAACTGTATTTCATGTATTGAGTGATATACATCTTTAATCTCAGACACGCATAATCGAATGATCTCTGCCAAAAAATAAATGAAAGAATTGAACATTTTCAACTGCATTTTGTGTATTGAGTGACATACACAGAATCGAATGATCTCTGCCGAGAAATAAATGAAAGAACTGAACATTTTCAACTGTATTTCATGTATTGAGGGACATACATCTTCAATCTCACACACACAGAATCGAATGAACTCTGCCAAGATATAAATGAAAGAATTGAACATTTTCAACTGCATTTCATGTATTGAGTGACATACATCTTCAATCTCAGACACACAGAATCCAATGATCTCTGCCGAGCAATGAATGAAAGAATTGAACGTTTTCAACTGTATTTGAGTCACAAAGTCATTTGAATAAATTTCATCTCTAATACGTTTGTCAGCTCGTTCCACTGTACATGCAACAACTGATCACTCCGTTACGAAGATTTCATCTTAATTTTTGAAAATAAAATCTTCCACTTCTGTCAAACTTTCCCGCTCATCCTGCAGTATTACTCGGACAGTAATTTAGATCCTTTTAATGAGTACAAGAAATTTTTAGTTAGTGTGACTTTGTTGGTGAAAGAAATTACGCCTTGTTAAAAAATGGGGGGGGGGGAAGTCAAGCATTTTGTGCAGAGTATATACCAGGGGTGACCAAACTGAATCTCTCGGTTAGAATTTTGGAAACTTTTACCAGAATCAAAATACCTAAACTTAAAATCTGCGGTAAGTCGAAAAACCTCCATTTTTGGTACAACTTATAGCTGTGAATCTTTGCATTCTATATTTATGTTGATAAAAAATAAAAAAACGCTCAATGATAAATCAACATTTAACTTTCTAGGAGGTCAGAGAGGGTGAGAGAAGGTACGAACCCACCAGAAGTCATCCCTGGAGGTTCTCGATCTAAATTGTGGTGTCAGCCTATTCACCCTCAGGGATTCAACACCCTCAGGGGCCTTACTTGCTATCTCAGGACCTGTCTGGTGTGTTGGTTTGGAGCACTGCGGTCAACTTTTTGTCACACGAGGGCTAATTAGACCGGGACCTACAGTTTAAAGCCGATTTCGAACGGCTACAAACATCCATACCAACAGTAGGACTCGAACCCACAGGATCTTAACCGAATTCCAGCGCCCTAGCCATTCGGCCATCACCTGGCGTCTGGTGCGTTGGAAACAGTTACTGCAGCAACTCGATACAGGCCAGACTTTATTAAAATGACTAAACAACTAAAAGAAAATAATTATTAAAGGTGTTAAAATTATTAAAGAATTCAAAAATATTATTTATCCTAACAATTGAAGAGGGATATCTATACTTATATATAAAGAGAGAGCGATTTTGTACGTGGAGGGTAATCTCCGGAACCACTGCACCTATTTGAAAAATTCTTTCACTGTTTGAAAAGTACATTATTCCAATGGACATAGGCTATATATTATGTATATCTGATCAGTAGAAATATAGTTATGGGCTTATCCTAACAATCTCCATTGTTAGGATATATATATATATGACATTACCGCTACTGTCCTCTACCGCTTTTTGTGCCGAAGATTTCAAAGGTCCATAGCGTGGTGATATCGCGGTGGGCTTCTGTTCTGACGGTAGCGTTTCGGACCTAGCAGTTCTCCGGCACGCCCTTTTTCTTTTAAAAAATTAACTTTAATTATTAACTAACGTAATATTAATTTAAGGTTTTATTAAGGTTATTATTAAGGTTAAAAAAGATTTACAATTTATTGGCTATCAACTGGAAATTTATTGGTATAATATTTTGTTCAACCCGGACAAAGTCAGTACGGGCCGCTAGTATTTAATAAAAACATTGGGAAAAATGATTAAAATTTCATTCAAATCAAATATAATTTTTTTTCTGTTATTATCTCTTCAAACTAGATACGGATTTCCAGACGGCTGCTAACGCTGTTTACCGTGGCCACCCCCTGCGATATGCCTTTATGAGAGAAGCATTCACAGATCCAAATACGCTCTGCCATGAAATACACCATCAAAAAGTCGAATATTTTCAACGGCATTTTAACCACAAACAGTGCGAGTTGAATAATTTTCGTCATAAATATGTGTCTCAGCTTTTAACTGTTAGGCGTCACCGTAACCGTGGACCTTGCCGAAAGAAGGTGGGAATAAATTATCGCAAAGCGGCAAGTGCTATAGAATTAGCAACACCAATGTAGGTAAGTGGTATACGAACCCGGGGTTCACGGGGTCGATCGGTTTACAGTAAAAAAGGTGATTTGTTTATGCTCGAGAAACGTCCTACAACTTTTTTCTGGGTTTTCAGCTAATTGGTCGCGCTGCAGTCGACCAACACAACACTGAGAAGGATATTATTAACGTTCATTCCACTGTACTGTGCGAGACGTAAGAAAACGAATTCTCAAAGAGGTGCGTCAGTTGATGTCGAAAATCCTCAGTACCCATATTCAGGAAAAAAATTTTCCTGTCCGTTTTTTTGATGACCTATTTTTTAATGACCTAGCGAATGCCTATATTCGAATTTTGCTCTCTGCATTTAAATTATCTCTCTTTATGTGTTTTAAAAAGTTGCATCACTAAGTTAGTGCTCTGTATAAAATCTTTGTATGAAAGGGCATGTTTAAAAAAAATTTTAGGTAGTCTCTTCTAACAAAACTACCGCGGGTTATTAACGTAGGATTACTTATCGTTGCTAACCTCTTTCTTTTGGCGTATTTTGGAACTTTTTTGTTTAACTGTTTACTGGTTACCCAAGCGATACAGACTGGGTTTGGAGCGCTGCCGAAATTGTAACTCGCGACGACGGACGTCTGAAATTTTGCTTTACCACGGACCGGTATGGAGGAACGTAATCCTACGTTAAAAAAATCGCATTGTTTTAATTACGATCTTTTAATGAAAATATTAATTTTGTAGAGTTAAACAGCAATATTTTAATGCCCAATAAAATATTCTTACAGTAAAGCACGTGCTTTCAAAAATCATTTTATTTTAATTCAGATTTTTTTAAATCAGTATTTGAATTTTAAAGGGATTAGCATCAATATTTTAATCACCATAAAAAAATCTTTAAATTCAAGCGCGTGTATCCAAAAATCGTTTTAATTTTAATTCAGTTTTATAATCAAGATTTTAATTTTTCCGACAATAATTTAATACTTTGTAAAAAAATCAAAGACGATGATATTTTAATTCAGTGTTTTCAATCAAGGTTTTAATTTTGCAGATATTTATTATTTAATGCCTTATAAAAAAATCAACGACGGAATATTTTGAAATTTTAAACTCTTTTTTTTAAAGTCCTTTTTCAAAAGAAACAAAATTTTATAAAAAAAATACATTTACTAATCTATGATAAAAATATGCTCAGGAAAAAATTCCCTATAGCTGAAAAGAGAGATTAAACATCTAGGGTGTCAACTCATGCGCCACCTTAAAATTCCGGTAATAAAAACTAAGTGGATAGCCAACAGATATAAACTATGACAATGAAGATGATTCTGGAGTTTCAAGTGTAGAAGGAATTTTCTCTCTAATTGCCAGCGTGAAATTTTCTACTCCAAGAACTTTTCTTGCTTGATTGTTAAACCTTAAATACATAGTCCGGTCACATTAATGTGACCACCTGTCAAAATCCGGAATAACCACCTTTCGCAGAGTGGACCGCTGAGAGACGTGCAGGAAGAGAATCAATTAGGTTCTTAAAGGTGCTCACTGGGATGTTGAGCCATGCCGACTCCAGTGCCGTGGCCAGCTGCGCTAGGGCCAGCTGCGCTAAGTCCGGGGAATTTGCTGGCCAAGGGAGTACGGTAAACTCATCCTGGTGATCTTCGAACCACGCACGTAAACTGCGAGCTTTATGACACGTCGCATTGTCCTGCTGGAAGATGCCATCATCCTGAGGAAAAACAATTCGCATGTAGGGGTGGACATGGTCCGCAAGGATAGATGCATACTTGTGTTGATCCATCGTGCATTCCACAATGATTCCACAATGCATTCCAACATGATGAGTGAACCCAGAGAATACCACGAAAACATTCCTCAGACCATAATGCTCCCTCCTCCAGTTTGGACCCTTCCGGCAATTGTTGCAGGGTGTTTGCTTTCAGAAGTGTCACGCCGTATACGCCAACGTGCATCTGTCCGATGGAGCGTAAAACGTGATTCATCTGTAAAAGCCACCTGTCTCTATTCAGTGGAAGTCCAGTTGCGGTACTGGCGTGCAAATTCCAGCCTTCATCGATGAACAGCAGTCAGTGTAGGTGCATTAACCAGGCATCTGCTGCGGAGGCCCATACGCAGAAACGTTCGCTGAACCGTCATTGTGGATACACTGTTGGTAGCCCCTTGGTTCATCTGGACGATCAGTTGTTCAATGGTTGCACGTCTATTCGCCCGAACGCATCTCCTCAGCCGTCGTTCACCTCTGCAATCTATGGCCCGTGGTGCACCACATTTTCCACCACGCTGATTTTGGATAGTGTCATTTTGCCATGCACGGTATACTTTTACCACGGCGGCCCGCGAACAGTTTACAAAATTAGCCGTTTCGGAAATGCTTCCATCCTTGGCCCGAAAGCCAATGATCATGCCCTTTTGGACGTCGGATAAATCGCTCCGTTTCTGCATGGCTGCAAGACCTGAAATGTTTTCCGAATGCCTACAACACACTTTATATATCCACCAAATTTGCTGATGATACGTGCCCTCTGCGATTGGTTATTCAACGTTAACGTCAAAAGTAGGCGGTGGTCACATTAATATGACTGTAAATTACCTCAAACAACTTTTATTGTAACGTATCTGGTTCGATGCCAGTCGCTGCAAATCCATCACCGTGTACACTAATGGCGGCTGGTGCATGTGAAATCCGTCGTGGCTGCAAAGTCCTCCAAGTTCTCAAATTTACCTCTGGAGGTGCGGGGTCAAGTGTTCCGGTCTCGGCACTTGACTCAGTTCTAAATTACGGGACTTGCAGGAGTTTCATGTAGGGGTAATGCTGGCCACCTATACAGTGCCCCCTTAAATAAATGGCCAACAGTCACGGCTGCAAGTGTAATGGATTAAGTTCCAAATTGCCATAAGTAACAACACTTTAATTGCATCATGAGAATCTGGAAGCAATTTTAAGATTTTAGGCACAAATTATCACCTTAAATTAAATTTTTCGGGGCTATAAATCGCAAATGTTAGAACGTGTCTCTTATTAAATCCTGAAAGAGTATAAATGCTGAAACTTTGAAGAATGCCTCACAGTGAATATTGTTTCACTGATGTTTTTGGAAAATACATTTTAAAAATTTCTTTCATACTTGATTGGTAAGGTTTAAAGTAAATTGCTCAGGTAAATTTAGATAGATCAGGAAAGGCTTGAAGAGATCACCTTCGTTTCAAGCAATTATTATTTATTATTTCCATAAAGCAAGTTTTTAGGAACTTTAAAACGCAGATGTTAGGATGTTAGGATCCTGTAAGAATGTAACTGCTGAAATTTGAAAATTTCCCCACAGTGAATATTGTTTCACTGCTATATATGAAAAATAAATTTAAAAAATTTCTTTTTTATTTATTTGATAGGTAAGCTTTAAAGCAAATTACTCAGGCAAATTTAGATACATCACGAAAGGTTTGAAATGATCACTTTCTTTTTATGCAAAATTTATCCCCATAAAGCAAATTTTTAGATACTTTAAAACACAGATGTTAGGATGCGACTCCTATCGAATCCTGAAAAAGTTTAACTGCTGAAGCTTTGAAGAATTTCTCACAGTGAATATTGTTTCACTGATATTTTTGAAAAATAAATTTTAAAAATTTATTTCTTACTTGATTGATATCCCCATAAAGCAAATTTTTAGATACTTTAAAACGCAGATGTTAGGATGCGACACCTATCAAATCATGAGAAAGTATAACTGCTGAAACTTTGAAGAATTTCTCACAGTGAATATTATTTGACTGATAGTTTTGAAAAATAAATTTTAAAATTTTCTCTCTTAGTTGATTGGTAATCTTTAAAGCAAATTGCTTTGGTAAATTTAGATACATCATCAAAGGCCCGAAGAGATCACTTACGTTTTACGCACAAATTATCACCATAAAGCAAATTTTAGGTACTTTAAAACGCAGATGTTAGGATGCGACTCTCAAATCCTGAAAAAGTGTAACTGCTGAAATATTGAAGAATTTCTCAGAGTGAATATTGTTTGACTGATATTTTTGAAAAATTAATTTTAAAATTTTCTTTCTTACTGCATTGGTAATCTTTAAAGCAAATTGCCGAGGTAAATTTACATACATCATGAAAGGCTCGAAGTGATCACTTTCTTTTTCCGCACACATTATCACCATAAAGCAAATTTTTAGGTACTTTAAAACTCAGATGTTAGGATGCGACTCCTATCGAATCCTGAAAAAGTTTAACTGCTGAAACTTTGAAGAATTTCTCACAGTGAATATTGTTTCACTGATATTTTTTGAAAAATAAATTTTAAAAATTTATTTCTTACTTGATTGATAATCTATAAAGAAATTCTGAATCAAATTTATATACATCATAAAAGGCTCAAAGTGATCACTTTCGTTTTATGCACAAAATATCCCCATAAAGCAAATTTTTAGATACTTTAAAACGCAGATGTTAGCATGCGACTCCTATCGAATCCTGAAAAAGTTTAACTGCTGAAACTTTCAAGAATTTCTCACAGTGAATATTGTTTCACTGATATTTTTGAAAAATAAATTTTAAAAATTTATTTCTTACTTGATTGATAATCTATAAAGAAATTCTGAGTCAAATTTAGATACATCATAAAAAGCTCAAAGTGATCACTTTCGTTTTATGCACAAAATATCCCCATAAAGCACATTTTTAGATACTTTAAAACGCAGATGTTAGCATGCGACTCCTATCGAATCCTGAAAAAGTTTCACTTCTGAAACTTTCAAGAATTTCTCACAGTGAATATTGTTTCACTGATATTTTTGAAAAATAAATTTTGAAAATTTATTTCTTACTTTATTGATAATCTATAAAGAAATTCTGAGTCAAATTTAGATACATCATAAAAGGCTCAAAGTGATCACTTTCGTTTTATGCACAAAATATCGCCATAAAACAAATTTTTAGATACTTTAAAACGCAGATGTTAGCATGCGACTCCTATGGAATCCCGAAAGAGTGGATCTGCTTCGACTCTGAAGCTTCTACTCTCCACGGTGGATATTGTTTAAATTATTTATTTATTTTCTTTTCGGTGGGGGCAAAGGTGTTTAATGGCGAAGATACAAATGTTGATCTCCACCCAAAAAAGTCTACTTTTTATTTATTTGTTTTTTCCTCTCTCTAAAGATGCAGCGCGTGAGCTAAATCTGAAAACGGAACTCGAAGCGTGTGATCTTAGCTCAGTCTTTTTTTTTCTTTGTTGTGTAGATTTGTTTCTAGGAAGTGACTTACAGAGAAAGCAGGGGGAAATAATTGAAAGGCGTAGCGGAGCCTTTATCCTTTTAAGATAGCGGTATGGAAAAATGGAAGAGGAGGACTGAAGTGAAAGGCTGTTTAAAGCCCTCCGTATCACTCATCATCGCAGATTCAAAAACATCGTGTTAACCCCTGGGCCATACATAAAAGGACACCAGTGGGGGCTCATTTACTCCAGGGAAAGGTCGAGTTCTTTTTTCTCTACTCGGTGAAAAGATCTCAAGGTCATCGAGGGATATTAGGTAGTAAAATATGTTCATAACGATGCATATTTCTCGTTTAGTTTTGTAAATCTTAATGATAGTATTAAATTATCGTGAAGATTCATTGATAAATAGAAGTTGTAATACCTTGCTTTGTCAAGCCTCTGACGGCTAGAAGTCAAAAGATCATGACTGCTGAACAATGGAAGTTTTTTCGGTCAACCATTTAATTCTTTGAATGTATTTGCTTCAGTTTAACCATTCATATATATATATATATATATATATATATATATATATATATATATATATATATATACAGTGATTTCCGCTTATAAGAATCACGTTTGTTATTACTGTTTTTGATTCTTATAAGCGGTTGATTCTTATAACCGAAATTTTGGTTTTTGAACAGGCACACACACACACACCTTTATATACATATATTAGTGAATTTATCATAAAATACTCTTTAATTTACGTTAATTATCATTTATTAAAATTATTTTTTATAATTTTAAAAATACAACTTAATTTCTAGCCCTATAAGTAGTTACACATGATTATAGTAAGAGAAGAAAAAAATCCAATATTTGTTACCATATACCTGCTTAACAGTTTTAACATTTCAACTACAGGAAGGGAGCAAGAAAAAGTTTTCTATGGAAGTTTGACGTAATGAAGTTTTCAGGAGGCTGTTTATACCTCCTTCAATATTAATAGTCTCAGACGAAGATTCACCTTCTAGCTTACGTTTCACGGTTTGATAAAGTGCTAAAGCGTTTAAGGGGAAACTATTATGTTTTGTCTAACAAAGAATGAATTTTATGACAATATTCCATCTCATCTTATCAATCTTTCTTGATATTAAAAGCAAAGAACTTCGTGCCTTTTGAGGGTTTAAGTGGCTTTTTTGGGAAAATGAAAGGAATGCGAAGAGTGTAAACTGATTCTTAAAACCGGTGGATTGATTCTTTAAAGCGAAAATTTTAACATGGAAATAATACATTTGTTTTTGTTTTCGCGATATTGATTCTTATAAACGGTTGATTCTTATAACCACTGATCACTATAAGCGGTGGTTACTGTATATATATATATATATATATATACAGTCGAACCTCCATATATCGAAGTAGCAAAATGCCGGAGAAAAATTCGATATATAGAAATTTCGATATATAGAATTGATGGTAGTTTTATCATAATTCTCCTAAAACATTAAAATTAAAGCTAATTTTCGTACACGAAACTCCATTTCCAATTTATGTGCGAATCACATTAAATGAAAGTTAATAACTAAAAAATGAATTAATATGAAAGATGTATTGTGTACTATATACCTTTAAAAAAACCAATAATCCAGACAGTGGTTACAGTGATCACAGTTACATTCTTTAAAAAAAACCTACGAATATCTTGCCGAACAGCCAGTTTTGCGGAAAGTTCATCAAAGAAATGTTCGCATTTATTCAGTCCACTAAAACTTCATAAGGGACATTTTCCTCTAATTGAAGTCCACGACGTATTGTTTCAAACGCCAAAAATTGGGAGATTTTATTCTAAAGTGGAATAAAATCTCCCAATATGTCATGAAAAAAATTTTGATATATAGAAAATTTCGATATGGGGAAGTTCGATATATGGAGGTTCGACTGTGTGTGTGTATATATATATATATATATATATATATATATATATATATATATATATATGTGTGTGTGTGTGTGTATGCATATATGTATGTATGTATGTGTAAATTATTAAAAAAACTCATGATATGGTGATGAAGGACAGGAGATTAAAAGTTCCCGAGATTTGTGAGGCTGTTTTTACGTCATCAGAGCGCGTAAATAATTTTGCATGAATATTCGAACATGAAAAGGCTGTCAGAAAACGGATACCGCGTTTGCTAACATTTAATCGGAAACGTAAACGAGTGAACACTTCGAAGCACAAGTTGGAGCATTTGCAAAGAAATCCAGATGAATTTTTCCTCTTTTGCGTTATTTTGTAACAGTTGAGGAAACATAGTTACATCACTACCATCCGGAAACAAAAGATCAGTCAAATCAGTGGGTTGTAGCAAATGAACCTGCACGAAAGAAAGCAAACACGGTTCCATTCGCAAGAAAGTTTATGTCCACTGTTTTTTTTTTTTAGACTCTCATGGTTTAAGCTTTACTGACTACTCCGAAAAGGGCATAACAATCATCGGAAAGTACTATGCATATTTACTCGATCGTTTCAAAAAGTAAATTGACACCAAAAAGACCACATTTGGCGGGAAAATGTTCTTTTTTCATCAAGATATTTCTACGGCTCCTCCATCTACGATTGCGGCTAGGAAAACTGTACGAATTACGCTGTAAAATTGTTCCCCACGCATCGTATTCCGGTCGAACTACTAATGGTTCCCAAATATGGAAAATTTTCTCACAGGGCAGAAATTTGAATGAAATTCCGAAGTGATTAGGGAAACAAACGTTAATTTTGTAGAGTTGGGCAGCTCTTTTATGGAGGGGCTTTATAAGCTTTAGAAATCTTCAGACCAAATATATCGACCATAAAGGAGATTATGTAGCAAAAGTAATAAGAATCTTTTAAAATAAATGCCATTTTCCTTATTTTAAGACTTAAAGAATCCTCGTGCCTGCGCTCCGGTCTTAATGCATAGGTAGACGCTATCTTTCAGAACGATCTAGCCAAGTTTCATGTTGCAAGCTTAACCAGTACCTCGATCTGCTAAAATAGGCCCCAAATGCTACACTGAGCTACAAACAAGCTCGATGCCAACCAAACCGTTCTCTCTTGTGACGTGTCCATAAAGAAGTGCTTAAAATACGCAAACAAGTAAAGGGTCAGTTGAAGACGATTTACTAGGAAGCGTTAGCTAGCATTGCCCAATAACTTAACCATACCTGTGACAAATCGATGTGTAGGTTAGATGCCAGTGCCGAAAAAGAAAGTTGTACGAGGTACATGCAAAAGTTATTTTACGTGTAAATTTATTGCTTCAAAGTTTGGAGAAAAGATTTACTTCCAGGCATATATCCAGATGCCGTTTACACTTTTTTTTTATCATTTTTTATTGCAAACCATCGTTCAAGGGGAGTATTTATTTTTAAAACAGGCTTTCTTATAAGTCTGCATTTCTAATCGTTTATGGCAACTACAAAAAGGGTGCGTCAAATATTAATGCCTCGGGAAAGGCATTTTAAATGATCAATAGCCTTGTAATCGACTTTTAAATGTCTAGTAAAAAAAAATTAAATTAAAAAATCCATGATCAATAAACTCTATTTTAATTTCATAAATTTTCATGCATCAATATAGCGACTCCCGATGAAGATATATGGTTTAAGAAACTTTTGCAAATCATAATTTAAGCTTATTGGTCTGTAAACCTGGCCTTATCTATATCCATCTCACTTATTACGGAATATATAATTTATTTTGCATAACAGATTCAAAACTAGGAACTGATGGCACATTAATGGATAACACTATTGCGAGCCTTAAATTAATGACAGTGAAAAAGTTTAACTATTATTGAATTTAGTTGTTAAAGGATTTTATTATTTATTATATGATTCTTTTGGGGGAATTTTTTTTCCCTGTTACACAAAGCTGTACATCTTATACACACTAAACACCCTACTTTTTTTTTGGTTTGTTTTTTTAAACGTTAATGGAATCTCCACAATTTGCTATCTAACTATAAAGATGGATCCTTTATCAGCTTTTGGGGCCAAACAACAACATCAAAAAACCCCAAACTGGGAGTGGACGCCGTTTCTCCGACTGTTTTGGGTCCACACCTTGATATTATGGCCGGCGGGCTGATAGAGGCCCCGCGCGCACACAGGAATTTTTTCCGAGGCCTTCAGACGGCGCCGAGATGGTTCGATTCAAACGATCGAAAGTAAGGTGTCAGAGTTATCATTGAGACTTCAATTACGCTGCTGAAAAGGCAATTTTTTTGCATATTGCCTTACGCATGCATGTACGTACGCAGCATGTCCTACATGCAACTAAAGACTGAGCAGACTAAATAGATGTCAAGTTGAAGAGAATTGGATGGAGTTCAAAAAAGTAAAAGTTTTAGCTACGGAGGAAAATTATGCTTCCTTGCCATGTTAATGAATGCATATTCTACAGCTAAGTATTTGTTACAATAGAATACGTTTAAACATTAAACTTAGGTAATCAGATTAATGTAAATCTTGTAACCTGAGAAAAACAAAATAATTGCTTAGTGAATTTTGATCATAATATTAATTCAACATTATTGAGAAGGACTGACGAACGACTATTTAGGTTTTTAGGCTATGAAATGCATTTGAAGAGATATTTTGTCAGCGAAAATAGATCCTAAACTCACTTTTTAAGCTGAGCCTTTAAAGAAAATATTTTTAAACTATTAGAATTTTGTTTTCACATATTCAAAACTATTTTATCTTTTGAAACTTATGTTTAAAAATTTGTAAATATATCTTCTAATATAGTTAAAACTTTAATTTTTTTATCTTTATCTCTGGAATAAAAAAATTAAAAACTGTTTATTTATTTAATTTTTAGCTTAATTGTTATAGTATTTAAATTTTTTTCAGCATGTATTTATCTTTAAAATTAAAAAAAATTCATTATATTAATAAAAATTTTATATTAAATTATTTAAAAATTACTAAAGAATATTAAATTATTTAATGTTTAAATATAATTTATCATTTATTTTCTTTAAAATATTTAACGTTTTAAACATTATTAATTTATTTATATTAATGTGCCTTTAATGTTTTATTACCCGAAAATCCAAGTGATTTAATGTATAATAGACTTTTTGAACCTATAAGAAATTTGCCTCCATATCTTTTAAAGGGCTTCATTTGATTAGTCACCCTTATACCAATTATAGAGTGACTAACCAGACCCTTATTATCCTTATAGTATAAGTCCGTCTTTACACTATAAGGCTTAGAGCGAATGATAAAATGCATCTTCAGCAGCAGCATGAACAGCTGACATGAAAGCACATACTACTCGAGTTCCACATTCGATTACTAGTTAAGGCAGTAGCATTTCAATGGAGGGAAAGTGAATAATGTGATAATATGTGTAAGATAATCGGAATATTTTAAATAATATAAACTTAAAACGTAGGAAAACGTTCAAATTACAACAAAAAAAATTAAGAAATCCAATCAAACAAACTAAAACATTTCAAAGAACCACACTTACTCACAAAGATATATATATATATATATATATATATATATATATATATATATATATATATATATATATATATATATATATATATATGACATGGTGTCTTATATCACGTTGCTCCATCTTAACCTTTCCCTAATATAATTATTATCGATATAGCAGTCAGTGGATAAAGGCCTGTGTTAAAGAGCTACAATTAAAATACACCTAAGAGTTTGTTTCCGAATGTTAAACTACCTCAGTTCAATCCATGCTAATTATCTGCCAAGCCATCATCTCAAACCTCGCGATGGGTGACCAGCCACGATCGAAATCAATCCCTCTCATTTCAAAAAAACCCTTTGTTTCAAACCTTCTAATGCCATTGTACATGCGCTCATGACGTCTGCGCCGAAGATGAGGTAGGGGCGGGGATAAATTTGATACTATATTTAGATTCTCCCTATAGTTCTTCCAACCTCTTGAATTAAGTTCAATTCTAAAAACAGGGATTCCCTTCCCGCAGTGCATCTCGCAATACGACAAATAGTGGTATTTAACGTTAGAATTTACATTATTCTGAAGCCCCCTGTTAAATTATTATTATTTTTCTAATTAATTCTTAATATATATATATATATATATGTGTGTGTGTGTGTGTGTGTGTGTGTGTGTGTGTGTGTGTGTGTGTGTGTGTGTGTGTAAGTAAGTAATATTTAAATATTATGTCCTCTATTCTAGCATTTAAACTTCCTTTCCTAAATCCAATCCCCAGTAATATTAATTTATCGCTTTAAAACCCTTAGCCACAAAACTTCTCATGAATCGCATGCCTTTGCATTTCTGCACGTGTATGGAATTCAGGAGTGGGTTAGCATTGCGAGAACCAAATCTGCTGGCCCTACAAATAATAGTCACATGTACCTCTCGCCTCTCGCGTTTAATGTTGAAAGGTGATATTACTTCCAAGCCGTTCTTCTGGAATAAACGGATGTACTTTTGTCGCTCTAATAAATGATTCGGCCCGACTTCTTCCAAATTTAATTTTTATTCCTTTCAGGCTGAGTCTAGCTCCAGCCATGTAAATATGAGCTAGTTTTCCCTTTCAGGTTATAATTTAAGGATGTGATGTAATGTGTATTTTACTTATACATACAGACACACACACACACACACATATATATATATATATATATATATATATATATATATATATATATATATATATATATGGCATTA
This sequence comes from Dolomedes plantarius, assembly GCA_907164885.2. NCBI lineage: Eukaryota > Metazoa > Arthropoda > Arachnida > Araneae > Dolomedidae > Dolomedes > Dolomedes plantarius. The sequence continues at coordinate 54,764,649 of OU015503.1, forward strand.
CATTATAATTTGGGATACGTAATTTCCGTATTTACGAAATAGATGCGACTAAATGCGAAAATTATTATTTTTACTACTTTTCGGCGAAAACTCGGTGATAAACGGCTTTTTAAGCAAAATTAGGTAATAACAGTAATAATTTATTAACATAATTGCTTATCTAAGACCAGCCACGGTCTTTAACTGAGAGATCTCACTCTAGAAATTTGCTTATTACTTATTGCTAAAGACTTAAGGAAAAGATTGTGGAGACTACTACAATGTTAGTTTTTAACTAAGAATTTTGATACTTACTTAACCCAGTAAGTAAAATCGTAATTTTTTTTAAAAAATAAATGCGAAATTTTTTAATTTTTTTTCTTAATTTTTTTTTGCGAATAAACGCGAAATTTTATATATTTTAATTATTTTTTGCTAATTTCGATATTTTTTATGCGAAATTTACGTACCCCTAATTATAATGCTCTGAATGACATTATCGTTCTTAGTTTCTAGGTTCCCGACCCAATCGAAATTTTATTGGACGTTTTAAGAAGCCATTGTTCCTGTCATAAAGTTAATTATTATTTACATGATGCTTGTTGAATATCTTTACAGAAACACGCAACTGCTTCAAATCCACAGTTAAAAATCACAGATTAAGAATTTAATTGGGGATTTTAAGAAGCTGCGTGTTCTTATCAGAAATTAATCGTTGTTTACATTAAGCTTGTTCAATTTACATAATAGGAGGTCTCAACTGTTTAATCTACGTTAAAAAATCACACATAATTTTTCATTTGAGATTTTAGGATGCTATGCGTCCCTATTATAAAGCAAACCATTGTTTGAAAACCGTAATTAGTTTCGCAGTGTTAATTTATTTTCCATCACCGGTTAATCAATAGTCGCCAGTAAATCAATAGAAAAGTCATCATGTTCAATCCAGTAACCACAATGAATCCACGTGCGGAGTTCATCCTTCCCGCCAAGGTCACTTTTAATCTGTTTTACATGTTAATTTTAATTACAGCATTCGGCCAGGGTTCAGTTTGATATCTAACCGAACTTTTGCCTTTTCTTTAATATAGTAAACCGAGATCCCCCAAATAAAACTATTAATATTGAGCTGTAACCTTGAGAAAGACCTTGGGGTGTTTATAGCATCGAAATTTAATACAATCAGGAGTTGGCGTTGGATAAAGTTAAAGAAAGCGCGAAGCATAGACAAATTTTTATTTGAAGCTGCTTTTAAAGAGCGTTTGTGAAACAAGATGCTTGCCAACTTTTCAGTATCTGATTCATACAGTTTCTTACTTATAATCGGCTTCCATTTCCGTTAACAGTTATACTGAGTGCTTTAAAGAGGTAATAAAGTTCAAAAACGATGTCTGATGTTAAATAAACGGCAAATAAATTTAAATAAAGTTTGATAAAAGTTAAAAAGACTTCTGGAACAGATTATTGGTGCTGGCATATTCAACGACCAAAATTATCATTACCGCCTGTTGGTGACCTGGTGCTTGAATGGTTGTACTTGGTTGGGACTTCTTTGGGCCTTAACGATATTCAAATAGCGTTTTGGGCTCACAGAATTTTTTCTCACGACAAATATTATCATACCCTGCACTGAAGGGCCTATTCACATAGAATCCGTCAGCGTTAGCGTTAAAGATTTCGTTGACGCTGATTGGTTAAATGGGTCAGTGATTGGTATATGATTGGTTGAAATTTTTAACGCTGACGCTGACGGATTCTATGTGAACAGGCCCGAAGAGCCTTGACGACGTAGAAAAAGATTGCCTCTAATGCAGAAAATGACGTAAAATTTTGTAAGAAATCTTGCGTCAAGTACGACTTATTGCAAGTACAGTACGTCAAGTATGACAATTACGTAGTCTTACGTAAGTTGAAGGTTCTGAGATATCTGAACTGTTTAAACAGACATTTTGTGGTCCATTGTCTCCAGGTCACCATCTTGATCTGACGCTCACAGAATTGTTCTTTTATCATTAAATATTTTATTATAGGAGTTGTTTTGGTGAAAACTAATGTATTTAACTGAGCTTTTAGAGCTCATTTGTTATCAAAATTTTAAAGCATACAACTCTCCCTGTTCTCAAATTTGAATTATACCTCCAATAAAGTTTATCATGCATAAGTAATTCGTTTGAAAGGACTTTTCTTTGACTTTGGCTGTCATGTATGTAACGTATCAAAAGATAAATTAAATCAAATTTCTAAAGCAGTTGATGTTTTGTTAACAAGCTTTCAAACAGCCGCAAAGGTATCGCATGGCGGGTGTTTTGGCGATATTGGGAAACAAGATGGAAGGTTATGAGTCAGCCAGGATATCAAGAAGCTCTACTTTTCAGCGAACGCTTTATATGTTAAAGCCCCTCCCAGAATATTCATATACCGTATGCAGGGGACTCTCCAAACGAGTGTTTGGGCCTGTTCACATAGGAGTCCGTTGCGTTGCGTTAAGGAAAAGATGACGTTGAGACGAAAATAAACCAATCATATGCCTCCAAACGATTAGTAATGAAATTTTTATGAACGCCTATGATTGGTTTAATTTCGTCTCAACGTCATCTTTTCCTTAACGCAACGCAACGGACTCCTATGTGAACAGGCCCTTAAACTTTTTTTCCTACGTCGAGAAACAGTCAAGAGACCATAGCTCTCCCCTAGCAGCCCATTGCAAAGTAGCTCTGTTTTTCCAGCTGTCAGTAGTAAAACTATAGTCCTTTAAGAAAGTGCACGTCATTAGATGATTAAAATTCATAATGTCGCCAGACGAACAAAGAGGAAAGTAAGGAGAGTTTACTAAACCAATGCGGTAAAGGTGGCAAAATAAAAACTCATGGGATGTGGTGATTCCAATGTTAAACTGGCTAAAGGATGAGTTTAATTGTTTTCTAACGTTATCTGGGAAATGATGCCTGGAGAAAAAGGTATGGGGTATGAAATGCTTGTAAATCTCTTAGTCAGTTTAGGATATAAAGTTTCTTTATAAATGACTCCTTTTTACGTAGTTTGTAAGGTTTACATAAGATTCGATTCACAATAATCGAACTTTTAGGTGAATAAATCTAAAGAAGCCGCTTAAGATATGCTAATTGCGGCATACGCGGTTGGTATAAATACCAAGCAGCTAGATTAAAGAAACGAGGTGTTGAAGGAGGAGCTAGGCTGCTTCAAACCAACGCGAGTTCTTGTTAGGCCCAACGTTTACGTGGCAGCACTGCTGGTTGACTTTTCAAGTATTGTGAGTATTGCAAAGTGTATTTTTCTTGAATGAGTAGTTATACAAGTGAATATATTGAATTGTATTTCCCTTGCCTGAATGTTATATATACTCGTACTAGTAGTACGCAGTAGTTATGTTCAAAAGCAAATTTATGTGCAAAGCTTAAATAAACATTTTAATTAATTTAGAACTGTGTTTGAATGAAATTATTTAGAGTGCCACTTCAAGATATAATACCCAAAGTTAGGGTAGAAGTTGCTTAGTCTCTATAAGTTGAAATCAAGAAATTTATGTTCCTCTTCCGTAACTTTGAGCAATGTCATGTTTACAATCTAGTTAGTAGCCTTAAGGGGAAAGTGGACTTTCAAAATTGTGAAATTTGTCCAAAATTTCGATTTTTTTATTTTATTGAATTGGGAAATTACGGACGAGTAGGAATGCGTTGCAAAAAGAATTTCTAATTTCTGTGATTACTTTCTTAGTTATAGGCATTTGTATTTATCTTAGATATTATGTAGTTACTAATAGCAATAACTTTAAATGTGTTTTTCTCAAAATAAAAATCTTCATGTCACACGAATATTCAAACTGCTCCAGGCGCATTTCTAATGATCGTATTGCTTTGAAATTTAAGTTTTATATATTTAACTGTATATCAAATAAATCTTATTGAAAAGAATTATGCTTCGTAGCTCAGAATTTTTAAATTTTGTACTTGAAAAGATGATTTATAGGTATTTTGCGTGACAAAAAGGGTGCTTTCACTATTATTATGTTTTTCTCTTTATATTTTTTATGAATGCTTAAAATAAGAAACAAGTTTCATTGTTAGTTCTATAAGGTATCCTGTAAATAAAAATTACCATATTATATGCCAAAGAAATGCGCATAGAACATTTTTAATTAGGCCAATTTTTTATATAATTAATAATTCATAATTCACAAATTATTGATATTTCATCTTTAAATTTTAACCACTTTTACATATCTATGGTACTAATCACATATTCAAATTTCAAGCAAATCCATTCAAAACAATAAAAGTTAGGTTTGAAGGTCCACTGTCCCCTTAAGGTCCTGTTTACATTTAATCCATTTCTCTGTTTGACATGAAAATATCCCGCTTTTAAAGGCAAGCTTTGCTATAGTAAAGTACTACAGAACTCTTCAGGAATGCCACTTATAGCCAAAAATCGGAACAGCCGTTCAGTTTTAGTCCCAAACCTCTAAATTTATCTTCTAAAATCAGCAAATATTTTGCAAGATTAATTCTTTATCTCTTAACTGATTCATTATTTTACGTGTTAGGATGTAAAGATTTTCCATTTAAAAAAAATTGCATTTTGAGAATTACCGGACAATTTAAAACCAAAATCACTTTGAAAGTTTAATTTCTCTTGAAAAATAAAGTAGTTGTGAGCAAATTTGCGTAAAAGAATATTTCACTTGAAGCTGCCTTTTGGCGTGTACTTGTCTTAGCAGAGTAGTATCTTTCATGGTAAAACTTACTGAAATCATGCTATATGTTATTATAGATTATGAATAAAGCAGTTATAATCACTAAATATGAGTGAGAGAAAACACATGCGTTTCTTCTCGAGTTGTTGGTTCCCAAAATTTGCTGCGAGGTAGCCTTCGTGATATAGGTACTGTTTCAAATAGCATAGAGATTTGTTTCTAAAACTATGTGGTCAGACAAGTTCTTATCAAAAAAATTCTCATAAAATAGACTTATTCCGAAAGAATCAGGAATGTCCATATCTATTGATGGCATTGCGAAGAAACGGGAATCTTGGAGGGGGGTTGCATAATTGGACATTTCCGGCATCAATTTCCGTAAAAAAAACCTTGCATAAGTTCTGTCAGTATCTTTGGAACTAGAACATTTCATCATATGATTCTGAATAATTTGAAGAACTTTCAGAATCAACCACAGAAATTTCGGAGTCAGAATCGTGGTCACCCATTTTAGGAGTAGGTGGGGAATTAAATTTTACTAGGCGGTCTGAGCGAAAATGTAGCATGAGAATAAAATACGATTAATTTTATAGCACGGTTGGTAGTTTGTAGTAGGATGAAAGAAGAACCGGTTCATTTGTAGCCATTGTTTATTTATCAAATAACAATGGTGCGTAAGGATAATACAAAATCGATTACAAAACACCTTTGGACACAATATTGGAGGTAAAGCATAACAAAAAACAGGGAAACATGAGATATGCACTCATCAAAACACATTTGTAGACAGTATTAAAAGTTAAATATAACACAAATTCAGGGAAAATGTGATATTTACATTGCACAACCTATTTGTACACACTATTTGACCTGCCGTTTCGACGCATCCAGGGAAAGGAACTGTTAGTCAAAAAGTAAGCTTGTAAAATTAAACTCTAAAAAGGCATACCAAAGGAAAATATTACTCATAAAATGTTCTTGAGGGGGAAAGAAAATAGATTTTATCCAAACAAATTGTTTTTACATGCAAAAAGAATAATGTACACCTACGCGGATGATGCCAAGAAAGAAACTTATTAATTAATTCACAGAATGATAATAAAAGCAGACGATTTTAAAATTTGAAAGTTCAGTGATCGCGCGCACGCCATCTAGCGGAAGAAAAAAGTTTATAATGTTTATACTTCGATTTTTAAACAAACCGTACAATGTGTAATTCTAAATTAACAATTCGTCAGAAGCGGATAACTTATTCTTTAAAATGGCACCTCATTTATCGATTTTGGGTAAGTATGAAGGGATAAAAAGGGATTGTCACCAAAAATCGACTTTTAGAAACAATATAAATGATAGTTTCGATGATTTTTTTAAAGCAAAAAGAAACTCCGTAAAATTAGTTTACAAATAATTTAAGTTATGTTAAATTCAAAAGAGCAGAATAATAATCGCTGGGAACATTGCAAGAAATAAGACCACGTGCAAAAAACGTACGGTTAACAAATAAATGAGACTGAAATCCTGGAATTAAAGAGATTTTGATTGGAGAAAGGTGCCCATGCCTGCAGAACTTTGACTTTTATCTGACACACCCCTCTCTCATCAGAATAGGACAGTTTTTGAATTTCTATATTAAAATGAACCACTCCATTTTTGTAAATACTTTTCCGCCCATTTAATCTAAGATCAATTTTTCAGTTCAACCGAAATTAAACGCCATTTATCCCTATTTTGAAACCTTTCTCCCTAAATGAAACGCTCCTATAATCCAAGGCCACTTTCCCAGCTCAACCGAAATTAAACGCCGTTTTTTCATCCGATTATTCTTGTCGGATCGAAATCAGTAAACGCCTTTGTTAATTTTCTTAAATATCAGACAATTTTCCCTCTCAACCGAAATTAAACACTGTTTTTTCCTATCTTCCCCGTCAGATTGAAATCAGTTAAAGTTTCTATCAAGTTTCTTAAATATAAGATCAGTTTTCCATCTCAACGGACTTTAAACACCATTTTATCCGATCTTTCCCGTCAGATCAAAATCAATAGACGTTTCTCCCAAGTTTCTCAATTATCAGATCAATTTTCCATCTCAACCGAAATTAAACGTCTTTTCTCTTTCCGATCTTCCCTGCTAGATTTAAAGCATTAAACGGTTCTGCTAAGTTTCTTAAACATACATCAATTTTCCAACTCAACCAAAATTAAACACCGCTTTTTCCGATCTTCCGCGCCAGATAGAAATCATTTGACGATTCTATTAAATTTCTCTAATATAAGATCGATTTTCTATCTCAACCGAAATCAAACACCGATTTTTTTCTTTCTTCTCCGTTTGATTGAAATCAGTAAAGGTGTCTGTTAAGTTTCTTAAATATAATATAAATTTTTCAACTCAACTGACATTAAACACCGTTTTCCCTATAAGTTTCTCAAATATATGATCAATTTTCCATCTCAACCGAAATTAAACGTCATTTTTCTTTCCGATCTTCCCCGCCAGATAGAAATCACTACACTTTTCTGCTAACTTTCTTAAATATAAGATCGATTTTACATCTCAACCGAAACTTAGAGCCGTTTCTTTCAGTCCCGAAAGCTTTCCCATTCAGATCTAAATGAAACAACCCTTCTACCTCTAGCAAAAGATCACAACTTATTCCCTTCGGATTGGAAGCGGCATTTTATATTCCTCGTGTGATTGAAATCAATAAATGATTCTATAAAGTTTCCTAAATAGAAACCTTTATTGATTTCCTAAATAAAACCTTTATCAGTTTTCCACCTCAACCGACATTAAACACCGTTTTATCCGATCTTTCTCATCAGATTGAAATCAATAGACATTTCTTTAAGTTTCTCAAATAAAAGATCACTTTTTCCATTTCAAATGAAATTAAACACTGTTTTTTCCTACGTTCTCCGCCTGATCAAAATCATTTAAAGTTTCTTGTAACTTTCTTCAATATAAGATGAATTTTCCGTCTCAACCCAAATTATACACTATTTTTCTTTCGGATCTTCCCCACCAGATCAAAATCAGTAGACGCTTCTGCCAAGTTCCTTAAATATTTTCTCTTATTATAAATCCATTTTTCCCTCTCAACCGACATTAAACATCGTTCTATCCGATCTTTCCCGTCAGATCGAAATGAATAGACGTTTCTCCTAAGTTTCTAAAACATAAGATCAATTTTCCATCTAAATGGAAATTAAACGCCTTTTTCCTATGTTCCCCGTCGGGTCGAAATCAGTTGAAGTTTTTTGAAAGTTTCTTCATAATATAAATTTTCCATCTCAATCGAAATTAAACGCCATTTTTCTTTCCGATATTCCCCGCTAGATCGAAATCAGTAGACGCTTCTGCTAAGTTTCTTAAACATAAGATCAATTTTCTATCTCAACCGAAATTAAACACCATTTTATCCGATCTTTCCCTTCAGATCGAAATCATATACGTTTCTCCTAAGTTTCTCAATTTTATTATAAGATCAATTTTCCATCTCAACCGAAATTAAACGGCTTCTTTCTTATGCGTTCCCCGTCGTAAGATATTACGTAGAAATCAGTTTTAAAGTTTCTTCAGTGTAAGATCAATTTTCCATCACAACCGAAACTGAACGTCTTTTTTTTTCTTTCCGATCTTCCCCGCCAGATCGAAATCTGTAGACGCTCCTGCTAAGTTTCTCAATTATAAGACCGATTTTCCATCTCAACCGAAATTAAACACCGTTTTTCCCTGTGTTCCCCGTTGGATCGAAATCAGTTAAAATTTCTTCAGTATAAGATCAATTTTCCATCACAACCGAAACTGAATGTCATATTTTTTTCTTTTCGATCTTCCCCGCCAGATCGAAATCTGTAGACACTCCTGCTAAGTTTCTTAAATATAAAAACAATTTTCCATCTCAACCGACTTTAAACACCGTTTTTTCCGATCTTTCCCGTCAGATCGAAATCAATAGACGTTTCTCTTAAGTTCCTCAATTATAAGATCAATTATCCATCTCAACCGATAATAAACGCCGTTTTTTCCTGTGTTCCCTGTCGGATCGAAATCAGTTAAAGTGTCTTTAGTGTAAGATAAATTTACCATCTCAATCGAAATTAAGCGTCTTTTTTTCTATCCGAACTTCCCCGCCATATCGAAATCTGTAGACGTTCTTGCCAAGTTTCTTAAACATAAGATCAATTTTCTATCTCAACCGATTTTAAACACAGTTTTATCCGATCTTTCCCCCATATCGAAATCAATAGACGTTTCTCCCAAGTTCCTCAATTATAAGATCAGTTTTCCGTCTCAACCGAAATTAAACGCCGTTTTTTCCTGTGTTCCCTGTCGGATCGAAATCAGTTAAAGTTTCTTCAGTATAAGATAAATTTTCCATCTCAATCGAAATTTAACGTCATTTTTCTTTCCGATCTTTCCCTCTAGATCGAAATCAGTGGACGCTTCTGCTGAGTTTCTTAAATATAAGATCAATTTTTCATCTCAACCGAAACTAAGCGCTATTTCTTCCAGTCCCCGAAAGCTCTCCCAGTCAGATCTAAACGAAACGACGCTTCTTCCTCTAGGTAAAGCTGACAACTTTCTCCCCTCGGGATCGGAAGCGGCATTTACAACTCCACCGTTTACCCTTCCCAACATCATTTTTCCCCCGCGAGAAGGTACGGCTCGAGATCGGGGCACGTCCGCGGCTTATCTGCGGGAGCAGAGTCGACAGGTTGTCGCAGATGCAATCGGCAAAAGTTAGGGTGTTGTCAACAATAAGACGTCGCCACTTTTCGTTATCTGCAGCCAGGATCGGAAAAAAAGGGGTACAGGGAGGAACCTCAAAACGAGGACACGCCCAACCGATCGGGCGTCGAGGACGTTGGAAAGAGGCAAGGATAAAACCGATTGGGCAAAGGTGCCGCGGAGTAGGTGTGATAGAACGCGAGATAGGGACTGGGAGAAAATGCGAAGTATGCCTGGATCAGCATTTAGGTGTCACGTGAGTGACGGAATTTGCGAATTTACTGCTAAAGAGAGAGGAGCTGGGAATTTTTGGAGAGTTTATGTTCCTGCCGGTAAGCCTGAATTAGATCCGGTTGCGCAGACTACTTGGCAGTTATTTCAGCCCTTAATAAACATCCTAGACCTTCTGTGAAACTCAAGTGATGTTTCGCAGCTGATAAGGGGAAGGAGGGTAGCAAAGCGACCGCTGGAACGCTGCAATTACTTTCCAGGGGTGTAGAATCATCAGGACTACAAATATTCTCCCTTGCATCATCATAGAGTATACATGCATCTCATAAGGATGTCTTCCGCTGCTATATTTCCGTACTGAAAGGCGGATATCAAGCGCATACATGCTATATTTTTCCTTGGGGAACGACGAAAGTTTTCGCTACCACCAAAATTATTTTAATGCCACTAAGCTGAAATTATACGTATTTTTTTTAAAAAACTTTATTGCAAAAGCACTTGATTGTACATAAATTATACGTTATGTGCTGGTTACTGAGAGTTGCGAAAGCTGTTGTTTATTTTAAATCCTGATCTCACTAGATTCATGCATGCGAGTTTACCGAAACTGAATCTTAATTTTAAAAAACATAATAATAATTTCATAATATAATAATATAATAATCTGCAGTAGTAAATTGCAAATAACAGATAATTATCAGTCATGTCCTTATTTGATATCTACAATCTACATCTGCAGATTTTGAAATTAAGAATAAGTTTCGTAAACACACATAACAAACGTGTATGTATATACAATATGATACACGTATGATATGAGACCAAAAATAAATATCAGGTTTACACTTCACGCCGCGTATGATTTGTAAATTAGGCTAATATCTATGATCAGCAAAAAAATATTTCAGGTAGTCTCTTCTAACGAAACTACCGCGGGTTATTAGCGTAGGATTACTTATCGTTGCTTACCTTTTTTGTATGTATTTATATATATATGTATATATGTGTTATGCATATATCTATCTATCTATCTATCTATATATATATATATATATTGTATATATATATATATATATATATATATATATATATGTGTGTGTGTATGTGTGTGTGTGTCATTTGACGCATTTTGGTACTTTCTGTTTAATTGTTCACTGTTTGTCCAAGTTATACAGACTGGGTTTGGCACGCTGCCATAATTATATCTCACGACGCAGGACATCTGAAATTTTGCTTTCCGGAGGACCGTTATGGAGCAACGTAATCCTACATTAATAGAATTCTAATTTGTTAAAAAGCAGAATAACTGGCAAAACGAATTCATATATCTCCATGGAAGTTACACCTAACGAACATAATAGTAGACTATTTTGGGTAACTATGGAATAACTTTTAAAACTAAATATTACATATATTCGTTCAGGAAGTCACCAGCAAGCAACCGGTTGTCTATTTTTGGAAACGGCCCACAAAAACAAGATCGGGGCGCACGGAGGAAATTTGCATATGACAGAAGCAAGACACCAATCACTGATGACAACACAGATTGGACAAAAGAAAACTTTTATTTGGATTACACATTTTCCACATGGGTGCCATCATCATGTTTTTGTTGGCGGTTCGCAGAGCTGCTTTTTGTGCGTGCATAACGCGTCCGTTTTTTTGTGATACACGTACCGTTCCAACGCTCTTTAGGGTTTTCGCATGCGCTGAGCATTTTGCGACGGGAAAAAGTAGGTGTTGCCATTCGAAAATTTCGAGTTTCTATACCTATAACCGTAACCGTGAGCGCGACTTTGTTGCCGTTCTTAGAATCCCGAGCTCATACTTCTGAATAACTAGGACAGTCGCTAGATGTCCATATATCGGTAAAGTTTTTTTATGACCACACTGTACATATATGATCTTCTGCATAATTGCTGCCTATAATCAAATCGTTGCTGATGGTGGTTGGAGATAGGACAACTGCATGTCTACCATTTCTGAAAACAACCATCCCCAAGTCTACCTGCACCTGGAATCAACCCTTAGATCTATATCATGCAACCCTATCGGCAACTTCAACGACCGAAGAGAGCAAATATACAAAGCACTCGCAAATGAAGTAAACTTCAAAGTTGTCTGTTTATGTATACAGATATGATCTTGGTCATAAATTCTGCCTGTAATCAAATCGCTGTTGATAAAGGTTGGAGAAAGAATAACTGTGTTTCGGCCATTTCTAATAAATCCCCTCACCAAGTCTACCTCCACCTGGGATCAACTCTTGGGATCTGTATCCACCTGGGATCTGTATCATGCAACCCTACAGCAAACACACAAAGCACTCGCAAATGAAATAAACTTCAAATTTGTCTGTTTATGTATACAAATGTGATCCAGGGCATAAATTCTGTCTGTAATCAAATCGTCGTTGATAAAGGTTGGAGAAAGGATAACTGTGTATCGGCCATTTTTGATAACAACCCTCACCAAGTCTACCTGCACCTGGAATCAACCCTTAGATCTATATCCTGCAACCCTATCGGCAACTTCAACGACCGAAGAGAGCAAATATACAAAGCACTCGCAAATGAAATAAACTTCAAATTTGTCTGTTTATGTATACAAATATGATCTTGGGCATAAATTCTGCCTGTAATCAAATCGTTGCTGATGGTGGTTGGAGATAGGACAACTGTATGTTTACCATTTCTGATAACAACCCTCCCCAAGTCTACCTGCACCTGGAATCAACCCTTAGATCTATATCCTGCAACCCTATCGGCAACTTCAATGACCGACGAGAGCAAATACACAAAGCACTCGCAAATGAAATAAACTTAAAATTTGTCTGTTTATGTATACAAATATGATCCAGGGCATAAATTCTGCCTGTAATTAAATCGCCGTCGATAAAGGTTGGAGAAAGGATAACTGCGCGTCGGCCAGTGCGTCACCAAGTCTACCTGCACCTGGGATCAACCCTTAGATCTATATCATGCAACCCTATCGGCAACTTCAACGACCGACGAGAGCAAATACACAAAGAACTCGCAAATGAAATAAACACAGGGCCGGACAACTCCTAGAGCTAATCACATGTCTACTTAAGGGTCGGCTACTTCGTTTCGCTTTACTACCGGTTTCGGCAAAGTGGCATTGGAGGCACAGCGTGAGGCTTCCTATTTTGCATTAATAAGTTTGCTATGGGAACAGGATAGAGTCATTCTGGCCCCGAGACACGAGCTCACGTCTATTAATCAAAAGTCTATTGTGCAGAACCTTTCGGTTTTTTTTCCCTTTTCCGACAGCCAAAGGACGCCTGTCAAGGTAGGGTCGCGAACGGAAACAAGAGCGGCGCTGTAGTCTCGAAAACACAAGGGAAAATTAAGTAGATTGGACACGAGTGATTAGTATTTATACGAGAGAAATTAGTATCGGCTTTTGTTTTTCGCCGCGCGATGAAGTATCGTGGGCAGGTAAAGAGCTCCGAACACGTCAATCAAAGAGGGTAAAAAAAAATGGAACGGGAAAGATATTAAAAAAAATCAGACATGATGATAATGAATTTTCAAAAAGATATCAGCTTGATATAATATAGTAAAAAAAAAACTGAAAAGGAAAATATCTGAAAAAAATCGAACATGATGATAAAGATTTTTCTAAAAGATGATGTATTAAAGTCGAAAACTAAGGAGTAAATAAGATAGAATTTTTTTAGAAACATGCAGCGGCTGATTCAAAAAAATTTCGTCAGAAGCAAAATGCGACTGGAAAAAAAAATAAGAACTGCAGATCCATCCAAGCGTACACGAAGAACAGACAGTGTTAAATTGATGATAAAAGATAGAGATAATCAGTCTTCTTTAGAACTAATAAAATTAATAAATTATAAATTATAACTGTAAGAAAACTTTATTGCGTGCCCTAAAACTATGCTATTGACATTGTTGACGCTAATGTATGTATTTTAATGTTGTAATTTTTCAATCCTACGTACTCAGTTCCAACTAACACTAGACACGTTGATGAATCACCCTGAATTTCTATTATCCTTATTTTTACAGCAAGCACAAAAGAAAAATTTAATTTTTGCATGGTCTTGTCATTTTGCTAAAGGTAAACTGAGTGCAATAACTTTCGACATTGTCACTGGCAATAATATACGAAATAATAGATCAGATAAAACAACAAGAATGGGCAGTATATCCACAATTACAGAGGCACGTTATTTACAGTTATTTCCTTTAACAGCTTTGCGAAATGGTAAAGTTTCCTGGACGGTTCAATTTGAAATAATGATAAATAACTACGTTAACACAGTATTAAACTAATCCTTAATCAGTTCAAACTTATCTTTATATAAGACTTCCATTATATAAGCTGCAGTCTCTTTTATATTAACCTTGCAATTATAGAGGAACGTTATTTACAGTTTTTTTCCCTTAACAGGATGCGAAATGGTAAAGTTTCCTGGACGGTTTCAATTTGAAATAATGGTAAATAACTTCGTTAACATAGTATTAAACTAATCCTTAATCAGTTCAAACTTATCTTTATATAAGACTTCCATTATATAAGCTGCAGTCTCTTTTATATTAACCTTGAAATTATAGAGGACCGTTATTTACAGTTTTTTCCCTTAACAGTATGCGAAATGGTAAAGTTTCCTGGACGGTTCAATTTGAAATAATGATAAATACCTACGTTAACACAGTATTAAACTAATCCTAAATCAGTTCAAACTTATCTTAATATAAGACTTCCATTATATAAGCTGCAGTCTCTTTTATATTAACCTTGCAATTATAGAGGAACGTTATTTACAGTTTTTTTCCCTTAACAGGATGCGAAATGGTAAAGTTTCCTGGACGGTTTCAATTTGAAATAATGGTAAATAACTTCGTTAACACAGTATTAAACTAATCCTTAATCAGTTCAAACTTATCTTTATATAAGACTTCCATTATATAAGCTGTAGTCTATTTTATATTAACCTTGAAATTATAGAGGACCGTTATTTACAGTTTTTTCCCTTAACAGTATGCGAAATGGTAAAGTTTCCTGGACGGTTCAATTTGAAATAATGATAAATACCTACGTTAACACAGTATTAAACTAATCCTAAATCAGTTCAAACTTATCTTAATATAAGACTTCCATTATATAAGCTGCAGTCTCTTTTATATTAACCTTGCAATTATAGAGGAACGTTATTTACAGTTTTTTTCCCTTAACAGGATGCGAAATGGTAAAGTTCCCTGGACGGTTTCAATTTGAAATAATGATAAATAACTGCGTTAACGCAGTATTAAACTAATCCTAAATCAGTTCAAACTTATCTTTATATAAGACTTCCATTATATAAGCTGCAGTCTCTTTTATATTCACCGTGCAATTTTGTTGTAACTATAGCCTGATATTAATTTTTAACTACACCTCTATTTTTGTCATTGGAAGAAAACTTGAAAGGAAATAATCATAGCTGCAGCCATTTGAAAGTGCGTTGTATAGTATGTGGCAGAAGAGTAGAGAGGTTATTCAGTGCGAAAGTAATATTTGTATAATTTGAAGCTTGTTAATTACATCACGCTGTTCGTGAACCTCGTTTATTGACAGTCGTACTCCTGTGTTTGTTCATCTGCAAATAATGACCACGGAGGTAGGTCAGTGAATCGTTCTCACAGGCTCATAAATTAACTCTGGCGAGCGGTAGGGTGTTTCACACATATGTCTGTAGAATTGAATTCTTATATAAATATAAATTTGAACTGATGTAAAGTTAGTTTAACCCCTTCCCTTCCGCTCCAGGCAAGTCGTAGCTGTGTCAGTCCAGGATACCAGATTAGCTAGATGAATATGTAGACCTGTAGAGATACTTATTTATCATTATGATTGGATATGGTACGCAGTATTCTGTAATAGACGTAATTTGACATTATATAGCCAAGTATTTCAATTACATAAGTAAATATAAGTTATATAGTATAGTCTCATTTGTAATTTGCAGTGAGATATTCAATGCTACAAAATGCTGGATTTCCTGGGCGGCCTGTGCATATTTTCCTACTGTCCTTACGAATTTTAGTTTTGGCCCAGACAATACATTTTTTTGTGGCTGTTTTTCCTTCTTTGCAACATTGCACCAAACAATGTTGGATCCTTCTTGAAGCCTTATCATGTTGAAGGTTGAAGGTTGCTTCAGTGCCACGTAGTGAATGGAATTTTGCTCCAGAATTTCATCACTGCTCTGGAGAATGAAGTTGACAAATGAAACTTTATCAGTCTTGACATCATACAAAACTTTTGCATTTAGGAGCATTCTTTGCAAAAGATGAAGGCCAATTTTCTTGAATTAGGCTCTGGTTTTTCAACAGCAGTCATACGAGTTCAATATCCTGGTCACACAAGTCAACAGAACCCATAAATTGTTTGGAATTTTCTACGCCATCTAGTTGCAACGCGAAAAACCATATCCCAGACTACCAGCTGACAGATATAATATCCCTGTTCTGCTACCACAATAACACTTATGTCCAGTAGTTGATTTGATCATGGACTTACACACGTACGTCCATGGCGCTGAGAGGGAAGACGGTGCAGCCGTAGTTATTCATCGTTATTTCAAATTGAAGAGCTTCGGAAATTTTACCATTTACGTATAACTGTAAAGGAAAAAAACTGTAAATAACGTTCTTTTATAACGGTGGAGCGAGAACTCTTTTCGACCGCTACTCATTTTCTTTCAGTAAAAATTTACTTGACCCGAAAGAAAATTTTTTGTTAGTAGCAATTTTTTTTTCAAAATTAGGAAAATGCTAACAACAGAATAGGAAAAAGAAGTTAGCAAATGCTGACAAACTATTTGTTGACTTTTACTGACTATTGTAAGAACGTTTGACATCTTATTTAACAATATCATATCCCATATATCTTTAAACGTGTAAAACATATCAATTAAAAAATTAAAAATGTGTAATTATAGATAATTTGAAGTAAGTTTTAAATTAAATACTATGATATCAAGTTACTTCAAACTATCCGCAACCCTCAGTTTGCGCACCATATACTGGCCATTCTATTTTTTTTATCTGATCTATTATTTTGTTACGATGACATTCCTCCTCTCCGGTGTTTTATCTTGCGTTGTGTTTGGCAGGAAGAGGAACCCGCGCTGAAGTACAAACAGGACTCCGGGAGCACAAAATACCACGTGGAATCGTTTTCAATACTTTATTATAACATACACTTACAGCGAACTGACTTCTCACGCCAGTCAAAAGGTAGACATATCCAACTGACAACTCACCACTGAACACCAACTCTCTCGGCTGTCTTCACTTCTCAAGGAGGAGTTGCTAGGTAAATGTGTGCCTCCGGAAAACCGTCAACAAAACAAAGGTGGTCAACACCCATACCCCTAGTGACTGGGACATAATGATCAGAAGTGCTGACCCAGCCAAGATAGTAGCCAGTCCCCAAAAAACCTCCACCCACCAATGAGGGAAACCACGAAAATTATTGATACCAGGTGTAGCGTACTGGAAAGATGAGGTTATTTTTCCCAAGACCTCACAGAGTGCGAGAAACACAGCTGCGTGTTATCGGGGCAATTTTGCCGTTTTCCCACCGGTTTTGAACACGTGTGGGATTAAAAAACGATTCCTTGATCCCCCTCTCTGAAAAACAGACGCATTTTCGTGGAATTGGGAGGGTCGCCGAAAATGAAAATGCCACAAGATATAGGCAGAGAGTTGGATAATTTGAGAGAGCTGGTTAGAATGCGCCCTGTGTAGACGTGTTTTTTCTAGGCTCCTGTGTTTTTCGACCGGAATGGGTCATGGAGCGCGCATTGTGAATCTGCACGTAAATTAAGTGAATATGTCGAAAGTATCTAATGTTAAATTTTGTTTAATTTTTTTTGTTAATAAATTGCTGAGTTTTTGTTTTAAAAAATTGGCCTTCGCTTTTTAATTAGGACTCTGTCTTTCTTGGTATGGATCAATAGTCGTGAATTTTTTTCAAAATGCCTCAGAGAGTTTAGCCTTGTCGTGACGCCACACCGGGATCCCCCCTCCAATACAGCAGCAGATGTTCCAGACCAGTGGCGATCAGTCACCACACACTGCGACAAAGCAAATCCCGAAAGTGGAGGAGAGTGGAGGGGGGGGGGAAGAGGAACTGGAAAGGTATATACACCTTTTTCCTACTGCAGATAAAAGTAATCACAACAATTTCGTCTATTATTGACAGTGATAGTGTCGAAAACTATGGCACTCAGTTTACCTTTGGCAAAATAGCTAGACCGGGAAAAAATCAAATTTTTCTTTTTTGCTTGCCGTAAAAATAAGAATAATCGAGATTCAAAGGGATTTCATTAGCGTGTCAAGTGTTATTTGGAAATGAATAGTACCTTGGATTGAAAAATTTCCAAACAACTGTGAAAAATGCCGTTATACTATGTTATAGATCAACTAGCTGTTTTGATTCTTTGGTTGCTTCTTTTATTGAGTTTATGATTGTCCTGATGTATGTAGGTCCATGTGAATTGTTTGGCACGAACTTCTACTGCACCACCATTACGCTTTATTGTAAACCCCATTTGTTGCGTTCGTTAAGGCTGCTGTGTACTAACCCTATTGGATTCGCTCATCTCAATGTTGACCTATGCAGAAAATGTGTCCAAGAATTGCTCACTTGGATTACTAACCCTATTGGATTCGCTCACCCCAATGTTGATCTATGGAGAAAATGTGTCGTAGGATTGCACACTTAGATTACTAACCCTATTGAATTCATTCACCTCAATGTTAACCTATGGAGAAAATGTATCCAAGGATTGCCCACTTGGATTACTAACCCTATTGTATTCGCTCACCTCAATGTTGACCTATGGTGAAAATGTGTCCAAGGACTGCACTCTTGGATTACTAACCCTATTGGATTCGCTCACCTCAATGTTGACTTATGGAGAAAATGTGTCCAAGGATTGCCCACTTGGATTACTAACCCTATTGGATTCGCTCACCCCAATGTTGATCTATGGAGAAAATGTGTCGTAGGATTGCACACTTAGATTACTAACCCTATTGAATTCGTTCACCTCAATGTTAACCTATGGAGAAAATGTGTCCAAGAATTGCCCACTTGGATTACTAACCCTATTGGATTCTCTCACCTCAATGTTAACCTATGAAGAAAATGTGTCCATCGATTGTCCACTTGTATTGATAGATTTTTTAAAAAATTGTACTCCGTAATAGAGAAAGAAATTTTACATCTTAAAGCATTTTTCGTTTAAAAAAATGCAAATAATATTTTTAAATTTAAATTGTTCGAGAAAAATCTGGTATAGCGTATTTTAAATGCTCTAAAATTCCTTTGGAAAATGAAATTTCTCAAATGAAACCTGTTGCAAGGTGCGAAAAAGTTCAGGCTATCTGAAAATACCGTGTTTATTTCATTATCAGCATTTATGTAAATGTAAGTAGTAAACAAACTTTATCTATAGGTTAACATTGAGGTGAGCGAATCGAATAGGGTTAGTACACAGCAGCCTTAACGCACGCATTTTACCTCTAGCACAACGACTTGTCTGTCAAAAAATTATATTTTGCTGTTTATTTACTAATGAAAGAGTATAATCCAGACACGTAAAAGATGACGTTTAACTTCATTTCTAGACATTATATATGTGCGGATTTTTCCCCTCGCATCTGTAATTTTGTTTATTATCACGATGACGTAAGAAGTAAATCGATTGACATGCATTCCAAATGCACTATAATTGGGAATCATTACGGTGAAATGCATTCGCTACGTACACCAAGATCCATAGTTTACTTTAAAAAACGGTTAGTCCGTGAGGAATTAAAATTTGGCCTATAATACCGAAAAATACGTTAAAAGAAATCTAGAATGAGTTCAGCAACATATAACAGTAATATAGTAAAACGTTATTTCACATTAAAGCATTCCGGAGATGTATGAAAGAAAATGTATGAAGGAAATTTTATTTTGTCACAGATGTACTGGCTTTTATGATATTTTGTATTTCCTATCATGTTTTGTGCATTGTTGGGACTTATGTCCCCCCTGGTGGGAACATTCCGGACCAGGTCCATATAGGCTTGGGGGGTCAGGAATGCGGCTCCGGTTTTTAATGTCACCACAAGGATTGGAGTCTGATTTACACAGGTACCGCCACAAATTAGACTGAGCACTCCCAGCGGCGACATCTGAGGGCTCGTACCCTCTCCCACTCACTGACCACATAGAAGGACTTTCCGTGCGATTTAACGTGCTATCGGTCTGAGATATGAAGGTATATAATGGCGATCGCCAGGATTCGAACTGACCACCTCAAGTCCGAATCCCAACGTGCTACCACAAAGCTACCTTGGGCCCGAGATGAAGCGTCACGGGAACAACGAAAGGCGTATAAACGATGAATTAAACAGGTACTAGGTATTCAGATTCTTTTGTTTTTAATGTAGGATTACGTTCCTCCATAACGGTCCTCGGGAAGGCAAAATTTCAGACGCTAAAACCGTCCGTCCGTACCTCGCGAGTTACAATATTGGCAGCGGACCAAACCCAGTCTGTATCGCTTGGACAAGCAGTAAACAGTTAAACAGAAAAGTACCAAAATTCGTCAAAAATTTAGCATATATATATATATATATATATATATATATATATATATATACACAGTCGAACCTCCATATATCGAACTTCCACATATCGAAATTTTCTATATATCGAACTCTTAGCAAATCTCCATGTTCATTACATAGACAAATTGTTTCTATATATCGAAAAAATCTCTATATATCGAAATTTTTTTCAAGACAAATTGGGAGATTTTATTCCATTTTAGAATAAAATCTCCCAATTTTTTGGCATTTGAAACAATATGTCTGGACTTCAATTCGCAAAAAATGTCCCTGATGAAGTTTTTAGCGGACTGAATAAATACGAACATTTCTTTGAACTTTCCGCAAAACTGGCTGTTCAGCAAGATATTCATAGTTTTTTTAAAAGAATGTAACTGTGATCATTGTAACCACTGCCTAGATGGTTTTTTTAAAGGTATGTAGTACACAATAAATCTTTCATATTAATTCATTTTTTAGGTATTAACTTTCATTTAACGGGATTCGCATATAAATTAGAAATGGAGTTTCGTATACGAAAATTAGCTTTAATTTTTTTTAGGAGAATTATGATAAAACTAAGCTCAATTCTATATATCGAAATTTCTATATATCGAAATTTCTATATATCGAATTTTTTTCCGGCAATTTGCTACTTCGATATATGGAGGTTCGACTGTATATATATATACAGTCGAACCCCGTTATAGCGAACCTAGTATAAAACGAACTCACGTATATAACGAGAGAAAATTTTGGTCCCGTCGTTTTCCTATTGTAAGTAATTTAATTATTATTGTGTCAGTTTAATGTAATCGATTTTAGTCGATTTAAGTCATTAATGATCATTTTTAATAGATTTTATCATTTTTTAATGCATCATTATTGAATACACGTCGAAACTAATGTGTTATACATTTACATGCAGAGGCAATATAGCAAACCACCGGATAAATCGAACAAAGCCTTTGGTCCCTTGAAGTACGTTATGACAGTGTTAAAATGTATATAGATACATATATACATAACACATACATACATATATACATACAAAAGAGGTACGCAACGATAAGTAATCCTACGTTAATAACCCGCGGTAGTTTCGTTAGAAGAGACTACCTGAAAGTTGTTTTTGTAGCATTTTGTCTATCCACTAGAGATGACGTCTAGGGTTTGTCGGTTTTTCAAACCCGGTTTTAAAAAACCGATTTAAAAGAATTCAAATTATTATGTAAAAATTAATTTTTAACTTATTTGATTTCTTGAAGACCCTGAAGAAAAACTTAGAAATCCAAAGACACTGAAAGCTGAATTTTCATTATTTGAGGCAACGAATAAGAGAACCAAAAACTTAGATTTGTTATTTGATACCCTGAAAACTATAAAACCAAGCTCAGTAGCTAGTGAACAAGTATTTTCAATTTCAGGCAATATTTCGTCCAAAATAAGAACAAGACTTTGCCACCGTTCAGTGGATATTTTACGTTTTTTAAAATCTTATTTTCTTAGGAGAAATTAAAAGTAGTGAAATAAATATAAATATTATTTGAAATTTGAAATTTTTGTTTGAGTTTTTGTTATTTTGTGTAAGTAATGTGTAATCCTTAATTTAATTTTTTTTTTGACTTTGAGATTTATTTTATTTTTTGTTAATTTTTATATAAATTTAATAAAATATTTTCCATATTCTATTTTTTTTTGGACAAAAATTCGAAAACCGGCTAAAACCGGTTTTTTGGAAATCTGGAATTCGAAAACCGGTTTTTCAAAAAGTAGGTTTTTCTATAAACCCTAATGACGTCAGGTGCTATTAACTGCACTTATTTATTTCCAAATGTATCACCATCGAGCGTCACACGTAACTTTGAGGACTTAGACACATAGTTTGCCCCAAGCTAAACAGCTAGTTCTTCAGGAAATTACATTTTACTCTTTTCTAGCGACAGAATAATATACATGGTTAAATTTAGGCTAAAATCCGTAGCATATAATTGACTTTATTTAGCGCTGTTTTGAAGTGAAGCCTTCGGGTATTATTAAAATTTAAGCATAACTCTTAAAAACGTACTAGTTGATACCTGTCAAAACATCAAGGCTGAATAAGAAATAAATGTACTAATACACAAATTATACATGATTGCCAAATGATGAAAATCATAATATTAGTGATAGAGAAATACACTTAAAAAAATTACTATTGAATCCAATAAAAAGAAATAGGGTTACCTAACAGCAATAAACAATTAACAGCAATAACTAAATAAACAATTTCCGTATTGTTTAATTATTTGTAAGATCATTGAAAATAAAAATGGCAGAGAGAGAGCTAGAGAGATTCCTCGAAATAAACAAACTAACGTGTTTATGCGGCCTCGTGCTTAGTGAGTATCTAAAGCCAGATTTAAACATGTCACTTAGCATGCGCAGAAACAAATTAATGTGTTTATGCGGCTTCGTGCTTAGTGAGTATCTAACGCCAGATTTAAACATGTCACTGAGCATAC
Source organism: Dolomedes plantarius (assembly GCA_907164885.2). Lineage (NCBI taxonomy): Eukaryota > Metazoa > Arthropoda > Arachnida > Araneae > Dolomedidae > Dolomedes > Dolomedes plantarius. The sequence continues at coordinate 54,787,443 of OU015503.1, forward strand.
GCAGAAATTTATTTTTAATTGTAAATTATCGCTCGTAATTAATAGAAATTGCGGTTACAAAAACCAAATTTGACACATCTATAGATTAAAATCTTTCGTTTCAGACCAAAATGAAGCAAACTGATGCAGTAGTTTTCTCTCGTGGACTGTCCTAAGAATCGGCTTAGGAACTTAAATATATAGATGTATGGGATGTATATATCTTTTTTTTTGTTGTTTTGATTTACCGAATCTGCGATATGTATGATATCACTACGAATTTTCCTAACAACTACGATATCATTGCATTCATAATTCCATCGACACCTATAATCTAGCAAAGTGTCGACTCACGGTAGCATTGTGCTATGTTTGATCAGTCTCTTCTTCACTTTCTTCATCTTGAGCTTCTCTTTGGGGTTGAAACGTAATAGCATTTATGACATCAGTGTCATACGTTCAAACCCTGGTTCATGTAAATCAGTGGCGCGCAAACTATGGGTCCCGAAAAATTTCCGAGGGTTTACGCGGCCTCGATGTTTAGTGAGTATTTAAAGCCAGATTTAAACATGTCACTGAGCATGCGCAGAAAGCTATTTTTAATTGTAAATTATCGCTCATTAATAGAAATTGCGGTTACAAAAACCAAATTTGACACATCTATAGATTAAAATCTTTCGTTTTACCCTTTGTGGGTGCCGTTTGCGCAGTGCAAACGCCTAAATCTAGTTTTTTTCCCTTGCATTCAATGTATTCCAGTTAAATGAGCATAAAAATGGTTAGTGCTGCTATCTGTTATCAGTTTAAAGAAGTAAAAACATTTTGCAACCTTTATTAGGAAATTTTTTTGAAAATTCTTTAGGTTAAAAAAATCGGGAAAAACCTCCACCGTTCAAACGGCGGAAGTTGTTGCCCCTTAAAGGGTTAAGACCAAAATGTAGCAAATTCATGCTGTAGTTTTCTCTCACGGACTGCCCCCAAAAATCGCCTTAGCAACTTATATAGATGACCGAGAAACTCATCTATGATATCCATCTGTAATTCGTCTTTTCTTATGCTAGTTAAGAATCAATTAAAAAGGACTTATTTTAATAACTTCCTATTTTAACAAGATAGAAAGAGCTTAGTGTGTTTCTTGGAATCTGAATCAACCGGAGTGTTTACGATTTGGAGCCTTGGATATGGCACGGAAAGTGGAAAACGCCGAGGTCCGGTTCGACCATGATGAAATCAGCTCCCAACAATTGCCGTGCGCTAGTCACCACGCAGCCCTACCGGTTTCGATGATTTTCGATAACCCTCATTGCTTTTAAGCCGATTAATTAAGCTCGATAACGAAGCCTCATCTAAAAGTCAAGAGCACGAGTCGAATGAATTCTTCGGAAGCAGATACCTGCAGAGAGAGAGAGGTCGGTAGCAGCAGCTATTGCTGAAAAGTACGTGGGCCCCCCCCCCCCCCCCTCTACCCCCAGCCATGATATCCATTAATATCGTCTCTCTCGTGCGATTTCGTTATTAAAAATCGGCTTTTCCGATTCATTAGTCACGCCAAAGAGTTACTTCTTGACGCGTCGTGCGCACTTTCGACTGATTTATGGGCCTCTCGGAAAACCACTTGTGTCGCTTTTGGAACCGGTATGAATAAGTTATTGATATTGCGGACACGGCACATCCCTTCGATATCGATTCCGAAAGGGAAGGTACGCAGGGTGACAGTTGTGCCTTGCAGACAAAGTCGTTCCTAAAATATGTCACTTGTACAACTTTGCTGTGTTCGTTTATTACTTCCTGTATAACGCAATCCCTCATATAATGGCTATGTAATTTTTTTTCATCACTTTGTAGCAATCACGGTTTAAGTAACTGTTTTAGTTATAAAATTCATTGACTCTGAAAAAGAAGATGCAGAGGGTGACAGTTGAGCCTGTTCCTGAAATACGTCACTAGTACAAATTTGTTATAGTCATTTATTTCTTCTTTACCCATGTAACGCAATCACCCAAATACACGCCAAATGTAGTCACGCCCTATATATTTTTTCTTCTTATTTTTTTTTAGTAACTAAGGTTTTGGTAACTGAGTTATAGATATAATTGCTTTCGACAGAGTAGATGCACAGGATAACAATAGAGTCTTTCAGACAGTATCATCCCTGAAATACGACACGAGTACAAATTTTGCTATAGTCAGTTATTTCTTCTTTACCCTTGTAGCGCAATCACCCAAATACATATCAAATATAGTCACGCCCTATATATTTTTTCTTATTAGTTTTTTTAGTAACTAAGGTTTTGGTAATTGAGTTATAGATATACTTGCTTTCGACAGAGTAGATGCACAGGATAACAATAGAGTCTTTCAGACAGTATCATCCCTGAAATACGTCAGGAGTACAAATTTTGCTATAGTCAGTTATTTCTTCTTTACCCTTGTAGCGCAATCACCCAAATACATATCAAATATAGTCACGCCCTATATATTTTTTCTTATTAGTTTTTTCTAGTAACTAAGGTTTTGGTAACTGAGTTATTGATATAATTGCTTTCGATAGAGTAGATCCACACGATAACAATAGAGTCTTTCAGACAGTATCATACCTGAATTACGTCACGAGTACAAATTTTGCTATAGTCGGTTATTTTTCCTTTACCCTTGTAGCGCAATCACCCAAATACATACCAAATATAGTCACGCCCTATATATTTTTCTTAGTATTTTTAGTAACTATTGTTTTAGTAACTGAATTATAAATATAATTTGTTCCGGAAGAGTAGATGCAAAGGATGGCAGTTGAGCCTTTCGGCCAGTAACGTTCCTGAAATACGTCACTAGTACAAATTTTCTATAGTCTTTTATTTCTTCATTCCCCGTGTAACGCAATCACCCAAATACACGCCACATATAGTCACGCCCTATATATTTTTTCTTATCAGTTTTTAGTAACTAAGATTTAAGTAACTGAGTTACAAGTATAATTGGTTCCGGAAGAGTAGATGCACAGGATGACAGTTGACCTTTCAGCCAGTGCCGTTCTTGAAATACATCACTAATACAAATTTGCAATATTCCTTTATTTCTTCTTTGCCCGTGTAACGCAATCACCCAAATATACGCCAAATTTTTCTAAAAATGTTACTAAAAATTTTTCTTATTAGTTTTTAGTAACTGAGGTTTTAGTAACTGAGTTATAGATATAATTGGTCCCGGCAGAGTAGATACGCAGGGTGAGAGTTGTGCCTTGCAGACAGCAAAGTTCCTAAAATATGTCATTCGTACAACTCTAGGTTTTTTTTGTTTATTACTTCCTGTATAACGCAATCATTCATATAATGTCTACGCAATTTTTCTTATAAGTTTTTAGTAACCAAGTTTTCTGTAACTGAGTAATAAAATTGACTGAAAGAGAAGATTCACAGGGTGACAATTGTGAGAAGACCGTTCCGAAATATGTCACAAGCACAGATTTCCTATTGTCATGCATTTCTTTTTTACCCGTATAACGCAATACCCCAAATAGTGTCTATGTAATTTTTCGTATTAGTTTTTAATAATCTAGGTTTCAGTAACTGAGTTATGAAACACACCGACTGCGAAAAGGAAAGTTTGCAGGGTGACAATTGTGGCTTTCAGAGAGTGTCATTCCTAAAATATGTTATTGGTACAAATTCTAAGTATTTATTTGTTTCTATTTTACGCATTCATCCAAATAATGTCTATATATTTTTTTCTTATTAGCATTTAGTAACTAAGTTTTCTAGTAACTGAGTTATTAATGTAACTGGTTCCTAAACAGAAGGTGATTAAGGTGACATCTGTGTCTTGCAGCGAGAATCGTTCCTAAAATATGTCATTCGTCCAAGGATCCTATTTCCATAAATTACTTCTTTACCCGTATAAGACAGTCGCTCAAATAATTTAAATGCTTTCTTATCAGTTTTCAGTAACCAAGTTTTGAGTAACTGAGTAATAAAATTAACTGAAAGAGAAGATTCACAGGGTGACAGCTGTGCCTTTTGGAGATGACCGTTCTTAAATATGCCACAAGAACAAATTTGAAATAGTCATATATTTCTTCTTTACCCGTAATTTGCAATAATAAAATCTATAACTTTGCACAAATTTGCAATAGTCATATATTTCTTCTTTACCCGTAATTTGCAATAGTGAAATATATGACTTTGCAGAAATTTGAAGAAATAAATGACTTTGCACAAATGTAGAACTATATGACTTTACACAAATAAAGAAATATATAACTTAGCACAAATTTTCAATAGTCATATATTTCTTCTTTACCCCCAGAGAGTACTGTTCCTAAAATATGTCATTGGTCCAAGGATCCTATTTCCATAAATTACTTCTTTACCCGTATAAGACAGTCGCTCAAATAATCTAAATGCTTTCTTATCAGTTTTCAGTAACCAAGTTTTGAGTAACTGAGTAATAAAATTAACTGAAAGAGAAGATTCACAGAGTGACATCTGTGCCTTTTGGAGATGACCGTTCTTAAATATGTCACAAGAACAAATTTGAAATAGTCATATATTTCTTCTTTACCCGTAATTTGCAATAATAAAATCTATAACTTTGCTCAAATTTGCAATAGCCATATATTTCTTCTTTACCCGTAATTTGCAATAGTGAAATATATGACTTTGCAGAAATTTGAAGAAATAAATGACTTTGCACAAATGTAGAACTATATGACTTTACACAAATAAAGAAATATATAACTTAGCACAAATTTTCAATAGTCATATATTTCTTCTTTACCCCCATAGAGTACTATTCCTAAAATATGTCATTGGTACAAATTACCAACAATTATTTACTACTTCTTTACGCAATCACCCAAACAATGACTATGCATTTTTTCTTATTAGTATTAAATAACTAAGATTTTAGTACCTGAGTTATGAATATAATAGGTTCCTAAAGAGAAGGTGCTCAAGGGGACATCTGCGCCTTGCAACGAGTACTGTTCCCTAAAAAATTTTATTGGTCCAAGGATCCTATTTCTATAAATTATTTCTTTACTCATATAATGCAGTCGCTCAGATAATTTATGTTTTCTTATCAGTTTTTAGTAACTAGGGTTTTATAAATTGAGCTATAAATGCAATTGTTTCCAAAAGAGAAGGTGCGCAGTGTCAAAGTTGTGCTATGCAGAAACTGCCATTCCTGTTGTTGTTGTTGTTTATGCCCCCTGACGCAATGCAATCCATACTAAGTCCATATTGGCTTCCTGAGGGTTGCGGCCCCGGTTTATAATGGCATCACAAGGTTCGGAATCCGACTTAGCCAGGTGCCACCTCAATTTTGACCGAGCAACCCCAGGGGTGACATCTGGGAGAATCGTACCCTCCCCACCCACTGACCTCAAAGAAGGAGTTTCCAGTCTACGAATTTAACGTGCTCATATCCGGCCTAGACACAAAGGTATTTAATGGCGGTTGTCAGGATTCGATCCGAGCACATTTAGTACAGAAAGCCAACACGCTATCACTGAGTTACCTCTGGCCATTGTCATTCCTAAATTATGTCATTGGTATAATTTTTTCCGCTTATTTAGTATTTCTTTAGCCATATAACGTAATCATCTAAATAATGTCTATGTAATTTTTGTAATGAGCATTTAGGAGCTTTCTAATGAGTGTTTAGGAGCTGCTTTTAAACAATTATTTTTTAGTAATAAACATAATTGTTTAAAAGCAGTCATCATTTTATGCTGTTTACAGAACAAGAATGGAAATTGATTTATCCCAATCACTTGAGTTGTACACGCCGTGCATGAAATTCCGAGATCCTGATTGCGTAGCTGAAATCTAAATAAGTAATTAAACCGAATAGTCACATCTGCGAATACAAATCATAAATTTTTTCCCCTTGTTAATCTTCTCATTTATATGCTACGCTTTTATACGTTCTTTGACAGCACAAAAACATCCGTTAGTAATGCCATATTTTTGCTTTGTAATCCATATATTTACGAGTTTTTAACGTCTATGATCTTGACAGATTTAAACAATGACTTATAGTTACGACGTGAAAACGTCTTTTTTTAGAAATGTTTCGTGCTTTATTGCTATTGTTTATGTTTAATCATAGACACACATATTAACCTGGAGCCCACAGCAGGAGCCTGTCTCCTCGTGCCTGAATAGTTAACATTCATAACGCACGGGTTAAACTGGACGAGTTGTGATCCGTTTGGAATCTGGGACTCCGAACACAAGCTTGTGTCTTCCTTCTGTTTAAAGTGATTCTTCGTGCTTAAATAGTCAACATTCATGATATATAGATTGAACCAGACCGGTTGAAGTCCGTTTATCATCCACTATTTTTGGGTTATGTTGTTGTTGGTGTTCCAAATGCCCCCTGGAAGGCAGTTCCAGATCAGGTCCATATAGGTTTTCGGGTTGAAAGTGTGCGGCTCCGGTTTATGTAGCACCACAAAGGTCGGAGTCCGTCTTAGCTAGTTGCAACCTCAATTTTGATCGAGTACCCCCAAGGGTGACATCTGGAGGGAGATCTTAACATCTTCCACCCTCTCTGAACTTAGAGGAACAATCTTGGGTTATGGTGACTATAAGCTAATTTCAATATTGTGCCCGAAGGAGATTTATATGAAAACTAGCTGAAAATCCACACTTCGCTACGGAATACATTCAAATTAAATACAATGGTCAATGTATGCAATTAATGCCAATATATATATATATATATATATATATATATATATATATATATATATATATATATATATATATATATAAAGAACTCACGGTGCAACAGTCCGATGTGGACCAGGGTCGGAGGTTCCCATCTCCGCTTTCTTGACCTTGGGGCTTCGGTGCCATACAGCATATGTCTCAGTCAGGTGGTCAACCTGATATATATATATATATATATATATATATATATATATAATAAATACAACGATCAATGTATACAATTGATGTAAAATATACATATATATATATATATTTATAAAAAAATCGTAAGGGATATTTTTATAGACAAAATATTGTAGAAGAAAATATTCAAATAAAATGTAATAGGACGTACTAAAGAATATAGTACAGTTTGAGGTACATAATATCTTTTACTGTATTTTAATATTTTTTTGGATAGGGTCCGTAATAATAAGGTCCGGACGGTTAAATTTGGATAATTTAACCGTCTACCGCATTAGCAAGAAAAAAATTTTTTTTGTCTATGTAGTTGTTATGCATGTGACGATAAATTTATTTAAAGTACCAGAAAAAGAAATCACGTGATCAGCATTTAAATTAAATTCTAAAAATTAATTTTTAAAAATTCACCAAAAATGAAGAAATGGAGGTAAAGATTCGAAAAAGATCTCATTTTGAAGGAATTTTTATGATCTTTCTCATGATATAAATTTTATAACCCTCAAATTATTATTTTAAATGCAAACTTGAAAAACTGTTACAAAAACATCTTAAAAATTTAATTTAAAAAATCTAAGAAGAATTTTTCAAAAATCTTTCTTAGTGCACCCCTACACTATAAGAAGAATCGCCATGCAAAATTTCAGTTCTTTAGGTCCAGCGGTTTGGTCTGTGCGTTGTATGTCAGTCTGTGAGTCAGTCAGTTACGGAACTGTTTTATATATATAAACAATTTAATTAATATTTCTCTACATGCTTCTTGTTTATAATTCAGACATTGAAATTATTTTATATGGTTATCAAAGAATGTTTCCAATATAGGGGAGTAAACATTATTGTTTGTTAATCTTTAAAAAACGTCCGTTATACAAAATTTTAATCTGTTTATTTAGAGGCATTTCGTGATGTTTTCCTCCTTCAAATGTATCTTTCTATAAAAATCTTTATCTATGGGGAAAATACTTAAACAACCGTAAGTCAAATCTTTCTACTATAAACCAATAATCCTACACACAGTTTAGTGAAAATAAAACAAAGGAACACTGCAAAAAAGTAGTTATGTTTTTTTCAAAGATTGTGGTTCAGGAAAAATTTCGTTCGGGATCAATTGGCTAAAAGTACAGATGTACAATCCGGTACGCATTGACAGTACAGCATTAATAATTACAAGATAAAAATAACTTCTTATATACCATGTTTTTAAATTCTCTGTTGAATCATATAAACTTGACAATTCTTTGTATTAATAAATACTTTTTGAAAATTTTTTTAATGAATTATCCCCTCAACTTGAAAGAAAACGAAGTTGATTTGAACTTAACTTTTCGTTCCTGCCCCGGTCGATAGATGGCTGCACCAGTCTACAAGACAAAATTAACTGAAAATGAATTCAATACTGCTTAAAGATGGCTAAAAGTATTAAAATAATGCATTGTTATCGTGTTCTGAGCTATTCTAAAAGTTTCAAATGTCTAGCTAGTCGGGAAGTTAGTTAAAAATCGATTGCAAGATTTGTAACGGACAAACACACACACACACACACAAACAAACAAACAAGAAAGCGAGTTAATAAAAACGTCTAAAAATGTGATTTATTTGAGAATCAAATCAATTTCTTAATCTTGATTCGAGAAACATTTGCTGATGATTTACGCTTCATTTCTGCGAATTCGTGAACATCTTATTCCATTTACACTTTAAAAAGGTCTCTCGCATTGTCTATTGTATTCATGAACATCTTATTGCCATAAGCTAAGTAGAGTTCAAACCTGCCTCTTCGATTTCCTTATCAATCATTCGTGAAATGAAAGAAACGTCGATATTGGGTCAGATTAAAAATAAAAATAAAAAAAGGTTCTATTAAAGAATAGAAATCAAATAATTCTCGTAATAGGACGAGCCGAACGATGACTGATTAAACTAGCGTTTGAATAGAGTAACGCAAACGTTTTTTTTTTTTTTTTTCAAATCCAGATGTAGCAGCTGATAAAATCTGAATCAATTGTACATGCGAGGTATTTGCTGTCTGCAGGTGTTTAGAGAAGATTCCGTAGATTCATACTGGATTTAGCAGAAATGCATGAAAATCTAAAACACTGCTATGGCTCGCAGTTGCTGTGCATTGAATGGATGAATTATTGATTGAAAGGTGAACTAATATATACGATCTAGATTTTTCTTTCTATCTCGTATAAGTGATAACGTGCCATGTTTTAACCTTCCAATCATATTCGGATTTAATAGCAAATTTAAATCTGTTCTACACATATTTAATAAGAAAAAATATTTCAAGGAAATTAAGACTACCGTATTTTTCGGATCATGAGACGCACCTCAAATTTATGGGAGGATTTTTAGAAAAGGATATCTTGTACTTAGTTAGGCATATAAAGATATTTTCAATTTCTTACTTATTAATTTTAATAAAATTAAAATTAAATATCCATTTAATTTTAATGTTACCTTCGGACCATAACACTCGACCCGATTTCAAGTCGCTTTTTTATGTAAAAAATCGTCTCATGGTCCGAAAAATACGGTATTTCAAACTTACACTCGTATTAAAGAAATGTCTTTCCCTATCAATTAAAAACAAACATTTAAGGGATGTCTGTCTTTAATAGACATCAAATCCCTCCAACTGAAATACTATTTTTCTCTTTTCAAATTTTATTCGTCGGATATTTTTTAACAATTTTTTTACTTTCCTACATATGCTACTGAACTATGCCGTTATTATGTTCTAACTTATTAGATTTTTCAATCATGCACAAATAATACACCTGTATGAGATTATTTGGTACAAAAAATGCTTAAGTATGTCGGAAAAATAGAATTTGAGAAGTAATATATATTTATATATATACATACACAAAATTGCATATACATATAAATACATATAGTATACATATACATATATATATATATATATATATATATATATATATATACAATATATATATATATATATATATATTTATATATATATATATATATATATACATATATATATATATATATATATATATATATATATATATATATATATATATATATATAATCATCCACAAATGGTAATCTTTCTAATATGTGTACTTGAATGAAATTGTTCTGTGTTATCGGACGAATAAATTTCGAGGTAAACTATTTTAACCGGTATGATCACGACCGTGGCATATTTAAATCAATAATACGCACATTTCAAGTATTATGGATGGTTTCTTTTTATCCCTCGCTATATTAATTACAGACATTCAGGGACGTCCTTTATTAATAGAAGACAAATGATTCCAGTTGAAATAGTTTTTCTCCAATTTTAATCGTCTAATAACACTGAACTTTGCTTTTAATTGCATCTTCTACAAAACTAAGTTATGACCTAGTTGATGTTACATATGACCTCGTTGATTCAGATTTTCCAAACCATGCGCAAATGATATCACTGCAGTAGATGTATTCCGAAAAATAAATTCAGTAATATGCGACAAACAGAATTCAATTTTAAAATTTTCGAACATGGATTAAATCCCTAAGTTTGAAATTGAAATGGCCTTTCAACATTAGTGATTCATATTTTTTAAAATCATGTACAAATGGCAATCCTGTAATAAAAGAATCTGGCAAAATTATTGTTGAACGTTATCCGACGTATAAAATTTAAGGTAAACTGTTTCAACTGGAGTGATTTGAGGGAAATTAATTTAAGTAAAAATGATTTTAAATTTTGACCGATTCGGTAAAATTTCGTCATTTGTTTTCATTTTAATGGAGTGATTTTCTTTTCTCTCAAGTATGACAAACATGGTCACCAGCGTTTAGAATTAAAGTTTAAGTGGTCTAGAGAAATCTCTTAATGTCTTTAGACCACTTTATCATCTCTAGTCTCTCATTTTTTCGAATATTTATTGTCTAATATCCCTAATCTCTCTGAATGTCGGGGACAACAGTTCAAAGCTATCTTTTTATTTCCGGTGTGTACATCTGTTGTTGTTGTTGCCTATGCCCTATATGTTGTTGTTGAATGCTGGCTCACCTATATGGTGTACCCATAATGTTGTAGTTGTTGATTATGCCACTTTACCGACAGCAACATTAGATCAAGTCTCGAAGGCTATGGGCGATGAAGGTGCTGCTCCTGTTTTGAATTAGCACCACGAGGGTCGGAGTCCGACTTGGCTAAATGGCCGGTCCCGTAATTTTGAACCAAGTCAAGTGACGAGAGCGGAACACTTGACCCCGCCCCTCCGGAGGTAAAGTTGAGAACACGGAGGACATTGTGTACAACTGTAGATCACCAAGAGAACTTTTAGAAAAATCAAGAGAAATCCTTTTTTTTTAGCTATATATTTTTAAGCGTATAGCATTATAATATGCGTGTATATATATATATATATATATATATATATATATATATATATATACTGAAGTGCCACTGAATTAGGGATAGCAAAGCCTATGCAAATTGTGTAGCGCTGCGCATCATGTATGCGCTAGTGAGGGCGCTGTGGTAACTGCATATATAGTGCGTACTGTGGTTGTTCTGAATTAATTGTTGGAATTGCCAGTATGGGTAAACTGCCTGATTTAGACGCCTTCGATCGCGGACAAATCGTAGGTGCGCGACGCATGGGCCATTCAATTTCCGAAATCGTCAGACAGCTAGGATTTTCAAGGTCGACAGTGTCAAGAGTATACCAAGAATACATGGATGGTGGAAAAAAAACTAGCGATCGGGCAAACTGCAAAGGACAATTAGCCTTGACAGTGCGTGGTGAGAGACGGCTCAGGCGTATTGTACGTAGCCAGCGAAGCCAAACATTAGCTCAAATTACCACCGAGTTTAATGACGGTGCCTGTCGTACAGTCAGTAAACGGACTGTGCAACGCTCGCTTCACCGTATGGGTTTCGGGAGCCGTCGACCTACGAGAGTACCATTGCTCTATACTCGCCATCGGGCTGCACGTCTTTCCTGGGCAAGAGAGCACAGAGACTGGAGTGTAGAGGACTGGAAACGAGTAGCATGGAGTGATGAGTCTCGATTCCGACTACTTAACGCCGACGGGAGGCTGAGAATATGGCGTCAGGCTCATGAAGCCATGGATCCTGCATTCCTGGCTGGAACTGTACAAGGGCATGGTGGCTCAATCATGGTCTGGGGTGTTTTTTCGTGGCACAGTTTGGGATCTTTGGTGCGTGTACCGACCTCCCTCAATGCAATTCGGTACGTAGAGTTGCTGGGTGATCACCTCCATCCGTTTATGCTGTTCTGTTATCCGCACGGTAATGGAGTTTTCCAGCAAGACAACTGTACCTCTCACAAGTCCCGGTTGGCTACTGGCTGGTTGGATGAGCACTCCTATGACTTCTCTGTCATGAATTGGCCACCTAGAAGCCCAGAATTAAATCCTATTGAGCATCTTTGGGATGTTTTGGAACAAGGCGTGAAAGGCCATCACACAGCACCAAAGAACCTTACTGAATTATGGACAGCGTTAGCCAATATTTGGCAAGCCATTCCCGTGGACCGTTTCCAGAAACTTGTTGAATCTATGCCTTGTCGTGTGGCAGCCGTTATCAAGGCCAGAGGAGGCCCAACTCGTTACTAGGTAGGTATCCCTAATTCAGTGGCACTTCAGTGTAAATATATACAGGATGGTTATAATTAAAGTTCCACTTTGAAATAGTCATGAAAGGAATACTACTGGACCAAATGTTATCAAACTTGGTATTAGTTTAAAGGAGGTCATGGGAATTTCTTTTCCGCCAAAAAAAAGAAAGTTCAAAAACTCATCTGCAGGGGGAAAGGGCGCTGTATGCAATATTGTTAAACGAAATAAGACGTGAATACATCGGTTTAAAATGTGTCTAATCATTTCTGAACCGTGTTACAAAGCATGTTCAATGTGGCGTCCACCATTTTCCGAAAGCAAGTTAAATCGCATTACTGCATTCTCAAGAGTAGCTCTTAGCATATCTCGAGGAATGTTACGGATTGTCGGTGTATCGCATCTTTGAATTCCGCCAAATTCTTCAGATTATCACCATAAACAGTGCTTTTGAGATAACCCCATAGCCAGAAGTCACAGGGGTTGAGGTCTGGTGACCGGAGAGGCCATTTTCTGGGGAAGTTTCGGCCTATAATCCTTTCATTCGGGAAATGTTGCTTAAGTAACAGTGTGATACATGTACCAATGTGCGGTGGGGCCCCGTCCTGCATAAAAATCGTAGTGTCTAAAATGCCACGTTTCTGGAGTTCAAGTATCACGAAACATCTTAACATTGAATCTAAGCGAGCTGCAGTCACAGTACATGCAACAGGTTCAGCTGCCGACTGCTCTTCAAAGAAAAAGGGTCCAATTATGAAACTAGCTGTCAAACCACAACAAACGGTGACTTTAGGAAAATGCAATGGAACTGGGTAGATAACATGAGGGGTTTGTTTGGCCCAAATCTTGCAGTTATGGGTGTTGACATCGCCATTTAGGTAAAAATGGACCTCATCTGTCCACAAAATGTTCCATGGCCAATGTTCGTCCATTTCCATACGTGCAAGGAATTCCAAAGCGAAAGATTCCCTTGCAGTAGGATCGTTACGTTTAAGTTCTTGAAAATGTTTTACTTTGTATGGGTAAAACTGCAGCACTTTAAGGACAATTTTGTACACCGTACTCCATGGTACGTCCATTCGACGTGCGATAGCACGTACGCTGCAAGTACCGTGTGTGCTTTCCATTGTTGTTTCGTCCACTGCTAATGTAACAGCTCCTCGGTTTCCACAGAAGCAGGTTTCCTTCCCCTCCCAGGTGCAACAGATAACAAACCCGTGGCTTCAAACTTTGCTATCATCCTCAAACACTATGGTGTCATTGATCCTCGGCATATTTCTCTTACTGAACGATACCTTTGCAAATCACGCCATTCATTGCTGTCGCATTCATAATAACATTTAACGAGAAAAGCACGATGTTGCATGGTTAGAGACATTATCGATTCGTAACAATGAGAACTCTGACAAACAGGCTCCACTTTTATCTGGAAAATCAAATGACGTGTAAAGCGCATCTGCATAAATCATTTGCTTCTTCCTGCCGTAAGCCATTTACAAGCCATTGCGGTTTTGCATAACCCCACAAACAATTTCGTCTTAGAAACGATTAAAAACATTTTATACCGATATCCTCATGTCTTAGGGCCGAATTCAGGCTTCAAAATTCAGAAATTAGCAATCTGTAAGAAAACGATTTCCGGAATGCGCACACTTAAAATGGTAATTTTGTTTAGGTCAATGTTTCTTAAGGGTATACAAAATTTTAAACCCGTGTAACAAAAGGTTGAGTTAGATTACCTTATTTTATTTAACAATATTGCATACAGCGCCATTTCCCCCTGGTGGTGAGTTTTTGAACTTTCTTTTTTTTTGCGGGAAAGAAATTCCCTTGACCTCCTTTAAACTATTACCATGTTTTATAACATTTGGTCCAGTAGTTTTCCTTTTATGACCATTTCAAAGTGGAACTTTAATTTTAACCACCCTGTATATATGTCCACACATATATGTTTTAATGACTGCCTACCAAACCGTTAGCAGTAGATAATATGCAAATCTGAACATATCTCCAAACCTGTTATTTTTCGCTGTAGCCTTTACGTAACATCGTTCCTTTATCTTCCGTTAAATTAATTTCTGGCGGATTTAAGTTTTCTTTTTAACCACGCTGAAACTTCTTAACTTAAGGAGATTGTATCGGAACCCGATCTTATTCTGCATCGTTATTGGAGGCTCCGCGGCTACTCTTATAGTAGATTTTTATTTTTACACGGCTTGCGCCCGTAGGCTTGCGTCTGTGACTCATGTCTATAGAATTTACAGTCTTATTTCTGAGTACCTGCTTCATGAGAATACCCGATCTCTCAAGGTAATATCAACATTTGTTTTTATTTAGAAATTCCAAAATGTACTTAATTGTTATACTGTAACCGAAAACGTTCTTATCACTGACAGACATTCAAGCTACAGCGAGAGAGAAAAAAAGCACTGATAAAATAGATAGTGCTGATTATTGTTGAGTTAAAAGAGAGATGAGCAATGATGAAAGCATCAGATATTAATCTTATTGACGCAAACTGAATATATAACCACCTCGTAAAATTGGTGCTAGAATAGGTTCATCCTTTACGATGGTTATAAAACAATAAGCATCCTACGGCAATAGACACGTTGATTATAGCAAAATTATAACTGAGAATTACAGTCCTGGTAAAAGAATCAGATATCCGTTTAATGAAGGCAAATACTATCTACAATCATCAACCAGTTATGAGGGAAAGGAATTTTTCTAACCTGGAGCAGACTTGAAGTCTGCTATTTTATCAGAGATGCTCGTTCGTGCTAAAAGCAACGTTAATACTATTCTTTAAGGCTGCTATGTACTAACCCCATTGGATTCGCTCACCTCAATGTTAACCTATGGAGAAAATTTGTCCACGGATTACTGACTTGGATTCAAAGATTTTTTTTAAAAAATTGTACTCCGTCATAGAGAAAGAAATTTTACATTTGTGTACATTTTTCGTTTTTTTAAAAAGATGCAATTAATATTTTAAAATTTAAATTATTCGAGGAAAAATCTTGTATAGTGTGTTTTAAACGCTCATAAATTCCTTCGGTGGACGAAATTTATAAAATGAATCCTGTAGCGCTTTGTAGAAAAGTTCAGGCTATCTGACAATACCAATTTTATTTGGTTATCAGCATTTATGTACCTGTAAATAGTTGACAAAAATATATTTTAAATAAAAAATTAGGGGGCAGCGCTTAACCCCCTATAGAAAGAGAGCCATTACAATCCCTCAAAATTTTAATCCTAAGGGGAGTGGAATTTCGAACTGTCAACTGGACTCCTCCCACCACAAGAGTCTACAAGAAGAGGAAAAGAGAAATACGATTTTTTTCTTAGTACATAGCAGCCTTAACCGATTACACTGATTACTGTATAGTTTGAAAAAGCAAGCGCGCGGTTACCCAGTTGGCAAAGGCAGCGGGCCAGTGATCTGAACGTCACTGGTTCGATGCCCGTCGCTGACAAATCCACCGCCGTGTACGCCAATTGTGGCTGGTGCACGGAAAATCTGTCGGGGTTGCTATGTCCTCCAAGTTCTCAAATTTACCTCTGGAGGTTCGGCGTCAAGTGTATACCGGTCTCGTCACTTGACTCGGTTCTAAATTACGGGTCCGGCTTGTAGGGGGTAGTGCTGGCCAACTATACAGTGCCCCCTTAAATGAATGGCCAGCAGTCTCGCGGTGTACGTATAGGCGTAATAGTACGTAAAAGTTTAAAAAAGCAGATCATGTGGTGGTCTGTATTAAAGTAAGTATCTCAAGAAATGTCATTTTTTTCTCTCTCTAAAATTGTTCAAGATGAAGATTGCTGTAAATCTATATTCTGGAATTTGGTTTTGTTTATTACCCGATAACAAGAGAGAAATTCTGCTGAAAAAAAACGTAAAAAATGAGATCTAGGAGAGGATGAATAATCATCTTTTCGCGTGACCAAATGGCTAAAATTTTCTTTGTCTTTCAAGAATATTGTCAATATTCTAGAATAGTGTACAAATAGTTTTGTATTCTTCATTGATTAAATATTTTTTCAATAATTAAATTAAATGTATTTAATAACACGAAAACATTATCTCCAAACGCATGCCCGAAAGGGTCCAAGTTTTTTTAAAAAGCTAATGTACGGCAGATTTACTTCTAAAAATTTTGGATTTTCCTTATCATGCTTTATTCAAAACTTTTAAGAAAAGAATTTTAAAAAAACTAACTTTAATCTCATAAAAGAGTTTCTTTTGTCAATAGAGATTTTGTTTTCTTTAGAAGTCCTCGGAAGTCGAAAATAATGTGCTTTATGCAATAGAGTTAATGATTATTAAGCTTTATCAGCTGGGGCATTTAACAGAAAGAAAAAAAGTAGACACTATTACTCAATAAATGACCCTAATTAAGAGGTTATATCCATGCCGAAAGCATAAGAACGGAATATTAAGATAGTGGATTTAATGTATTATCAGCCACAAACACTATGAATATAAACAGATTTTTTTTCTGAGACCTTTCGGAACAGGTATTTTAGTTGTTTTACACCTACATGGCAGACCGTACTTACGAAATATTTATTCTTTTTTCTAGGCATATTTAAGAAAAGGTTAAAGACATATTAGATTAAGTTAATTGAACATTTTTCTACCCTATTTCTCGGCTTAGGTCCTAATAAAACTACATCATCAAAGCAAGCGATTGCAGAATTTTTTTAACTAGCCGCTGAGCGACCAGCATGATCGCTTTTAGTTTTATATTTTCTTTTGAAAAACAACTCAACTAAAAGTAACATATGTAAGGAATGTTACTATCACTTGTCATCATAAATATATGTTTTTAAGAGGTATTCTCTTTAAGGCTGATTCTAAAACATCGTGATTAAAAAATGTGAATTTCCATTACTTCAGAACAGAGTTAAAGATAAAACTAAGAAATCCAACGCCGATGATTTTAAAAATTGCATCCATCTCTGCATGTACTATTTTTGAAAATTAAGATATCTACACTTTATCATTACATCAAATAAGAAATTTTGGGGGGATATTTTTTTCACTTAAAAAATGGAGTAAAAATTCAGCAGGCATTAACATATAGTGTGGATTACATCACTCTCTGTATGTAATATTGTTCACTATTCAGATATCTGCACTTAATCATATCAAACAATAAATTGTTGGGAAAATTTCTTCACTTATAAAATGGAATAAACATTCAGCAAGTACTGAAAAAAGTGTAGAAAATTTACTATTACTGGCTGTCGGTTGCTGTGCCAGCGACGATTAAGCCTAACTTCGCGATCATTTATGTTGTTCTCTCTATCACGCCTCTCTCTTAATGAACTATTTCTTCTTCGCTTTCTTTCTTGATACCGTTCCCAATTTTTCACTTGATCGTGTAGCTCGCTTTCGAGCATTCCTGATTTCAGCGACTTAAATACATGTTGACACGCGGTTGCAAATTTCGGACGGCCGCAAATGTTTACATCTGGTAGTTGCAGCTATTGCCATTCGGAGTGTATAAATATCGTCGATTTTTGTGCCGCATACCTACGCATTTTATATATATAGGTTACTAGCTGGGCTTCGCCCATCTAGCCGGTCGGTTTAGGTACCCGCTCCCTTCAGCAATCATTGTGAGAGAATGGAAACACTAAAAAACAACGAATAAAGGTATTTAAATTTTGTGGTGCAACAATAAATAGCGCAAAGACTGTGATACAGTGCATACTGTATCAGTCTCGTGGCGCCATCTAGCGGACCTTAGCGCAAATAGAATCAAATATTGCATAAAAATTTAATCAATTAATTTGAAGTGCGTATAATGTTTTTAAACCATCTTAATATTATTAAGAGAAGAAATAAGATTTTAATAAAATTTATTTCTTTTATAATAGAAATGTTTTTTTCGGTGTTTTTAATTGCATAATCAAGCTGTGAAAGAATCACGCTTTGTTTACATCGTATGATCGGATGATTTCAAGATTAGAATACAAATAACTCTAAAACTATTGAAGTAACAGATTAAATGTACGCAGAAAAAATTATCAGTTTATAAAGCTCTTTTCAAATATGTAACATTTATGTACTTTCATGAAAAAAATGCATCGATCTCGACATTTTCAAATATGGCCGAATTTGAAAGGGGGCTCTTCCATTTCTGGATTCACCCATAAAAAATTGTTGGTTTTTTATTAATTAAAAATTAACGGTAATAAAATTTAAAATTCGGGCTTCGAGGTGCACATGCTCAGACTCTTCACTACCCGTGTGCCAATTTTCATAGTTGTAAGTTTTGTAGATTCGTCTGGAAGCAGCACGCAAACACACAAATACTTCCTTTTATTAGTATAGATTATTATGTATTCTAAATAAATAAACAAAAGACAGTAAATTATCAGAAAGTATAAAGTTTTTACAAAATTTTTTCAATAATATATATTTATTTAAATCTCACCTGAAAATGAATTTGTCCAAAAATGTGGAGCATTTTTTTAGAAAGCGTCAGTTACAATCATGGTGCTCAAAACTGTGGATCGCAACACACAGAGGGGTCGTGAAAAAAAATTGGAAGGATCTTTTCCACATTTTTCCATGTTTTTTCATGTTTTAATATGAAACTTGTAAATTATGAAATCCTGTTCCGCTTTTACTTTTAATGATCCTTTATTTTTATCTAAATGAAAGAGAAATATATATTAACTAGGTGTCCCGTGCGAAACTTTCGAATACGATCTTAATTTTTTTCTTCGACTTTCACATCTTTTATTTTGTATTAAGACCTTTATTTTGATTATCCTTTAATTACGAGACAGATTGGCTTTCCCTTGATAGCTTGGTAGATTTTTTTCATATGCAATTCAATTGTGAACATATAATTGAATAAATAAAATAAACCTCTAAAAAGGCATACCAAAGGAAAAAATCACTCATAAAACGTTCTTCAGGGGGGTAAAAAAATAGATTTTAGTCCAAATTGTTTTTACATGCAAAAATAATAATGTACACCTACGCGGATGTTGCCAAGAAAGAGACTTATTATAGAAAATTTAAAGTATATTTTTTATAAAATAATTCAATATGATAAAAATTTTAGCCACAACCCTCCAAATATTTTCGTGACCCACAGTTTGAGCGCCACAGATTTACATGAACCAGGGTTTGAACATATGACACTGATGTCATAAATGCTGTTACGTTTCAACCTCAGAAAAACGTTGAAGATGAAGAGACTGAAGAAAAGCCTATTGAAGCATAGCACAATGCTGCCGTGTGTCGATACTTTGCTAGATTATCGAAGTCGATGGAATTATGAATACAGTGATACCATAGCTGTTAGGAAAATTCGTAGTGCTATCATGCATATCGCAGATTTGGTAAAACAAAATGAAAAATACATACATCTATATATTTAAGTTCCTAAGCCAATTCTTTGGGCAGTGCGTGAGAGAAAAGTACTGCATCAACTTACTTCATTTTGGTCATAAACGAAAGATTTTAATCTATAGATGTGTAAAATTTTGTTTCTGTAACCGCAAATTCTAATAATGAGCGATAATTTACAATTAAAAAAATCGCTTTCTGCGCATGTTCAGTGAGATGTTTGAATGTGGCTTTAGATACTCACTAAGCACGCGGCCGCTTAAACATATTAATTGTTTTCAGCGCATGCTTAGTGACATGTTTAAATCTGGCTTTAGATACTAAGCACGAGGCCGCATAAACACGTTGTTTATTTGGAGGAATCTCTCTAGCTCTCTAAATGCCATTTTTATTTTTAACAAGAAGTGAAATCTGCAAGAGTTGAGATGTGACATGCTGCGAGACACTGCCCTATAAGTCTCGCACAAAACTCAATAGAGTTTGAACAATTCGCATACTAATATCAAATGCCGTAAGGGTGCCATCACTCTGAATCAATCTTTTTCTGAATCAATCTTCTTACTTTCAACTTCTGTCCCAAATCGAATTACTTGACACTCGAATCACAGCTCACTTGAATTTAAATTTTTTTTCACTTTTAATTGCCATAAAATCCCCCAAAAATCAGTACATCTTCAAATGAACTATTTATGATTAAAAAGTTTGAATTAAAAGTATACAAAATTAAAGAAAAAGAATAAAAAAAGACACACGATGACACATTTCTTTTCAGTGATTCATTTTTTAGTGAGAATCACGCTGTGAAAGAATCACGCTTTGTTTACATCGGATGATCGGATGATCTCAAGATTAGAATCCAAATAACTCTAAAACTATTGAAGTAGCAGATTAAGAGTACGCAGAAAAAATTATCAGTTTTTAAAGCTCTTTCCGAATATGTAACATTTATGTACTTTCATGAAAAAAAAATACATCGATTTCGACATTTTCAAATATGGCCGAATTTGAGCCTGTACACCCGGTAGTGAGAGACGACAGAACCCAACCTTGCTTTATTAATATTGATTATGTTTGTGACATATAGAATTGAACCCGAAGGAAATTGTTTATTTGACGGTGTTGAGTCACCCTATTTCTTTTTATTGGTCTCAATAGTAATTTTTTAGAGTATTTCTCTATTCTTAATATTATTATCTTCAATATTTGGCAATCATGTGTTCAGTATGATTTGCGTATTAGTACATTTATTTACTATCCATCCGTTATGTTTTAACGGTTACCAACTAATCTATGTATATAAGTTGATAAGCCGATTTTTTGGACAGTCCGTGAGAGAAAACTACAGTATCAATTTACTTCATTTCAGTATCAATTTACTTCATACAGTATCAATTTACTTCATTTTAACCTAAAGAATCTTCAAAAAAAATTCCTATTAAACGTTGCAAAATGTTTTTACTTCTTTAAACTGATAACAGATAGCAGCACTAACCATTTTTATGCTCATTTAACTGAAATACATTGAATGCAAGGGGAAAAAACTAGATTTAGGCGTTTGCACTGTGCAAACGGAGCCCACAAAGGGCAAAACGAAAGATTTTAATCTATAGATGTGTCAAATTTGGTTTTTGTAACCGTAATTTCCATTAATTAGCGATAATTTACAATTAAAAATTGCTTTCTCGCATGCTCAGTGACATGTTTAAATCTGTCTTTAGATACTAAGCTTGAGGTCGCATAAACACATAAATTTGTTTATTACGAGGAATCTCTCTATATCTCTCTCTCTCGCTGCCATTTATGTTTTTAATTATGTCTGTGAGATATAGAATTAAATCAGACGAAATTTTTTTTCGCTCTGTTTCACACTGTATTTATAATACGGAAGATATATATTTTGTCGATATTTCTTTTTATTGGTTTCAATAGTAATTTCTTAACATTAGTAATTTTTGAAGGACACCAACTAGTAATAAATTAAATTAATAAAATAAAAAAAGCAAATTTAGTATTATATTTTGAAAACACATTAAAATTGAATATAAATCACATTATCCGTGTTTTTCAATTATTCGTGCTTCTCCTCTTTTCCATTAACCTGGATAATTGGGAATAGACTGCATCTTCTTTCGTGCATTGCTTATTCAAACCGTGCATGTAGATATTCGGTGATCATATTCATAACTGATTTGCTTATCGCTTTTGAAATCAGTGCTTTCTAAAATTTAGTTCAAATGATAACAGTCGTTTACCTACGTAAATGACACTCAGACAGCGAATTATTAACTGGAACAGTGGTGAGCAAACTTTATTCGACCGCGACCCCTTTCTTTTAAATACAAAATCACGTGGCCCCCAATGAAGTTTTTTTGGCAGTAGCAAATTAAAAAAAAAAAATAAAATTAGGAAAATGTTAACAAGAAACTAGGAAAAAGGAAGAGGCAACTTTCGACAAACTATTTTAAAAACGAATGAACTGTAGATGAGGGTATACATTTACTTTGCATAATAACAACATTCTGCAATGTTTTTGGCAAATATCACGTGGCTAAAAATTCATATTTAAATATTAATATATATATATATATATATATATATATATACACATACACACAGTGGAATCTCGATCGATCGTTCCCCGCATCATCATTTTCATGTATGTGTCGTTTATTTCACTCAGTGCCGACGATCAGATTTCTTTGTTGTGTTCCCGCATCTATCGTTTTTCCGCATTTATCGTTCTGTTCAGTCCTTCCCTTGAAAAATGATAGATCGAAATTCCATTGTGTGTGTACACACACACACACACACACACACACACACACACACATATATGCAAATATATACAGTAACCACCGCTTATAGTGATCAGTGGTTATAAGAATCAACCGTTTATAAGAATCAATATCGCAAAAACAAAAACAAATGTATTATTTCCATGTTAAATTTTCCGCTTTAAAGAATCAATCCACCGGTTATAAGAATCAGTTTTCAATCTTCACCTTCCTTTCATTTTTCCAAAAAATGCCACTTGAACTCTCAAAAGGTACGAAATTCTTTCTTAAGTTTTTGAAAAGAAAGATTGATAAAACTTTGGGGTGGAAAACAGTCGTAAAATACATTCCTTTAGACATAATATAAGAGTTTCTCCTTATACGTTTTTGCTAAACACTGTCTTATTAGCTTTACCCAGGGGCATATAACCCGCCCGGGTCCGATTTCACTTTTCTCCAGACAGGCACTCCTTTTTTCCCACCACTTACTTCCTGGTTGCGGATTTCTGGATCCTGAAACTCATAAATCTTCCGCGAAGTGTCCACCATCACTTACGCAAACGGGACAGTGGATTCAGCACTTCAAACCGTGAAACGTAAACGGATCCATTTTGCTGAATCAGATGAACCAGATGCTGAATCAAACGTTTCACGGCTTGATTCTGAATCAAACCGTGAAACGTAAGCTATAAAGTGAATCTTCGTCTGAGACTGTAATAAGCATACGTCGCTAGTATTCACTTTAGTTTTCTAACAAAATTACCACTTAGTGTTAGAACTTTTTGATAGTCGAATTCAAATATGATAAAAACAAGGAAAACTCTTAGTTTTTCTGAAAAACAGAACTTGTTAATTAGATATGATGCTCTTCCAAAGTGTAGTCAAAGAAAAGCTGCCTCTTGTTGATTTTATAATCATGTGTTGTTACTTATAGGTCTAGAAATTGAGTTATAGTATTTGTTTAGAAATTGAGTATTTTTAAAATTATAAAAAATAATTTTAATAAATGATAAATAACTTAAATTAAAGAGTATTTAATGGTAAATTATGTATATATGTGCCTGTGTGTTTATATATATGTGCAAGTATATATTTGTGTATGTGTGCTTGTCCAAAGGGAAGTTTCGGTTATAAGAATCAAAAACAGTAATAACAAACGTGATTATTATAAGCGGAAATCACTGTATATATATATATATATATATATATATATATTGTATATATATATATATATATATATATATATATATATATATATATATATATATATATATATATATATATATATATATATATACATATATATATATATACATATATATATATATATATATATATATATATATATATATATATATATATATATATATACAGTGCCGTAAGTAGGCAGGGGCAGCAGGGACACCCGCCCAGGGCCCACTTGGAAGGGGGCCCAAAATACAAATCCTTGCCCAGGACACAGGAATGGCTAGTTACGGCACTGCATATATATATATATATATATATATATATATATATATATATATATTATATATATATATATATTGTACCAAATGCGTGGTACGGAAAGATATTTTAAAAAGTGAATTTCAAATACAGAAATAAATATGCCAGCTACCGCAACTGAAAAACAGATTTTATAAATAGTTCTTTTACAACTTGCAGCAGTAGACAAAATAATACTACAAATCTTCGCTGGGAGTCGACAAACTCCAGCACCTATGTATTTCTCTTAATAATAAGGAATTCAGAGTTTTTATTAATTCAATATAACACTTATTAATAAATAGCATACGGCCTTATAATCTGTTTCACCAAGGTCCTCGTCTCAAGCCCGACGAGAAAATATCTTTTCAAGAAGAAAATGTCACCAGTTGAAAATCTTCAACCTATCGCTACAAGAACAACTCTTTTACTGAACTTTTATTCCATACTCTTACTCACCTAGGAAACAAAACCCGTGATGTTACACCGCTCAACCAAACCAGTTTCCAACAATAGACCCAAGAGCAGGATTTATTTTTTACTCCTTGGTAGTCGCGTGAACGTGCTAAACCATAGTTTTAAATCACGCGAACTCCAAAAAAAAAAACGCATGCTGGCGATAACACGCCCAGTTGGCCCCGAACTCGTAACAATATATATATATATATATATATATATATATATATATATATATATATATATATATATATATACATATATATATATATATATATATATGTATAAATTTTGTTAGGATATTTATAGCAATTTTTAATTAAATAATACAATACGATATAAGTTCTAACCCACAGTTTGCACACCACTGATCTAGAAGAAAAATATAACCACGCTGGAGATATATTGCCAATTCAAATGAGAAAGAAAGAGGACATAGATGTAACATCCTTAATGCTAGAGCTTCCGATGTCAATCCCTTATGCATGCACGCTTTACCAACCCATCTCCCTTTTTCCATCTGCACGTTCTAGCACTGGCTAGACATCTCAAAACGGTTAGAAACCAGCCTTCGTGTCAATGTGCGAAGTGTTCTTGCTGACCAAGAAGTAGGTTTCAGCAATGCAAAGATCCCAAAACAAAATATTCAAATCAAAACTTTTATTTCCTCTTCCCATTATTAGCAGAATCTTTTTTTATGTGCGAAAAGCAGGTGTTATATGCTATTTCTTTTCATTCCAGGTCACGAGCTGCGAGCTGCCACGGCCTCAGAGGTATTTAAAGCTCTTTTTTTAGCCTTTCTTTTCGCTGTTAAAATCTGCTTAATACGTATAACAAGGTTGTTAACCCGGTAAGTGCAAATGCCAGGGGATTAAGGTAATATTTAGGGATGAAGGAAACGTTACAAATGAGGCAAATGAAAGGAACTTTCGAAGGACATTGCTTAAGATCTCGTCTTTAATTACAAGGTCTACGCTGAGTATGAAAAGCCTCAGAGTTTCAAACGACGTTCTTGAATTAGGTTTACCGCTTGTTAGGCATTCCCGAAGTCAGGGATTCCGAGACTGAGGTCCATGGACCCCCAGGGAAACCATCAAATTATTATTAGAATTCAAGCTATTCTGTCTTTCCTCAACCAGAATCGTTTGATCTCTTTTGAAGGAAGCTCTTATATTTTGTCCAACATGTGTCGACATTTTTGTGATCACACTACCTTCTCAAGTAACATTTCAACAGATTTAAAATTTTTCTTCATTTAAAAAAAAATATTTATTAAATTTGGCCGAAAAAAATCACCCATACCATGTGTTTGTGTGTGTGTGTGTATGTATGTGTGTGTGTGTGTGTAATAACGCAAAAAATGTTGGAGACTCAGTCAGGGATACACAGAAATATAGAGAGAGCATACCAACAGTTCATCTTCCTAATAACTGAATTCAATAGCAGCTTAAGGGCACAAAATTCAGTGAATATTCACAATGAAGATTAGAAGCCATGGACACATCGTACATAGAAAGAAAAAAAGGTTTCGACGGACTTAAATGGACGGCAGAATGAGGAGACGAGGGTGAGTTTGCATGATGGCAGTATGAACGAAAAAGTGGATACGTCTCCCTTTCAGCCGTATTTAAAATGGACCTTTCCTTGTTTGACATCTCCTACTTTTCAAATGATTTCAATTGATATTGCAATAGTCCAGATTGGGGCAAGAGAGGGTTTTGGCGTACAGTTAGCGAGTCATTGTTTGAAAACAGGGCTAATTTAATATATACAAAATTCACGGGGTGCATACGGTTTTTACAGTTTCTTTACTCATTATGGCCATGCTATTGAATTTCGAACATTTATTGTAGGATTAAGGCTTCTTAAATGTCTACGACAGAATGTCGGCAAGTGCCTTAAGGGTTAATATAATTTACCAAATATTTAATTTCTAGGTTACATTGTAGAAAAGGGGTCGTACTTTGTTAGGAAAGTGAATTTGGAACATCCGTTAGGTTAAAACGAGGAGCAAGCATTTTTGCGATATACACGCACACACACACACACACACACACACACACACACACACACACACACACATATATATATATATATATATATATATATATATATATATATATATATATATATATATATATATATATATATATATATACAGTGCTAGATTTCTAGAAATAGAGGTGCTGGAACGGTAACCTTCCGGGGGGTGTGTGTGGGGGTGGAGGGTGGGGGTGGGTTATTCCAAATTATTGATAAAGAGAGGTACCTAAAGAGAGGTACCGGAACGCTGTTCCGGCGCGTTCCGCCTTAAATCTAGCCCTGTATATATATATATATATATATATATACATTGCAACTTGTTTAGCCGGCCACCCCTTTTCGGAAGCCACCCGCTAAACGACCATATTTTGGTCAGAACCGATTAAATAAACTCCGTAGAACCAATGTTATTTTATCCCTTTTCGCTGCCACCCCTCATAACGGCCACTTTTTATTGGAACCATGACTGGCCTCCCTAGAGAAGTTTCACAGTATATATATATAGTGTTTTACTCTGATTTAATACTAATTTCGCTCGAGTCTTCTCACACCAAATTTGAAAATTAAACTCCCCGTCTCTCTAAATTTTATATAATGATAACGGTTACCTTTAATGTATGCACAGTTTTGATTAGTCTGAAAACGCGATGGGCCGGTCGGCTTCCATGCCGTTCAACTCTTGCAGCCGCTATGTCTTTATATAACATTTTCGTTCTGGCTGTTATTAAGGATGGGCGCACTTCGTACGCCCATTTATAAATCTTTATCACTCACGCCATTATGCTCTCAGCTCTCTCACGCGCAGTCCGTTTTTAGCACCTCGCAAATCACCAACCGACGTATTTATCACAGCTCTGGAGAATTAGCGCTTTCCCAAGCAAAAGGAATATTTTAGGACCATTTTTCACTCGCGTCAGGGCAGAGCGATAGGATGCTTTTTACCTGTCCGCACCCACAATGCGGTAGTCTCTGCCGTTGAGAGAGGGAGAGGTATTGACCCACCTCACGAAACACACTATCACCCATTCGCAGCCCATAAATCACGGTGGATGGTAGTCACCCGATCTTTAATCTAAAGTGAATTGTAATATCTTATATAGCTATCCGCGCGCCAAATTGGGTTACGCGCGCTTTTTGTTGTTTTGTTTCGCTTTTCCCGTTCTTCTCGAGAATACGGCGTGGGTTGCGATAGGATATTCTAAACAATCTTCCGGATCGTTAATCAAAGATTCCACTGTGGCGCCGTAGAGCGATTAACACTGACACACAGACAGTTAGGGTAGCTGCGACATTTTCTTTCTCCGTTAAGGTTTATTTATAAAATTGCCTTTTTTTACGTAGAAAGATCAAACCCTTATTCGACCTATGTAGTGGGCTTAAGAAAAAGCTGAGACATTTTGTGCGTGTGACCAACAACATAAATTATATCAACTCTGAATAAACAGTTGTGATATAAATTTTTGAACAGTATAGTATAAAACTATACGTATTGGTTTTCCATTTGTTATATGGTTAAGGTTTTCTTAAGAAAAATTGCCCTTTTTTTAAGTAGAAAGACCAAATTTCTACTCCACCTTTTTCTGTGGGCTTAAAAATAACCCGGCAATTGTGCGTGTAACCAGTAACATAAAATGCAGGGTGATTTTTATTAAACTGACACTACTCAGAGCTACCTGTAGCGCGATCTATCAGCCAGAATTCCACCAAAATTGATAGCGGGACTATGGACGACATGGGAAAGAGTTTCCAGGAAAAAAAATAGTTTCAAAAGTCGCCGATAGGGGAATATATGGCGCTGTTATTATCGGCGAACCCGAAAATTAGCATAAAACGTAAGTAAAACATCAAAATACAAATTCATTACTACGAAGTCAACAGCAGCGGCAGTATTTTGGACTATAAAGATCAGTGCGGAATCTTTTGCGTCCTCGTTTTACAGAAGAAAGGGTCATCAGTCGCTTATTTCCACTTGCATGGCCCCCTCGCTCCCCATGTGACTTCTTTCTGTGGGTTTATTTAAAGTCTAAGGTGTATCTTGGTGAAGTCTCTAACTTGGCGGCCCCAAAGGACAACATACCCGGGATTGTGATGAACATTCCTGGTGACATGTTACGCTCGGCCGTTGAGAACTTAGTGTTCAGGATGCAATGGGTCGTCAACCAGGATAGAGACCACATTGAAGGAGGGAGAAGTGAATTTGCTACATAAAGCGGTGTTCAAGTGAAATTTTTTTGTTATTCATTTGTCTGCTTATTTCAACTTTTTCGGTATTCACCCCTTATCTTTAGAGCCCGAAATACTGGCGCTGCTATCGACTAAGTAGTCATGAATTTGCATTTTGATGTTTGACTTGCGTTTTGGGCAAATTCTCGGGTGTGCCGACAACAAAGGCGCCATAACTTCCCCTATCGGCGACTTTTGGAACTATTTTTTTATTTCATGGAAACTCTTTTCCATGTCGTCCTTAGTCCCTCTAGCAATTTTGGTGAAATTCCGGTTGATAGATCGCGCTACAGATGTCTCTGAGTAGTGTCAGTTTAAAAAAAAATCACCCTATATATCGACTCTGAATAAACAGCTGAGACATAAATGTTGAACAAAAGGCAGTATAAACCTATACGGTTCTTCCGTTTGTTCTTATTTTTTGTGTTCATTTTGTTAGATGATTGCGGTTTACTTATAAAATTGCCTTTTTCTACGTCGAAAGACCAAAGTTTTATTAGACCGTCTCTAATGGTTTAAAAAAATAGCCCGACACATTTTGTGCTTGTGACTAACAACATAAAATATAGCAACTCTGGATAAACAGTTGAGCTATAAATTTTTGAATAGTGCAGTACAAGCATTTATTTATTCTTTCATTTTGTAAGATGATTTTGATTTACTTATAAAAATTGCCATTTTTTACGTCAAAAGACCAAACCTTTATTCGACCGTCTGCAGTGTGCTTAAAAAATAACCTGACACTTGTAGCGATTACGACCATTAACATAAAATATATGAACTCTGAATAAACAGTTGCGATATAAATTTGTGAACAGTGCAGTGTAAACCTATATATTTTTTCAGTTTGTTATACGTTTAAAGTTTATTTATAAAACTGCCCTTTTTTTTAAGTAGAATGATTAACCCTTGACCGCTTTCCGTGGGCTTAAAAAATAACTTGACAATTGTTGTGCGCGTGACCAATAACATAAAATATTTCAGCCCTGAATAAACAGTTGATATATATATTTGTGACCAAAGTGTAGTATAAGCATATATTGTTTTCTCTTTGTTATACCTTTAAGGTTTACTTATAAAATTGCCTTTTTTAAGCAGAAAAACCAAAGATCTTCTCAACCTTCTTTTGTGGATTTAAAAACCTACCAGGCAACTGTGTGTGTGACCAGTAACATAAAATATATCAACTCTGAATAAACAGCTGAGATATAAGTTTTGAAAAAAACGGCATTATAAACCTATATTGTTTCCAGTTTCTTATATGATTAAGGTTTATTTAAAAAATTGCCTTTTTTACGTAGAAGGTTCAAACCTTCCCTTGCCCGTCTGTAGAGGGCTTAGCAAAATAACCTGAGTTGTAGGCCTGCGACAAACAATATAAAATAATTCGACTCAGAATAAACAGTTCAGATGCAAATTTGTGAACAGTGCAGTATAAATCTATACTTTTTTTCAGTTCGTTATACATTTAAAGTTTACTTATTAAATGGTCCTTTTAATCACGTAGAAAGACCAAACCTTCACTTCACCGCTAGCCGTGAGCTGAAAAGATAGCTTGACAATTGTTGTACGAGTGACCAATAACATAAAATATATCAACCCTGAAAAAACAGTTGAGATACATATTTGTGAACAAAGTGCAGTATAAACCTATATTATTTTCTCTTTGTTATACTTTTAAGGTTTTACTTATAAAATTGCTTCTTTTTACATAGAAACACCAAACTTTTATTTGACCGACCGCAGTGGGCTTAAAAAATAACGTGATACTTTTTATGCGGGAGACCAATAACATAAAATGTATCAAATCTGAAAAAAACGAGACATTAATTTGTGAACAGTGTAAAATAAACCTAATATTTTTAGTTTATTATTAAAGTGCATAAATCGTTTATTTAGCCATTTGTTCATTTGCCAGTACAGAGCTCCTTGGAGCAGTGTAGACTAAGGCTCGGTGCACACGAGCGATCCGGTGTCGTTGCGGCACCGCAGTTGCGATCAGGAGTACATAGCGTTGAACTAACCGACTCACACGGACGTAGGCGTCGTCGGTTAGTTCAACTATATGGCTCGGTGCACACGAGCGATCCGGTGTCGTTGCGGCACCACAGTTGCGATCAGGAGTACAATAGTTCAGGAGTTGAACTAACCGACGACGCTACGTCCGTGCGAGTCGGTTAGTTCAACTCTTACTCCTGATCGCAACTGCGGTGCCGCAACGACACCGAATCGCTCGTGTGCACCAAGCCTTATAGTTTAATTTAACTTTTAGAGACAAGGCAGCTATTAATTATAAACGTTACAGGTTAACATGTATTAGTTCTTCTTTCATACCCAATCCGACTAGTTATATAAACTTCCAAATGAATGGTTCTGGAAGTGCAGCAAGCCTTTTGAGAAAGTCCATTGAGAAATCAATCAAGAGTAGTATTTGATCTTTTCACGGACTCACTTCGTTTTGTTGATTGATTGATTGATTGATTGGTAGCTCTATAATCATCTTTTGCAACACTAGGGCTAATTATACTGGGGCCTAAATATTAAAGCCGATTCCGGTTGCCTACAAACCTTCGTGCTAAAAGTGGGGATCGAGTTTACAGATTCTCCTACCAAATACCACTAATTAGTTTGAACAATCAAAATGTTATTAGTTATAGAAAGCCCCATCTTATCTTCAAGGATGATAGAGTTGAGCAGACTGCAATCTCTAGGTTTGCAAGTGGCCACTTCAGGTGCCACTTGCAAACCTCGACTGACAAAATTTGATCAACAAAGCAAAACCTTTCCCCCTTGTAAAAAGTGTAATCATGAGTAGGTCACTCCTGGTACCATGGCCGATCCTGAGTAGGCCCTAACTTGCTTAAATTTATCTAGGGAGGATTTGATTACCGAGCCTCGCTTATAAATGGACCTACTGAAGATATATGAACTCATCGACCTGGTCTAGCGGTGCTAGACCAGGCCACTTTTAAGGGAAAATTTCTCGGGCCACATTTAAGGGAAAATCTGCAAAATGACGAAAACCTCCAAATGCGGCAGGATCATTTTTTCTTCATTATTTTGGTAACTAGTTACATTAAATTCCTTTTTTATTTCCTTTTTTCTTCTGATCATAAGCCAGGTGGTTGCCGAATGGCTAGGGTGCTGCATTCGATTCAGATTCCGTGGGTTCAAGTCCCATGGTTGGCATGGATGTTTGTAGCCGATTGGAATCGGCTTTAAACTGTAGGTCCCAGTCTATTTAGCCCTCATGTAGCAAGAAATTGACCGCAGCGCCAAAACCAAAATCTTCTGATCATAATGATTCTCCAGAAGATTAATCCGAAAACAATAAAAAAATTATTACCGTTTTATTTGGACCATCAGACACACATTTCTACATAAATAACTTGATTTAAAATTTGGGTGCCTCTTAAGGTAAAGTTAAAATAAAATGAATATTTTATTATATATATTATATGTTTTATATATATTATTTATTATATATATATATATATAAACATAAACAGTGCCGTAACTAGGCAGGTGCAACAGCAGCACCCGCCCAGGGCCCGCTTGGAAGGGGGGGGGGAAATGCAAATTCTTGCCTAGGGCGCAGGAATGGCCAGTTAAGGTACTGTATATCGGGTACTCATAAAGAAACTTTGCCAATATATGGACCTCTAGCGGCTGTTACGTTCAACCGATCGAGATGAGATTTCAGATATACTTATTCAGAGGTATGAGTTCGGGATTCTGTGAATGACAACAAAGTGGCGCTCATGGTTACGGTTATAGGTACAGAATCTCGAAATTTTCAAATAGCAACACCCACTTTTTTCCCTCGCATAATGTTCAGCGCATGCTAAAATCCTAGTGAGTGTTGGAACGGTACGTGTATCACAAAAAACGGACGCGTTATGCGTTGACAAAAAACAGCTCTGCGAACGGCCTACAAAGACACGATCGGGGCACACGAAGGAAATTTGCATAAAACACAAGCTAAAAAACAATCACAGAACGCCGTTCACCAGATATTCAGCGTAGAAAACCGATAAAAGGCTCTCTGATCGTGTTTTTGTTAGCCATTCGCAGAGTTGTTTTTTTGTGCGTGCATAACGCGTCCGTTTTTTGTGATACACGTACCGTTCCAACGCTCTTAACGGTTTTCGCATGCGCTGAGCATTTTGCGATAGGAAAAAGTGGGAGTTGCTGTATGAAAATTTCGAGTTTCTATACTTATAACCGTAACCGTGAAGGTCACTGTGTTGTCGTTCTCAGAATCCCGATCTCATACCTCTGAATAACTATATCTGAAATCTCATCTCGATAGGTTGAACGGAACGGCCGCTAGAGGTCCCTATATCGTTTTTGTTAGGCATTCGCAGAGCTGTTTCTTTGTGCGTGCATAACGCGTCCGTTTTTTGTGATACACGTACCGTTCCAACGCTTTTTTGGGTTTTCGCATACGCTGAGCATTTTGCGACGGGAAAAAGTGGGTGTTGCCATTTGAAAATCTCGAGTTTCTGTACCAATAACCGTAACCGTGAGCGCCATGTTGTTGTCATTTACAGAATCCCGATCTCATACATCTGAATAACTATATCTGAAATCTCGTCTCGATAGGTGGAACGGAACGGCCGCTAGAGGTCCATATATCGGCAAAGTTTCTTTATTACCATCCTGTATATATATATATATATATATATATATATATATATATATATATATATATATATATATATAATATTTTATATATGTTTAACTTTGTTAAGTAAGAAATTGAAAATATCTTTCTATACCTAACAAAATACAAAATAATCTTTTCTAAAAATCCTCCCATAAATTTGAGGTGTGTCTTATGGTCCGAAAAATACGGTATTTGTATTCCTTTATTGCATTTTGATATTTTTTATTACAGATATGTTTCGCTAAAAAGTCGATTAAAAATAAGAAACCTTTGATTGGGGGGAAATTTTATTGGGATGGTGAATAGGAATTTTGTAATCATGGCTAAGAAAAACGATCCAAAAAAGGGTCTGATGACTACTGCACTAAATGTAATTACAAGACGTTATTGAACACCGCTTCCTGCATTCAAGATTGAATCGGACGCGACACTGGTACTAATAGATTTTCCAAAAACAAAATACATATGAATCTCCCGACGTTGCGAAATATATCACGTACCCGGATGTAGCTATCACGTGGGTTGCAGATCACAGTCATCGACTTTTCTGTATTTCTGCTTTTGTTTGCCTCTCAAGTCCAAAGGGAACAATGAGGATATATTTTCGATAAATGATTGCTGGGTTGGTCTGGAAGACGAAAATGGAACGATGGAGGTTGAAAAAACACGCATTTATCTTCAGAATTTAAAACTTTCATTCTCCGAAAGAAAATTCACTTTTAAACCGTTGTTTTCTATTCTGGGCAACTTGGAGAGAACAAAAAAAAAGGAAAATTCGAACTTGGATAGTCACAGTCACGTTTATAAACAAGCACACTAAAGCGGATGTTGTTTTTAATGCTAGTAATTTATGTAGTAGAAAGTTTCTTGTTTTTTGTTTTCTCTAGAATTTAAACTGTTTGCAATATGCTTTATAACTCGAACCTAGATTCTATAAGCAAAAGCTATTGTGCATACTAGCTGAATACCCGTGCTTCGATACGGAATACATTTTAGGATAATTACGATGGAAAAAATAATGAAATTTCTTTTTAGAGGATTTCCTTGTAAACAATATTTTTTGCTTTTTCATTGGGCAGAACTAATATTACCAGGCTCGCCCGTGAACTTACGCGTGAGCAAGCTACGTAAAACTGACCGTGGGAGAAACAATTTTCTCTTAAATCTACGCCAGCGTATTTTAAAGTTCGGCATTGAAACTTATTTATTGTCATGGTGAAGCATATTTTGAGAGGAAATTGCAGTTTTATATATAGGTTTAATTTAATATCCTTAAAACTTCCTATTTGAATTAAATTCTTAAAAAACTTCCATCTCAATGAGAGTAGGGCTTAAATTTTATCTTTTACTGTATTTTTATATTTTTTATCAATTTATTCCGTTGTTATGCACGTGACACAAAATTAATTTAAAGTATAACAAAAAGAAAAGAAACCGCGTGATCAGCATATAATAAATCAAATTCTAAAAATTAATCTTTAAAAATTCACCAAAAATCAGAAAATGGAGGAAAAGATTCGAAAAAGATTTCATGTTAAAGGAATTTTTATGATCTTTCTCGTGATATAAATTTCATAACTCTCAAATTGTTATTTTAAATGCAAACTTAAAAAAATATTTCAGAAACAGCTTAAAAATTTAATTTTAAAAAATGCAAGAAGAATTTTTCAAAAATCTTTCTAAGTGCACCCCTACACTATAAGAAGAATCGCCAAGCAAAATTTCAACCCTTTAGGTCCAGCGGTTTGGTCTGTGCGTTATCTGTCAGTCAGTCACGGAACTGTTTTATATATAGAGAGAGATTATGTAACTGCTGACTATAATCCTTCTTACTGTTCGTTAAGTGCATAAAAATAGAAAGATGTCACATTCAATGTATATATTAAGGTATTTTAGTAGTTATACGCAAAAAATACTGAATTCTGATATGAGCCATTGACAGGCCAAATCGGTTAATTCCACTTTTTGATATTTTCAAATCCGAGTGTCAAGGCCCTTGATTGACTCCAAAGTTTTTACATTCATAATAAATTTCCCAAATAATACGGATTTATACTACTCAGTGACAAAGGGTTTTTGGACATCGAATAATAAGTAACTTTTTTCAGACGTCATTCTAGTTAAGTCCATACTCTAATGCAGTGGTTCCCAACCTGTAGAAGTCTGCGGACCACTAAACTAGAAGTTGAATCATGTGCGGACCACCACCCCCCCTCCGCCTTGAGGGGGGGAACCCTCCGAGGGTTATGGGGGTACAGAATATCCCTCAGTCAAAAGGGGATACAGGATTAACGTACTCACATTCTGACATATCATATTCTAATAATAAAATAATTATCTTAAAATTTTAAGAAATTTTATTTGAACACCAGACAGTCATCGGATATATTCGGCCCATCTAGTTCAGTGAACATTGCTTTCAAAAATTCCAATTTATTTGGCAATTTTTTTTATATGTAGTACCGGACTACTCCCGAGGCTCTCGCGGACCACCTTTGGTCCTCGGACCATCGGTTGGGAATCACTGCTCTAATGAAATTGTTGCAATAATGTAATTCAAATGCAGAATCAAGTACTTGATGATAACGGTAATTTTTTATCGTTGATTCTTCTCAAAAAAGTAAAATAAATTAGTCGGTAGCAGTCTAACTACTGCAGAAGTAAGTACTTGAAAATTATTAAACAAGTCTTTCAATTTTTTTTTTCTGCAGTAAAAAAAATTATTTGAAGACTGAAATGGGTGTTATTAGTTTTTCTCTCTTGCCAAATCGGTTAAGTCCCTTTGTCACGCAAAAATTGCAATAATAATAACGATTACTCCAAGGCTATTATATCTTGCCGGCTTGTCCATCCTGTACCAGCTTAGATCTCTATGAAACATCATATCTATTTGCAGTGGGTCTCCTCTCCTGTGGGCCTATTTGGCAATGAGATGGCTGACATCTTGGCAAAGGGGGATACTGTTGAACGTTCATCAACTTCTTCGGTTCTTACTTATCTGGAGGCATATTCCGTTCGGAAATCTTTTATCCAGAGTACTTGGAGATCTTCATGACATGTCCATGACTGGTACATTGGTGTCTGCCCTGGTAGGACTCTTGCCTTCAAGGTTGATAGAGCTGAGGTCGTTAGAGCGTTATAGCGTCAGCAGGTCGTTAGAGGTGAGGCAAACTGAATCCGTGTTGAACCCATGCTTGGACTCTGAATTTCCGATAGAGGCAATGTACAACACCATGTTGTACCTTGGCAAATAGCCTTAAAGTGATGGAAATGTTTGATAGTTAGCATACTATCAACAAATCTTTCAAGTAGGTCGTTAGAGGTGAGACAAACTGAGCCCGTGTTGGACCCAGGCTTGGACTCCCGATAGAGACAAGGTACAACACCATGTTGTACATTGGTCCTAAAAGGCATTTTAATTCTAAATTGTCCAAAAAACATAAAAATAATTCACACAAAAAATAAATAAAATTACGGATTAACTCTTACATTTTGAAGGATAAAAAATAGTATTGATATAATTTTTATGATCTACATGGATGAAAAAAAAATTAAAACATCAAAATAGGTCCAAGGTACAACAGGTTCCCCTTCCCTTATTTCTTCATGTCCAATGTAACTTCGATCGATGAGACTCATAAAGGAATGAAAATCTTTGATAGTTAGCATGCATTCAACCAATGTTTGAGACGGACTGAGCACGTGTTGGACCCAGGCTACGACTCTGAATTTCCGAGAGGCAGGTCATGCTTCTCATAGCTGCTGAATTCAGAAAATAGATTATATTCAAAAACTTCAAATACACTTGTAGTTGTAGATTTTTGTGAAAATAAAATGTATAAATGTATTTCAGTTTTTTATTGACTAAATATGATGCCTCTATTTTTTTTTCAATACACGAACTGCAAGAAACTGATCATTGGACTTGGAGTGACTTAAAATCAAAAAACATTCTGGCTTGAAACCGAGTCCGAACCCACCTCTACTATCTATACACACTCTAGGTCTTTTCTTATGTGTGTCATAGCTGTGCCAGCTTTCTGAGTCAATTTATAACGACGTCGGCAGCAATTTGTCATCTAGAAATCAGGAACAGTCGCTACTCTTTCCCGGAGAAAAATTCCATTAATAAATATGTAAATAAAAAAAATTGTTTGCAAAACGAAACAACTATTGAAAAACTCCCTATCGCATTCCTTTAAACTCTCCCATTAATGGCCACCCATCTACAGTTACGCCTGGTAGTGAAAGAAAAAATCGCATTCCTCTGCAACCACGATCAATAATGGCGAGGGAATAAGAAAAAACGCGCACCTTCTGGCCACTTTGGCCTTTATAAGTACATACCGGCCAAAAACGGGATTTCGAAATAGCCGCCACAGGTCCGAATCTTTAATCACACTTCGGCGCCAAAAGGGAATCGTTGATTAATGATTCGGAAGATATTCCAGCATTCCCCTCCCAGGCCCACGCAAATTTGTCCAACAAATAAATAATCTTCATTAGACTGAGACAATTTAACGACGTCGGGCGCAATTGATTTCTCTTTTTTTCCCCTTTTATTAGTTAAGCTGGTAAAATGCTGAAAGTGTGAAATGGGAGGAGTGAATTTTTGTATTTGGTATCTCCTTTTTAGCGGTCAGAAATTGCTTTATTAAGACAAGCAAAAAGACACTCTAAGAGGAGGCACGTGTTCCCCACGGGATAATACGCAGTAAGTATAAAACAAAAGAATGGTCCTTAGCCATAGATGATCCGCTGAAATCACCTTAGGATTTGTCGAAATGGAATACGGGATTAAAATGATGAACAACTAACAATGCCTGCCTGACAAAATGGTTTTATTGTTTTCAGCTGAAAAGTATTTTGTAGAACTGCCTCCGAGTTTACACGAAGACATGGTGTAAAATCCCTGATCAGTGGATATAATACCGTCGACAGAACGACTTGATTATTCTCAACTCCATATAGGTTCGACCTCCATAAAGGGTCGACCCAGCAAGGGTGAATGAAGCATATTCCATCCTCCTGATGCTTTCAGTTTCAGCGGTTACAGACTGTAATCTCGCATTGTTGCTGGATTTCCTATCCAGAGGTATGGATATCCATTGGAGGGGACTATCCCCTCCCAGAATACCTTGCTTGTTAGCATCCATGGCTAATTAATCAATCCTTTCAGAATTTTCCGACGAGAAATGATAAGATTTCTCCCTCGATGATTAACAACAATACCTTGAAAGATTTGTTCGGAGGTCTACGCTATTATCATGGCACATTGAATTTTTAGAAAATATCAGGGTCGAATCAATTTCATTAAGCATTTGAATATAGGAAGCCGTTATTTTACCTGTTACGCTTCTAGGAAATATTGCTCTAAGAAATGCGTATCCTTCTAAATGATATTTGCCTGTAGGAAATGCTTTGTCTTCTGAAATGCTTTCTGTTTTATTGTTTATCGTGGTATTCGCGTTTTTACAAGTTGTTAGTTGATAAATGAAAATATTTCGTATATCTCCACTTCAATTATTTTTTATTTTTACTTTTTTTATTGCATCAAAGGTCGTCTTACGATAAACCTATACAACTTATAAAATTTAGCAGTGATTTGGGGTAGCAAAATACTAAAATTGACCAAGGATAGAGTGTTAATCTACGCATTACAACACCGAAAAAGAATTCACTTACTTAATAAATTTGAAAAAATATCACTTTGCAATATTAACTTAAGAGAGTGAACCATTTTGGAGTGTTAAGAAGGTCTGGGACATAGAAACTTGTTTATTTTTTTGTTTGCTCGTTTGTATTTCGTAAGGATTTTTTCCCTCAAATGCAGCTTTAAACCAAGGGGCCAATTTATTAAGACCACCTACTCGTTCAGCCCCATTTTTCTCTCAATACTGCTGAGATTCTCTTTGGCATCGAGTCTAAGAAATGTTGGTAAGTGACTTGAGGAATCTGAGACCCCCTTCTATAAACTGAACCATCCAGCTACCTAATGCCTCATTCAACCTCCTCCCACAAATGCTCAAACGAATTCAGGGCTTGTGATTGTGGGGTCTAACTAAACAAGGGGGAGTCTCCGTCATGGTCTTCAAACCATCTGTGGACATTGTGAGCTTTATTTATAGTATGGAGCATTGTCACGCTGGATGTATCTATCTCCAGTGGGGTAAACCCTTAGATAACAAAATGTTCTTGGTCAGTGGCAATATTTAAATAAATTTCGGCGGTCATTCAGATGTTGTTTCACACGAATTTAAGGCCCCAAAAATGCCAGGAAAATATCCCCCAAAATGTAACGTTGCCTCCATCAGCTTGAAGTGTTAAGGCAATTAACTTAGGGTCCATGCTTTCATGGTATTTTCTCCATAATCTCATCCTGCCATCTGCATGGTATTGTTGAAAACATGGTTCATCGGACAACAATATCATTTTCCATTCATTTACTGTTCAATCCTTGTGTTCTTGAGCGAACTGCGGACATTTGATCTCGTTAGTTGTAGGCAAGAAAGGATTTTGAATAGGCCTTCAGTTTCCATACAGGATACGATGTGCTGCAAACATCGAGTACATTGAGATGGTACATTGAGACATGGTACATTGAAACATGGTACATTGAGAGCCATAGGAATTGGTTCCTGTTTAAAATTAGCTGGAATTTGGTTTACTGTTGCCCTTCAGTTCAACAGGACAGGTCTGGAAACTTTCCTTTCAGTTTTGTATCTAATAGCCGGTAGCGACCACACGCCTTCCGTTGAAACCCGGTTTTTGTGCCTGGCTGACCACTCTTTATAAACATGAACAGCTACCCTTTAACACTTCACAAGTGAAGCAGTTTCACTGATACTCGCTCCTTAGTTCTAGCATCTACAATAATTCCATGTTCAAAGTCGGTGAAATCGCGTTTTTTACCCATTCCTTCACAACAAGGTATTTTAACTGTGTTTACAATCTTCCAGCAATGCATTTGTATACCAGTCTCACTCTAGCAGAAACAGCAAGATGTCATAACTGATTTGTATAAAGATGCCAGATGGTCATAATAAATTGGCCACTCAGTGTATATACAGATCATCATGCATGTGAAAATATTTGAACAATTAGAAATTTTGTAATAATTATTTGAAATTCAAAATTTGAACCATGGTGATATATTTGCTGAACCAATAGCTCTATTTGCATAAATCTCTTAATTTTACACATATGACAGTTTTGAAAATAATAAGTCTTAAGCATTTAAAAAAAATTTCTTTTTAAAAGCTTTTAATCCCTCTAAAGGGAACCTCTAAACCCTCTTAAACCTTTTTCAGACTAATATTTATCTAGAGGATAATATTTTCGGAATTTTTTACTTGATTAAAAATTTTTTTTTAGATCAAAAATCCCTGAAAACAGTTTAAAGAGGAATGATACACAAAAAAATGCTTACTTTTTTTCAGAATTTTGTGTCTTGCACCTCTTTGAACTCAAGTCAAGAAAATAACAAACTGGAGACACTCACTGCAGACACTGTGTTTCTTTTTTCTTTTCCTACCGCTGAAACCACGGAATAAGGCTGGCAATTATCTCATCGATCATTATTAAGTGTTTTTAATATAAAATAGGCTGCCTAAACATTCATTTTTAAAGTTTACTAAAGGTGTTCTGTCATCATAACCGAGCTTTAATTATTCTCGACTGTTTATTAATCGTTATCCTTCTGGCCTTAGAACAGCCTTAAATGAAACAGCCTCAAAAGTTCCGGTTCATAACCCTGTTGGAGATGACTTAACAAAAATGGATACATCTCTCTTTTTTTTAATCTTTGGTCATCTACATTATTCTTCAAATTACAGTGATTAAAAATGGATCTAGTGAATGATTCATTATAGATGTTCATCTATCAGAAACAGCTTTGCTACGTCTGGTCATATTTTCTTATATTTTCCCTATCTGCGCAGTGTTGTAAACTTTCCACGGCTATCCAGATATTCCGACTTACCACCAACTGAATGTATATACAGAGGCTGTTCGCACAGTTTTTAGACGATTTTGGTAAGCGGTAATAAAAAAGCGTTTGCTGCAAAAGAAATAATTGCAATTGTACTATGTTTTTAAAAGTCAAAATTATCGTCTGCGGATTGAAAGTTTTGTTTTTATTCAAAATGGCGTTTTTAACAAAGCAGTGGTTCGAAGGCTACATTTATGCTCTTTCCAAAGAGAAATATGCATACTCCGTTATCCAAAACCGATGTGAGAGTCATAGTTTTGTGATATCTAAAGCGTCGATAAGTAATATCGTCAACAAGAAAGGGAAAAAACGTTAAATTGGAGCCTCAAGTGGGGCAAAAATTCCAAACAAGTATCCAAGGAAAAAACGGACATCTTCTACTATTGCAAAGGTACGTTGTTTAATGTTAAAAGAAAATCCCCCTAGTCAAAGGACAGTTGCAAAATCATGAAAATGCTCGGTGTCCACTGTAAACAAAATGATAAACGTTGATTTAAATCTTAAGAAAGCGAAAAAACACAATGTGCATCGTCTTCTTCCAAATCATATCGCTGAACGCAGGACACGCTGCAGAATTCTATATGAGAAACACTTATCCAAAGAAAAATGGAAAACAATTGTCACAATAGATGAATCATGGGTGTATTTAAATGATTGCAACAAAAAAAGAGCCATTTATTATCATAAAAGGGGAGAAAAAAATTTAAGTACATGGTTCAAAGAATCGAAAGAAAGTTTTTCTAAGGGATTCATGATTGTTGTTGGTTTTTCTTATAATGGCAAGTTAAAAATAAAGAGAGTGGAAAAAATGTCAAGATTAACTCCAAATACTATCAGGAACATATTTTACCGCCAATTTTTCTGAATGAAATACCATCGCTTTACCCAGAGTGCCATCAATCTGTGAGACTCCATCAGGACAAAGCTAGCAGTCACACATCAAAATCCACTGTAAATCTCCTAAAAGAAATGGAACAAAAAACTGGTATCAAGGCCATACCCTTCACTGATATCCCTACTAAATCTCCCGATGTATCACCTATGGATTTTTGTGCTTTCGGACTTTTAAAATCTGCATTATCCAAACGTCGTCCCAAAACCCTTACAGGACTCTGGAAAGCTGTTCAGGAGGAATGGGATAGAATACCTCTTCTGACACTTCAAAAGGCATTATTATCCTGGAAATTGCGGTGTCGAAAGATAGTTCAGAATAAGGGATGTCAAATAGAACATTTAAAACACAAGAATTTTATGTAATTTAGTTTTGTGAATACAATATACATCGTCTAAAAAATGTGTGAACAGCCTCTGTAGACGTAGTATATAGTAGTGCTCCGCAACCGCTGTGCCGTGGCACACTAGTGTGCCACGAGGTGATCTTGACTGTGCCGCGGTGATTTTATCGATTATGATAATAAAAAAAATAACCAATAAATAGCCAAAAAATAATTAAATAGAATTTTTTCTAAGTAAAATATTCCTCTAACTTTTTGTTAATATGTAATTTTTCTGGGTCGAAATTATACACAAAACAAAAACATGTTGTTGGCCATACATTGTATGTATGCTCGAGCGTCATATTTCTGGATTTCAGTTAAGAAAGAATATCCATAAATTTCTGACAAGGCCATTGCAATTTTGCTCCCATTTTCAATGACATACTTATGCGAACAAAGTTTTTCGACACTGGTTCTAATTGAAAATAACAAACGATCATATTTAAAGGGCCTTGACCATGAACTGTAGCTCTTTCCATTATAGAGCCAAATATAAAACGTGCAAATATAAAACGCACATTTATCAAAAAAATCTCAAATATCTCATTAATAAATTAGTTATGTTTAAATTAACTTTGATTTATTAGGCTTAAGTAAAGACCAAAAAACAAATTTTAATATAAAAATTTAAAGAGAAAATTTTTTTACTTGTAAACTAAAATTTTATATTTTTGTTCTTGTGTTGTTGTACAGTTCAAAATGATTTATATAAAACTTAAATGATTATAATTATCTTGATACATAGAGCTATTTTGTTGTGTTTTTTATCTAATAAAAACATATACGTATTTATTGTAATTTATATATTTGCAAGCTTTTTCTTGTGGTGTGCCGTGGAATTATCGAAAAAAACGTTGTTGTGCCGTGGAAGATAAAAGGTTGCGGAACTCTGGTA
This sequence comes from Dolomedes plantarius, assembly GCA_907164885.2. Taxonomy (NCBI): domain Eukaryota; kingdom Metazoa; phylum Arthropoda; class Arachnida; order Araneae; family Dolomedidae; genus Dolomedes; species Dolomedes plantarius. The sequence goes on from OU015503.1 coordinate 54,831,127, forward strand.
TATAGGATGTTGACTGAAATATACGGGCGGAAAATAGCCCTTTGAAAATTTTTTTCAATACGGCAGGCGCTTGTTCTGACGGTAGGTACTTCTGACACTGGCCGTTGAAGATCTGCGAATTTTTGCTAGCTATTTTATTATGGGAGCGTAGTGGCCCAGTTGGCAAGAGCAGCGAGAAGGAGGTGCGGGGTCAAGTGTTCTGGTGTCGTCACTTGACTCGGTTCAAAATTACGGGACTGGTTCTTAGGCCAAGTCGGACTCCGACCCTTGTGGTGCCAGTCAAAACAGGAGCCGCACCTTCATCGCCCATAGCCTTCTGGACTTGATCTGATGTTGCTGTCGGTTAAGTGGCATAAACAACAACAACAACATTATGGGAGCACCATATAAGTGAGCCAGCATTCAACCCTCAGTACCGAAAGCTGACCCTCTACCGGAAGGCTTCCTCGGACCCATTGAAATCCTTAACAAAAGGACCATCATAACTTAATGTAATATTGAGCCTAAATTTATGTACTTCCAGTCTATCTGTTAATTTTGTTTCAGATATGTGAGTTTTGTGAAATGTATCAAAATGTCATGATTTCATATTGTTTTTAACTTAAGGAAAAAATCAGTAAGAAAGAAATTTAAATATCAGTAGATGTTTAATTATAGTCTGATATAAAGTTCTTTATTTTTAAGCGAAATTGGGTGCAATACTCTTCGCCAAACCTTCCTCGAAAAAAGTTTTTTTCTAATTGGAAGGAATTGGGAGTAAATTTTGAAGAATACAAATTTGAATATAAAATTCTGAAGAAGTAAATTTTGAAGAAGAAACATTTAAATGTAAAATTCTGAAGAATTTGAATTTAAAATTTTGAAGAATAAAAATTTAAATGTAAAATTCTGAAGAATTTAAATGTAAAATTCTGAAGAATTTAAATGTAAAATTCTGAAGAATTTAAATGTAAAATTCTGAAGAATTTTAATTTAAAATTCTGAAGAAGGAAATTTTAAAAATAAAAGTTCCTAACATGGGCGGGATAGTTATTTAGGCAAAATACCGGCTTCGAAGTTAGAAGACCCAGGTTTAATCCCCGGTTCTGTTAGATGTTCTTTACATCGACACACTGTAATCGTAAAGAATGCTAATGGTCCAATAGCTATGACGGAAAATGTAAGTAGGAAAACAGTAGCGAAAAAAAATGAAAATTTCAAAACGGGAATACGCCAAATCACCCGCATAGTCTAGTTGAGAAAGTACCGGTGTCGAGATTTGAAGACGGGTACGAACCCAGCAGATGGTTGTTACGAGGTCTGTAAAAATGCCTAAATTTCATTTCAGTAATCATATAACTTGACATTAATTTGATGCACAAAGTAAATAATCCTACGATTCACCTAGGTCAAATGGAAAATCTGATAAATGTAAAATTTTAAAAAAAAATTAAATTAATTTTGATGTTAAAGCTGCTGAGAACTAACCCTATTGGATTCGCTCATCTTAATGTTAACCTATGGAGAAAATGTGTCTACTATTTTCCTTCTATATAAATGCTGAATTTTCTTCACCTTGCGACAGGATTCAGTTTATAAATTTCATCCACCAAAGGAAATGATAAGCTCTTAAAACATATTATGCTCGATTTTTTCCGAATAATTTAAATTTTAAAATGTTATTTGCATTTTTTAAAGTGAAAAATGGTGTAAAAATTTCTTTCTCTCTTACAGAATACAATTTTTTGAAAAATCTTTCGATCCAAGTCGGACATACTTGGACGCGTTTTCTTAACAATAAAGTGAGCGAATCCATTAGGGTTGGTACACAGCAGCTTTAACGGTGATCTGAAAAAAAGTATCTCAGACTGTACTATATAACGCATTACGGAAGATAATTGCTTTCATATTAAAAGGTAATATCGTCTCCAAAAACAATAAAAAAAATTATTGCACTTCCAGAGGCATAAGTTCCCACAAGTATACGCTTGTCAACAGCAAAGGCAAAAATAATCTATATATATAAAACAGTTCCGTAATTGACTGACTGACTGACTGACAAACAACGCACAGACAAAACGGCTGGACCTAAAGGGCTGAAATTTTGCATGGCGATTCTTCTTATAGTGTAGGGGTGCACTAAGAAGGATTTTTGAAAAATTCTTCTTAGATTTTTTAAAATTAAATTTTTAAGCTGTTTTAGAAGCGTTTTTTAAGTTTGCATTTAAAATAATAGTTTGAGGGTTCTAAAATTCATATCACGAGAAAGATTATAAAAATTCCTTTAAAATGAGATCTTTTTGGAATCTTTACCTCTATTTTCTGATTTTTGGTGAATTTTTAAAGATTAATTTTTTGAATTTAATTTATTAAATGCTGATCACGTGATTTCTTTTTCTGGTACTTTAAATAAATTTATCGTCACGTGCATAACAACTAAATAGACAATTTTTTTTCTTTCTTGCTAATGCGGCAGACGGTTGGACATTATCCAAAAAAATATTAAAATACAGTAAAAGATATTATGTTCCTCAAACTGTACTATATTAACTGTACTATATTCTTTAGTATGTCTTATTAGATTTAATTTGGATATTTTCTTTTACATTATTTTGTCTATAAAAATATCCCTTAAGATTTTTTTAATAACTATATATTTTTTTACATCAATTGTATACATTGATCGTCGTATTTATTATAAATATATATATCTACATATATATTTATTTTTTCGGCATTAATTGCATACATTGACCGTTGTATTTAATTTGAATGTACTCCGTAGCGAAGTGCGGGTTTTCAGCTAGTTACTCATAAAATAAGTCAAATATGCGGTGTGTATCGCATACGCGTTTGAATCTGAAATTCCTTGTAATTTTTTTAAAGTTAATTGTCAACTATTCAAATTTTAAACGACCATTTTATTCTTTTTTTAGCTCCAGAATAAATAGTTTTGAAACAAATACCTACGAGAATGCATTCCAGGCTTAAAAATGAAAATCCTTGAAAAGTGCAATCCGCCCAAATGGCATTTCTTTAATTGCAGAAGCCGTGATTTTTTTTTCTGTTGTCTTCTTCACCTCGTTAGGGCAAATAAAAAAAAGAGAATGCGATAGGCAAAAAAAAAGTATGACGTTTTAAGGAACGTCTTTCTTAAACTTGGAAGTTATCTTTACGAGAAGAAGGGGGAACACGCGTTGTGTATTCACCATCATTTTTATAGTGGTGATAAAACGGCCCTGTGGAAGTACAGGCTTTTCTCTGCTGGGCGGCAGGGAAAGATTGTAACTTTGTCGAGTCTACTTTGAAATTTTTATTACACAAGTTGAATATACGAGGTAATTTCACGTGTTCCAAATCTCAAGTAAAATTATACAGCAAACTTTATCTAACGAATTCACTATTGGAGAAAATTACCAAAATACGAAAGTGTTAATTAACTTCCAAAGGAAAATTTTGTTAATTACATTGAATGGAAGAGAAAGATTGTAAATTTGTCCAGTCTCCTTTTAAATTTCTATTAAACAAGTTCAACACATGAGGCAATTACAATTGCTTCGAATCTCAATTCAAATAACATAGAAAAAGATGTCTAACAAATTCACTATTGGATTTAATTACTCAAACAAGAAAGTTTTAATTAACTCCTAAAGAAAATTTGTTAATCACGTTGAATGGAAGAGTAAAGTTGTAACTTTTTCAAGTCTGCATTGGAATTTTTACTACACAAGTTTAACATAAGATGTAAATTCCCTTGCTCCAAATATGAAGTCAAATTATACAGCGAAGATTATCTAATGAATTTACTCTGGAAGTTAATTACCCTAACACGAAACCGTTAATTTACTCCTAAAGGAAATTGACTAATTACATTGAATGGAAGAGAAAGATTGTAACTTTGTCGACTCTGCTTTGAAATTTTTACAACACAAGTTGAACATAAGAGGCAAATTCCCTTGCTCCAAATATGAAGTCAAATTATACAGTGAAGATTATCTAACGAATTCATTCTTGGAGTTAATTACCCAAGCACGAAAGTGTTCATTAACTCCCACATAAATTTGCTTATTACACTGGATGTAAGAGAAAAATTGTAACTTCGTCGAATCTGCTTTGAAAGTTTTACCACGCAGGTTGAAGATACGACGTAATTTCTCTTGCTCCAAATCAAATTAAATAAGATTTTTATCTAACTAATTCATAACTGGAGTTCATTTCCCTAACACAAAAGAATTTATTAACTCCCAAAGTTTATTAACTTTTAACGTTCTTGCTCTCCGATTACAGTTTTGTTAATCACGTTCTGGATCCAATAGTTGTTGGGAGTTAATCATCCCTCATCTATAATGAACTTCAACAATTCAATGAAACTTCCCAAGTGATTCACTCAAATTATTGCATTAAACTGCACCCAAATAAATGAAAGGAGTGTGAAAGAAATTCAGAAAATTCCCTTGATATAAATCTTACAATTATTATTGCAAATGAAAATTTCAATTTTAATAACTTCATTAAAGCTATGAAAATACTGAAAAAAAGTTCTGCTGCAGTGCGGAGGAAATTATGAGATTTTCAAACCAACAGGAAATATGAATCTCATATTTTATGCTTTAATGCTCTAAAATAGTGTTTTCTCTCCAGTTTCCATTTACTCTCTAAATTACACTACTAAATGAGCAAATTTCTTGATGTAAATGTTTTATAAATAAATTCTAGTATATAGTTTTATAAAAAATAGAGAATAAACAAATAAATAAATTCTAACAAAGGATTCATTCAGAAAATTCCCTTTGTATTGTTTTAAATCTTGCGTTCAAAAGGAAATTTCAGAGCAATTACTTTTTGATGCCTCAAAGAAAGAATAGTAGGAAATCGATTTTTTTTTTTCAAGATATTGAGTAAAATAGTTAACTAGCTGAATACCCGTGCTTCGCTAGGGAGTACATTCAAATTAAATACAACGGTCAATGTATGCAATTCATTTGTATGTTTAATATCCATAAAACATACTAATTTGAATTAAGTTCTTAAAAAGCTTCCCTCTCAATTAGTCTAGTGGTTAAATTTTATCTTTTACCGTATTTTAATATTTCTTTTGTCAATTTATTTCGTTGTTATGCACGTGACACAAAATTAATTTAAAGTATCACAAAAAGAAAAGAAACCACGTGATCAGCATTTAATAAATTCAATTCTAAAAATTAATCTTTAAAAATTCACCAAAAATCAGAAAATGGAGGTAAAGATTCGAAAAATATTTCATTTTAAAGGAATTTTCATGATCGTTCTTGTGATATAAATTTTATAACCCCCAGATTATTATTTTAAATGCAAACTTAAAAAAAGTTACAAAATAGCTTAAAAATTTAATTTTAAAAAATCGAAGAAGAAATTTTCCAAAATCTTTCTTAGTGCACCCCTACACTATAAGAAAAAGCGCCATGCAAAATTTTAGCTCTTTAGGTCCAGTGGTTTGGTCTGTGTGTTATCTGTCAGTCAGTCAATCACGAAACTGTTTTATATATAGATTATCAATGACGTCATCATCATGAAACGAAGTATTCTGTCTGAAAACTTTGATCTCTACAATATGGTAATCTTGTATTTTCTTCCTCAAGATCTGTAGAATAGTAGAATCAAGCCCATCGAATCATTTGGAGCAAGAGGTGAAGTTCCAGCTAAGAAATTCAGCCGTAAATTATGATGCATGGAGCATAATTGCAGGAATTTTATCATCAAATCTTCGAAAAACAACATCTTTAAACTAGTTTATTATAACTAAAATATTAAAACATAAACTTTTTTGTACATAAAACCCAACGTTTACCGATTTGATTAAGACAGTTTCTTCTACACATTTTTTGTAATGTAAATTCAGGTATACATACATAGAACCATACTATAAATTATACATTTGGCCATAGAAACTCATATGCAACAAAGCTTGCATTTTACTCTTTGCAAGGCGTGCTTTAAAACCTACTTTTATCAAAGAGTAACATCTGTTTGAAAAAATTCTCTTTTAAAATCATCTTTTATTTCCTATGAGCATTCATGTGAAGGAAGAGCAACACCCTATTTCTGAGTTTCAATCTTTGGTTGTCAAAAGCGCAACCTGGATTTGTCATTTACAAGCCTTCAAATATGAAACGGCCGAACATTTCGTGACAACTGCTAGCGAAAAACCCACTGAATGATATGAAGTGCAATGCAAAATAATAATAATAATAATAATAATAATTAAAATTAAAGCAGGAACGAAAATATCATTGAAATATTAATTGAATAAGCAAACATAATTGAACATCTAGCATTTCACATTCGTGCTTTTCTATAGTTACGGCTTGTATCATTTCGAAATATAAGTAAAAAGAGGGATTTAAGGCTGAATACGTGATGAGTGGTTGAAAGAAATTTTCCTATTAGTTTGTTTTGTAATATGTAAGTAACTAATATTCATTTAAGATATCTATATGTTTATATCGCTCTTCTTAAATTATAGACGTTTCACTTCGATTTGATATGGTTAGCCTGATGGAATTTACAGCTGGCGACACATAATTGCCTAGAAAATGAAGGTTACGGTTCTAATTCCTGATGGGGGGTGGGGCAAAATACGACAGTGTGTATTGCTTAACATGGCCCCTAAGTCCTAACTATTAACACGACCAGGTGGACACTCGGCTGCTTATTCAGGATTACGCGCAGCGGATGGTCTGCAGGTTTATTCCCGCCACATGCCTAACGGTCAGGTCCATTTATTATTAGTGTTTATAATTCCGAGGGAATTAAAAAGAGTCACACCCTATTATAAAAATACTACTGATAACAATTGCACCAGTCTTCAATTTACTATAAAAAATTTGTTTTAAAAGGAACAAGTTGGTAAATATTCTTTTATAGAATAGCGCTAAATGTAGCACTTTTTTATGAGAAAAGATATAAATAAATAAATTAAATATATATATATAATTTTAATCTAAAATCGAATTTTCTATTTCTTGATTTCTCTTATCCCATGTTTTTCTTTTATTCTGTTTCTTCGTTTGGCAATTCTAAACCCTCACAGTTCTTTTATATTGTAAATGGCAACATTCTGCCTGTGGGTCGGTAAGTCGTAAAGGCAGAACGTTTTGCTCAAAGCTACAAATCTACCAGTAGGAAAGGTTAATTTATGTTTGAAGTAAAGAAGTAATTTTAGCCAGCATTCTAAATTTCTAGGGTTGCTTTCCTCTCTCTGTTTCAATTTTACTTGTTTGAGCGCATTTATTCACTGGTAAAACGATGAATGTATGAGTTTCGGCTAAATCTAGATCCAGTGCGTGAACACGGGGAAGTTGCCCGTCTGCGATGGAGCTGTGCCCACAAATCATTTGCAAACAGACAGTTCTGCTGAAGAGGTGTCAACCCAATAAACACTAACTATACTCCTTATCGTCATTTTAACTGTTTTAAAAACAGCTATCCGCCCTATAAAAATTTCTTTATCGCATTGTTACGACTTTCTAACAGCCGATCACGTCCCAAAAACATCGTCGAGTCGCCGGACCAGCGGCATTTATGTCGATTGAAAATGCAGAGGACGATGCCCAACGTCGAGTGGGGCCATTAATTATACGAATGTTTCCTAATTGGTTACACAAGGCGGGTCCCATTCCTGACGGCTCTCTCAGGACCTCGCATTGTGGAGAGTCATCAGCTACTTTTTCAAAATTTACATCAACTCAATACACTTCCATTAGCGTGCGTTTTAGAGACGTTTTAAATGGAAATGGGCAGGTAATGAAAACTTTAAGCCGAGTCAAGTGTTTTTTCGGGTTCTTTTTTTCCTTGCTCTCTGGGCGTATCGATGGATGTTTTATGAATGGAAAGATTATGCAAATTTCTTAATTGCGGCGGCATTTTCCTTTTTTTTAAGGGGGGGGGGTTCTAAAACTATATATATTAGAGAGAAAGATCATCTGCATTCAATTATTTCCCTAAATATTAATTGGATTTCAATCAAATTAGTTTGTTAATTAAGTATCTTGGTTACACGCCATGATTTTTGACTAGTTAGTAATCAGTAAAATTAATGTGAATTCTGGTCATGTGGGCATTGCTTTTCCGAGATTATTTTTTAGTCACTGAGTTTCCACCTGTTGCAGAGTCCCACTAGAATAACATAGTCTTATCTTCACAAATTACTGTAATTTTATGTTCACTTGTACACATATTAAAAGATGACTAGTTGCTATCTCTCTCTCTCTCTCTCTCTATATATATATATATATATATATATATATATATATATATAGTATATAATATATACACCATTGTTATCTCAAAACATGACGTTCGGATAGTAAATAAATGTACTAATACACAAATTATACTCAACACATCATTGCCAAATGTTGAAAATCATAATATTAAGAATAGGGAAATACACTTTAAAAAATTACTTTTGAACCTAGTATGAAGAAACTAGAAGGTAACCCGTCATTTTAACCTCATAATGCTAATAATGACGTCATAATGGAAAAAGTATATGAAAGTTAAAAAAATATCCCGAATTATCTAACAATATTGCATTTAATCCACACCTTGTCAAAGCAAACCCTTTCATTATTTTTTATTTATTTAGCTTTTCATGCGATTGAATTAGTAGACTGCCATCCAACCCGTCATTTTGACGTCATAATACTAATAATGACGTTATAATGGAAAAAGTATATGAAAGTTAAAAAATATCCCGAATTATCTAACAATATTGCATTTAATCCACACCTTGTAAAAGCAAACACTTTCATTATTTTTTATTTATTTAGTTTTTCATGCGACTGGAGTAGTAGACTGCCATCCAGTTTTTTACAGCTCACTACGCGATATGAATACTTGAGCTACTTGATTCATTCACATTCAAGTTTGTTTACTTTCAGAATTCATCGCAAAAGTAAACAGATTTTTAAAAACTGTTAAATATACGGCTAAAAGCATCCAATTTTTTTTAGTTCTGAGTGTTTTATAGAAAAATAGGCTGAAAAAACGTGATTTGATGGAGAAGATATTAGTTTTTAGGTAAGAAAAAATTCTGATCCACATCTGAAATTGAAATTAAGCCTAACCGGCTGTTTGTTTACTGAGGGCTTCAATTGAAAGATGAGTACATTCCGGAAGTGTTATACAGAGACAACGGCTATTATATATATAATATGGTTACTCAAAGACAGACTAAAAACTTATAATGTGTACTCAGCAACTCTGTAACTCGGTAGAGCGAGAAATATGTAATTTCCGTCAGGTTTAATTCTACATCTTACAAACATAATTAAAAATTAAAATGGCAGAGAGAGAGCTAGAGATATTCCTCGGAATAAATAAATTAACGCGTTTATGCAGCCTCGTGCCTACTAAGTATCTAAAGCCCAGAGCTGGATCTAAGAAATTTCTCAGGAGGTGGGGGGAAGTCAGTCCAATGCCGCCCCTATAGCTGTTTTTCACTATTTAATGCAATAATCAATAACAGTATAAAAGTAATAGTCTTTTTAATGGTGTGCCAAACTTATTTTATTGAAATAAAAACACATATACTTTTTACTTGACAATACTATAATATAGAAGTATATGCATTTTTTTATACCGACTAAGAATAAAACCCACTAAAACCCACCACTGTCCTCTTGTCCAAGCTATTATGGTCTTCGCAGCTACCTTTCATTATGCTTTAGAAAATGTGTTGTGTGGAGATATTTTTACAAAATTATTTTCCTTGATTTTCTTTCAGGAAATGAGTTAATGGCTTCTTCATAATTTATTGAATTAGCGTCTTGGGTTTCTATAGACAGGTGTTTCTGCGAGGTGTTTCATTCTGTCTTGAGTCGTTGTTGATCTGAGAAAGTTTTTGACTATCTTCAGTTTGCTAAAACTCCTCTCGCAGCTTGCTCATGTGGTTGGGAAGTAAACTCTCAAGGCTATTCGAACACTTGGGAAATCATCAGTCAAATATCTTTCTTAGATTACGTTTAGAAGATCAAGTTGATTCATTTCTTCAAAATTAACTGTTGAATTCTGTAACTGGTCACGAAGAACTAGGATTTCAGTGGGAAACTGGTCTTCACTTATATCTTCAAGATATTTACTAGTTAGGCCGTCTGCACACGGGGCAACTCAAAAGAAACTGATAACCGACTCAAATCACAAACCAGTCCGTGATGAGTCGCAACCTATGTAATTGAATGGAGCCACGCACACGGAGCAACTGGTTACAAACTCGTCGAACGAGTTACAAACTCGTTCGACGAGTTTGTAACTCGTTCGACGAGTTTGTAACCAGTTGCTCCGTGTGCGTGGCTCCATTCAATTACATAGGTTGCGACTCATCACGGACTGGTTTGTGATTTGAGTCGGTTATCAGTTTCTTTTGAGTTGCTCCGTGTGCAGACGGGCTTAAGTTTGCAGCACAAGTTTTCAACTCTTTGTCATCAAGATTTTCAAATCTTTGCAATTTTGAAAAGAAAAAATATTGTTGAGTGCAATTATACTCTGCATTCTATCTTTCAACAGGATCAGTATCACATCGATTACTTCCTTCATACTATGGTAAAAACTTTCTTCTTCAGAGAAACTTCTTCCTTCATCTTGCGCCATCTCTCCAAGCATTATTTTCCTCTTTGGGATTCTATGAGTTTTCATAGTTGGTTCCACTTCAATTTTTCGCGCAATTTCTTTACCAATCTTTATCCATTCACTTGTTTCGTTTCTCAGCCTTTCCGTAGTTTTGGTGAGACCTTCCAACATTTGTATTGTTTTTGACAACATTATGTTATGTTTCTGTATTTCCTTGTTAACTCTGTAAATTTCTTTTAAGATATTTGCCCAATCAACCAAATACTAAATAAATCGGAAATCTTTCAAAATACGAATGAGAATAGAGATATCAGATAATGTCTCTGGTGTATAATTTTCTTCTTGGTTGAACTCGGTGAAAGCGCTGATTAGTCCTTGAAAGTTTTTTGCATTAGCATGTACTGCCTTGGACTTAGACCATCGAGTATCACTGGTTCCTTTTAAATTCGTTTTTGTGTGTTATGACTTCCCACCGTTTTGTTGATGAAACAAAATAGGTGTATAATCTCTGGATTACTCCAAACACGTTCGCTGTTTCAGGAGATGTTGATACTGCATGTAGTCCCACCAGATTCAATTAAAGTGCTGTGCACGGGATATACAGGGTGTCCCAAAAATGACCGACGATTTGAAAAATGAATTAAAGAAAAACGGAAGGTGATAGAAATGTATGGTTTGCTGCATTCTGCTTAGGTAACTAGGGAATTTATTCTCACCAATTTTTAAAATTAGTTACAAAATTCATCAACAGATGGCGCTTCTGACTGGGAAAAACTATAAAACAATGTTTTCAAAATAACCACCGTTTGCAGCAAACCAACGGGGTGCAGTCTGAGGTCAAAATTCGCAGACGCTTCAGTTTGCAAACATTTCAGTTTGAATGTTCTGACAAGCAGCAGAGATGTACTGTTCCAGTTCATCTACAGTTTGTGGATTGGGACGATGCACCTGGTTTTTCAAGTACCCCCAAAGAAAAAACCGCATGGCGTCAAATCTGGCGAATGGGGTGGCCAATCCATGCCACTTTGCGTATGTTTCTTGCTCATTGTTTTATAGTTTTTCCCAGTCAGCAGCGCCATCTGTTGACGAACTTTGTAACTAATTTTGAAAATTGATGAAAATAAATTCCCTGATTACCCAAGCAGAAGGCAGCAAACCGTACATTTTTATCACCATCCGTTTTCTTCAGTGGAATTTTCAAATCTTCGGTCATTTTTGGGACACCTGGTATGTTGTTAATGGGTTGATAAGACTGGGAGTGTACCACTGATTAAATGAACGCTGTTACACAATTCTCTAAAAATTACAATTTACAAGTGGACGCACCGACAGGCGACAAGTCTGAAACTGGCACTGTCTTTTCCCGCCTTCCCTCATCTGTATGAGTCACGGGTCACTCTCCCCTCCTCTAGCTACCTGCTTGTCTTTCGGCAATGAAATATTCTCCGCAAATCACATCAACGGAATTAGCGCTCTTCTGTTATTGAAATACGCTTGTTTTACTTTTACATAAAGCAAGGATTTGAGCTTAGTTTCTATAGTTAATAGTTTAATAAAACTCCACTATAGAAACTAAGAAACAAAGAAAGTGATCTGATGAAATCTAAATTTTATGTTTTTATTTATATTTTTATGCCACTATGAAACTATAAAAAAGGATCACTTTTTCAATCCCCCCCCCCCCCTCAATCCGGTACTGCCCTAAAGCATGCATTTAAATCCAAAAGATCCTTGCTTTAGGAGCAGAGAGTTATCAAAGACAGGAGAAATTTTCAGTGTTACACAAATGATGTAAACTTTTTTGAAAACAAGTCAAAGGTAAAAAGGAAAAAAATTCAATTTTATTTTTTCGCTTTTTTTTTTTAAAAATATACTTTTTGTCAAATGTGATCGTTATTAATAAAACAAACCTCTCATCATTTCTTTTTTATATTAATCATAATTACTGAGTATTGAAATTATTTAATTCAATAATCCCACACATCTATTATGCGATGAAAGAAAACGTTTTAAATTTGTTAAAACGTGCATTTGTTAAAACCCTGACCTCTAAGTTAAGTGTTATTGTTTGAGAAAAGGGAAATTTTACCTTACACGGAAATCTCTCGCCCATGACTTTTGTTCTAATCACTTGCTAGAGCAATTTAGGTTTACAGTGCAGCTGATGATTTATAGTTTATGTTTGCAGTGCAGCTCTTTTTTATATTAATCATAATTATTAAGTATTGAAAGTATTTAATTCAATAATCGCACACTTCTATTATGCGATGAAAGAAAACGTTTTAAATTTGTTAAAACGTGCATTTCAAACCCTGACCTCTAAGTTAAGTGTTGATGTTTGAGAAAAGGGAAATTTTACCTTATACGGAAATCTCTCGCCCATGACTTTTGTTCTAATCACTTGCTAGAGCAATTTATGTTTACAGTGCAGCTGGGATTTATCGATTACTTCTTCAGCGCTTAGTATAACTCAGTTAATTCTGCGTATCTTACAATAGCGAAAATATCATTCTTAAAAGATTTTATACCCATATGTTTAGCAAACATTGTGCACACGTCGTGGAATTTAATTCAATGCTAGCTGTACCTGCCACATGTCTCTCAACCAGTTTTGCCCACTGCAAGAATTTGAACCCTACCGATGCTTGAAATTAAAAAGAAATAAACTAATTTCGCCATACACTGGGTCCTAACGCACAGACAGTTTTAATCGAAGTGATTGGCCTTCTACCGTGGTGGCCACGCCCTATCAGCTGTCAATCAGATGTGGAAGCCATCTTTGGCCGAGTTCCTTCATCGACGCCGATGTCAAGGGTTTGCGGAATTGAAAATCAATCAGGTATGCGAAGGAAGGAAGAGAAGAGAGAAAAAAAAAGTTAATAGAACTCGAATGGCGCTGGATTATTTTTATTGTTTATCGGGCTTTTTATAAGCATGTGCCGAGAGCAATAGATGTTAATAGATTTGTTTTTGAGATGTAGGTGTGAAAAAGATTATGTGCCCTGAGTTTGTTTCGAATATTAAGACGAGGCACGTCCATTATTTTGTTGTTGCGAATCGAATAGCGTCTTCTTTGTTAATGGAGGTGCTATTAGTAATTTAAGCAGCGTTGATGTGTCCGTATTCATGCAGAAGCAAAATAAGTTTGTTTCGAAAACTTAGACGAAGCACGTCAATTGCTCTCTGTTGTGACGATTCAAATAGAGTCTTCTTTGTTAATGGAGGTGCTATTAGTAATTTAAACATAGTTGATGTATCCGTATTCATGCAGAAGCATAATAAGTTTGTTTCAAAAACTTAGACGAAGCACGTCAATTACTCTCTGTTGTGACGTTTGAAATAGAGTTTCCTTTGTTAATGGAGGTGCTATTAGTAATTTAACCAGAGTTGATGTGTCCGTATTCATGCAGAAGCATAATAAGTTTGTTTCGAAAACTTAGACGAAGCACATCAATTACTATCTGTTGTGACGATTCGAGCAGTCTTCTTTGTTAATAGAGGGGTAATAAGTTGTTTAAGTAGAGTTGATGTGTCCATATATAAAATAAATTTGCTTCGAAATCTTAGATGAAGCACGTCAATTACTCTTTGCTGTGACGATTTGAATCGAGTCTTCTTTATTAATGGAGGACAATCAGCAATTTAAGCAGAGTTGATGTGTCCGTATACAGAGGCTGTTCGCACATTTTTTAGACGATTTTGGTAAGCGGTAATAAAAAATCGTTTGCTGTAAAAGAAATAATTGCAATTGTACTATGTTTTTAAAAGTCAAAATTATCGTCTACGGCTTGAAAGTTTTGTTTTTATTCAAAATGGGGTTTTTAACAAGGCAGTGGTTCGAAGGCTACATTTATGCTCTTTCCGAAAAGAAATATGCATACTCCGATATCCAAAAACGATGTGAAAGTCATGGTTTTGTGATATCTAATGCGTCGATAGGTAATATCGTCAACAAGAAAGGAAAAACACGTCAAATTGGAGTCTCAAGTGGGACAAAAATTCCAAAGAAGTATCCAAGGAAAAAACGGACATCTTCGACTATTGCAAAGGTACGTTGTTTAATGTAAAAGAAAATCCCCCTAGTCAAAGGACAGTTGCAAAATCATTAAAATGCTCGGTGTCCACTGTAAACAAAATGATAAACGTTGATTTAAATCTTAAGAAAGCGAAAAAACGGAATGTGCATCGTCTTCTTCCAAATCATATCGCTGAACGCAGGACACGCTGCAGAATTCTATATGAGAAACACTTATCCAAAGAAAAATGGAAAACAATTGTCACAATATATGAATCATGGGTGTATTTAAATGATTGCAACAAAAAAAGAGCCATTTATTATCATAAAAGGGGAGAAAAAAATTTAAGTACATGGTTCAAAGAATCGAAAGAATGTTTTTCTATGGGATTCATGATTGTTGCTGTTTTTTCTTATAATGGCAAGTTAAAAATAAAGAGAGTGGAAAAAAATGTCAAGATTAACTCCAAATACTATCAGGAACATATTTTATCGCCAATTTTTCTGAATGAAATGCTATCGCTTTACCCACAGTGCCATCAATCTGTGAGACTCCATCAGGACAAAGCTAGCAGTCACACATCAAAATCCACTGTAAATTTCCTAAACGAAATGGAACAAAAAACTGGTATCAAGGCCATACCCTTCACTGATATCCCTACTAAATCTCCCGATGTATCACCAATGGATTTTTGTGCTTTCGGACTTTTAAAATCTGCATTATCCAAACGTCGTCCCACAACCCTTACAGGACTCTGGAAAGCTGTTCAGGAGGAATGGGATAGAATACCTCTTCTGACACTTCAAAAGGCATTATTATCCTGAAAATTGCGGTGTCGAAAGATAGTTCAGAATAAGTGATGTCAAATAGAACATTTAAAACACAAGAATTTTATGTAATTTAGTTTTGTGAATACAATATACATCGTCTAAAAAATGTGTGAACAGCCTCTGTATATGCAGAAGCATAATAAGTTTGTTTCGAAAATTTAGACAAGCACGCCATTACTCTCTTCTGTGACAATTCGAATAGAATGCCCTCAAAAGCTGGAGATTGATTTTTTCGACTTAAGGTACCTTTTTCTGGGCTGCACCACAAATATTATTATTTTTATTGACTTATTTGGGTCATTTAACTTTTAAAATTTTAAAAGTAGACTATTGTACTTCTGGATAAATAAGTAAAAATTTTAAACAGTTTTCTGTACTAAACAGCAACTCCACTTAAATTATTAATTTACTATTATTAATATAGATATATATTATTATTATTTTTATATTTTTAATCGTCATTGAACGAAATACACCTCGTGGTGTTTTATGGCTCTAATAACGCTCTCAAAAATTTCGAAGACATAATATATATTTTTACAGATATGCATGTATATAGATATATAGGAATAGCTATATATCTATATATAAGGACATACCTGCATATACCTATACCTATACTATATCTATCTATGTATCTGCCTATCTTTCTTACTCTGTCTTTCTCTCTCT
The DNA here is from genome assembly GCA_907164885.2 of Dolomedes plantarius. NCBI lineage: Eukaryota > Metazoa > Arthropoda > Arachnida > Araneae > Dolomedidae > Dolomedes > Dolomedes plantarius. The sequence continues at coordinate 54,847,232 of OU015503.1, forward strand.
ATTATATATATATATATATATATATATATATATATATATATATATATATATATACATATATATATATATACATATATATATATATATATATATATATCTTTATATATATATATATATTAAGTGGATTATCCTTCGGGACTTGATTTGATGTTGCTGTCCGTCAAGTGGCATAAGCAACAACAACAAATTACTAATTGCATCTCCATTAATCAATCAAAAGGACGCGATTCAAATTGTCACAGCAGAGAGTAATTGGAAGTGTTTCATCTAAATTTTTGAAACAAACTAATTTTGTATATGGTATAAGTTTCGACACATCAACTCTACTTATATAACTTATTGCTCCTCCATTAATAAGCAAAACTCTGTTCGAATTGTCACAGCAGAGAGTAATTCACGTGCTTCGTCTAAAATTTGGAAACAAACTTATTTTGCATATGGACACATCAACTGTACTTAAATAACACATTACCCCTCTATTAATAAAGAATACTGTATTCGAATCGTCACATCAGACAGTAATTGATGCGCTTCATCTAAGTTTTCGAAACAAACTTATCATGCTTCTGCGTGAATACGGACACATCAGCCTTACTTAAATTCCTCATTTCACCTCCATTAATATAGAAGACTCGATTCGAATCGTCACAGCAGAGAGTAATTGAAGTGCGTCATCTAAATTTTCGAAACAATCTTATTACGCATTAGCATGAATATGGGCACATCAAGTCTATTTAAATAACTAATTGCCCCTTCATTAATAAAAAAAAGATTCTATTCCTTTAGGAAGGAGTAGCTTTGGGGAGTATATAAAAAAAATCAGCTCGGTCGGTTGGAAAATTGGAGATCTGCCGTTTTAAAAATGGAGTTTTCAAAAAAATTATAGTTTTGATAAAACGATTTTAAAGTTTAGGTAGAAAAACAAAACAAAAATCTGGAACATAAACTACTACAGAAATGCAACAGCATTTAAACCATACTTTCAGTACTCGGTTTCAAGTGCTTGAATGAGTCTTATAAAGAGGATTTTAGGGAATATTTAGAAAAAAATAGTTTGTCTGATTAAAAGTTAGCCCAGCTGTCATATTGTTTTCATACGACTTTCTTGAAAGCATCGACTCTACACGGAAATCTATACGTCGTAGAAGGCTTTTGTGTGCATGTTGTCAAATGTTTTTAGAATTAGCTGACGTTCAAACCTGAAAAATCGGTAATTTTGCAAGGAACGAGGGTCGCTCTGCTATGAAATTTAAATTTCTGACTTAAGGTACCTTCTTTGAAGATATTTTTAACACCGATATTAATATTTTTGCATAATATCGACGATTGAAAAGGCTTTTACGTATACACGTTCTGTCATTTTTGCCGCCGTGTTTAGGGCATTTTTCTTTCATTATCCAGTGTTTTTCAAATGCGAACTTAAGGCTGTTGTGTATTAACCCTAATGTTTTCGCTTACCTCAATGTTAACCCACGGAGAAAATGTGTCCAAGGATTGCAGACTGGATTGAAAGGTTTTTGTTAAAAAATTGCACTCTGTAATAGAGAAACAAATTCAACACCTTGGGGCATTTTCGTTTTTTTTTATAAAAAAAAGGTAAATATTTTAAAATTTAAATTGTTCGTGAAAAAAATGGTATAGTCTGGTATAACGCTCCTAAATTCATTTGGTGGACGAAATTTATAAAAAGAATCCTGTTACAAGGTTCAGAAAAGCTCAGGCTATCTGAAAATACTTTTTTTACTTGAAATGCTGAATAATCCTTCCGAATATTCCGAGCAGCGAAGCCGTGAACAAATTAGTGATTTGCGCTCCTTCAATACGTGTGAACACGAGAAAGATGTGAATGACATAGGGAGTGAAAGTGGTGTTTCGAAACGTCATGTTATCGAGGTGGAGGAATCAAAGAGTGATTTGCGCTCCTTCAATACGTGTGAATACGAGAAAGATGTGAATGACATAGGGAGTGAAAGTGGTGTTTCGAAACGTCATGTTATCGAGGTGGAGGAATACAAACAGTGATTTGCGCTCCTTCAATACGTGTGAACACGAGAAAGATGTGAATGACATAGGGAGTGAAAGTGGTGTTTCGAAACGTCATGTTATCGAGGTGGAGGAATCAAAGAGTGATTTGCGCTCCTTCAGTACGTGTGAATACGAGAAAGATGTGAATGACATAGGGAGTGAAAGTGTTGTTTCAAAACGTCATGTTATCGAGGTGGAGGAATCAAAGAGTGATTTGCGCTCCTTCAATACGTGTGAACACGAGAAAAATGTGAATGACATAGGGAGTGAAAGTGTTGTTTCAAAACGTCATGTTATCGAGGTGGAGGAATCAAAGAGTGATTTGCGCTCCTTCAATACGTGTGAACACGAGAAAGATGTGAATGACATAGGGAGTGAAAGTGTTGTTTCAAAACGTCATGTTATCGAGGTGGAGGAATCAAAGAGTGATTTGCGCTCCTTCAATACGTGTGAACACGAGAAAGATGTGAATGACATAGGGAGTGAAAGTGTTGTTTCAAAACGTCATGTTATCGAGGTGGAGGAATCAAAGAGTGATTTGCGCTCCTTCAATACGTGTGAATACGAGAAAGATGTGAATGACATAGGGAGTGAAAGTGTTGTTTCAAAACGTCATGTTATCGAGGTGGAGGAATCAAAGAGTGATTTGCGCTCCTTCAATACGTGTGAACACGAGAAAGATGTGAATGACATAGGGAGTGAAAGTGTTGTTTCAAAACGTCATGTTATCGAGGTGGAGGAATCAAAGAGTGATTTGCGCTCCTTCAATACGTGTGAACACGAGAAAGATGTGAATGACATAGGGAGTGAAAGTGTTGTTTCAAAACGTCATGTTATCGAGGTGGAGGAATCAAAGAGTGATTTGCGCTCCTTCAATACGTGTGAACACGAGAAAAATGTGAATGACATAGGGAGTGAAAGTGGTGTTTCGAAACGTCATGTTATCGAGGTGGAGGAATCAAAGAGTGATTTGCGCTCCTTCAATACGTGTGAACACGAGAAAGATGTGAATGACATAGGGAGTGAAAGTGGTGTTTCGAAACGTCATGTTATCGAGGTGGAGGAATCAAAGAGTGATTTGCGCTCCTTCGATACGTGTGAACACGAGAAAGATGTGAATGACATAGGGAGTGAAAGTGGTGTTTCGAAACGTCATGTTATCGAGGTGGAGGAATCAAAGAGTGATTTGCGCTCCTTCAATAGGTGTGAACACAAGAAAGATGTGAATGACATAGGGACTGAAAGTGGTGTTTCGAAACGTCATGTTATCGAGGTGGAGGAATCAAAGAGTGATTTGCGCTCCTTCGATACGTGTGAACACAAGAAAGATGTGAATGACACAGAAAGTGAGATAGGTGCTTCGGGACGGCATGTTAGCGAGACGGAGAAGTCAAAGCCGTCAAAGGACATCTTATCTGTTTGTAGCAACGGGCTAGATAAGTCCAATATTGAAACTAACATTATGTACGATAAATATACGACTTCAGTCCGAGTGTGTGGTCAAACCGCTGCAGAAACTGGTGGAGAATCACAAAACTTAGAGAGTCAATGTGATAAAATTCGTGCTGAAATAGAGGAGAAAACTGCTGCAATCGTAATACTCGAGAGAGTGGTGAAATCAAAGGCTGTAGTGCATTATGTAACTACAGAGTGCCCTAAAAAGTTTTTCGTTGACCCTACAAACTTTTTAGTTCTAAAGACTAGATCACGAGCACAAAATGCTCGCAATGAATGTGTAAAATTCGAGAGGAATTTTAGTAAGAGGAAAAAAAGAAAACTGCTTAACTGAAAAAAAAATGATTAGTGTGTTTTAGATTACTCAAGGGTCGAACTTTTATTCATTGAGTCATTAGCAATATTCTTAACGAGTAATGAGTGTTTTAGTAATATTTTTCATATGGTATATTTTTGTGTAGTAAGTTGTACTGGTTATCGTTTAATTTGTTTTCTTTGATATACTTAATATTGATTTACTCTGTGTTTTTTTTTAAATTATTCAAGTTCTGATTTTTCTTATTCATTGTGTAGTGAGAATTCTTTAACTAATACTAATGAGTGATTGATAATATTTTTTTAAAAAGGCTTGTTTTTGTGTTTTAGATCGTTCAAGGATAATATTTTGTGGAAGTTTTAATTTTCTGTATACGGTGTAGAGAATTATAGTGGTAATTGTGTTTAGCCTTTCTTGGTATACTTCATTAATATTGGTTAGAATTTAATTGTTTTTATTCATTCAAGAGTAAATTTCATTATATTTTATCAATTCTTTAAAAAATTAGTGTTTTGGTAATATTTTTTTAGAATTGTTAATTTTGTGTATACTGTGTGGTGATTTGAACTGATAATTATTGTTTAATTTTCCTTGATATACTCAGCTAATAATGATTAAGTTCTAACTGTTTTTAATTATTTGAGGGTAAATTACATTATTTTAGTCTCAATTCTTTGCAAAATGAGTGTTTTAATATTTTTATATGTTTTAATTGAGTGTACTTTTAACTTGTGTGCTATTTATAGCCGTGAGGACGCGGCTCTTTATCAGGATAGGGTGAGAATGTAGGATTTATGTGAAATCTCTTCTTATGCCATAGTAATATTCTCTGTTGCTATTCGTAGCCAGAGACGCACCAAACCCTTCCTCCTGCGACATTCTTGAGGGGACAGTCGAGGGTTGAATGACCCTGGCTTGGAGGCAACTCGAAACGTGGTGTGAAAAATGCCCTGTACACTGGAGAGAGAGAGGGGCAGACCTCCAGAGGGAAAGGTTATGTTTTGGACTCCGTGCGATAGGCACGAGAGAGTGATTGTAATTCCAACGGGGCGAGTCAAGGCCTGCGCTGTGCTGTATTTGACGGGAGCGAGAAAGCTGCTCGATCTTTTGTTCTGTTGAAGGGAAGGGAAGCTATCCCGTGATTATTGTTATATTCTACCGGAGACAGTAGAAGTAGGCTCTCCGGAATCTCATAATTTCTGTCTCCATTAATAAATGATTCTTGTTAAGTTTTAAAAAGTATAGTTGATTTATGACTCAAGTGTGTTGTTCTAAGACACCCCCTAGACGCCGCCACGTAGACAGGAAAGTCACACATTTATATATATATATATATATATATATATATATATATATATATATATATATAGTGGAATCTCGATCGATCGTTTTCGGATCCATCGTTTTTCCGCATGTGTCGTTCATTTTATCCAGTCCTATTGATCGCATTGCTTTGTTATGTTTCCGCATCTATCGTTTTCCCGCATTTATCGTTCATTTCAATCGGTCCCTTCAGAAACGATAGATCGAGATTCCACTGTATATATATATATATATATATATATATATATATATATATATACTGTATATATATAATATATATATATATATATATATATATATATATATATATATATATACATATATATATATATATATATATATATATATATATATATATATATATATATATATATATATATATATAAGTACGACGATCAATGTATACAATTGATGTAAAAAAACAAAAAGTTATATTTATAAAAAAATCGTAAGGTATATTTTTATAGACAAAATAATGTAGAAGAAAATATTCAAATTAAATCTAATAGGACATACTAAAGAACATAGTACAATTAATATAGTACAGTTTGAGGATCATATCTTTTACTGTATTTTAATATTTTTTTGGATAATGTCCAATCGTCTGCAGCATTAGCAAGGAAAAAAAAATTTTTTGTCTATTAAGAAAAAAAATTGTCTATTTAGTTGTTATGCACGTGACGATAAATTTATTTAAAGCACCAGAAGAAGAAATCACGTGATCAGCATTTAATAAATTAAATTCTAAAAATTCACCTTTTAAAATTCACCAAAAATCAGAAAATGGAGGTAAAGATTTGAAAAAGATTTCATTTTGAAGGAATTATTAAGATCTTTCTCGTGATATAAATTTTATAACCCTCAAATTATTATTTTAAATGAAAACTTAAAAACAGTTACAAAAACAGCTTAAAAATTTAATTTTAAAAATATCTAAGAAGAATTTTTCAAAAGACTTTCTTAGTGCACCCCTACACTATAAGAAGAGTCGCCATGCAAAATTTCAGCTTTTTAGGTCCAGCGGTTTGGTCTGTGCGTTGTATGTCAGTGAGTCAGTTACGGAGCTGTTTTAAATATATAGATAAATAAAAACAATCAAATGTCGGGAAAATGGTATCCTTTAATTTTATTTGCAGAAGTCGCACTCGTATACAACCTTTAATGTCCCCGCACATTCTGTGTGTGCCCACATTTCACACTGAAGACATTGCACCCACGTTTCTCCTGTTCTGTCAGCCAAAAAGAGTTCTATACAAAAGATGCAGGCCGCTCACTGTCATCAGGGTAATCTCCTGGTAGAGAATCCAGGTCGCTGTCACTATCATCAAACATGGGTTTACCATGTTCTTCGTCAGAGTCGGAAGGCTGATTATTGGTAGCCCTCTTTGTACCAGTTTGCCCATTTTTAGGTTTAGTTTCTTTTTTAACAGCTTCTACATCACTAACAGACCCTGGAATCAGCTTCTTTGTTTCGTTTACTGCTGATTTGCACAAGGACCGAGTGAATCCGTTCCGGTAGGGTATGCCCGTCACTTTGAGGACTTGCGACCTCGAGTGGTTACAAGTCCGGAATTGAAATAATTACAGAAAATAAAATATCCACACCCAAAGGTAATTTTTAAAAATATATAATTAAAAAAAATACTTTAGATTTAGATTAAAAATCCAAAAAATTATAAAAAGATATGTGATAGGTGAGAAAATGGTCTAAATATGGGCTAGCCCATTTTTAGACCAACAGTATGTTCAACTTTTACTGAAAGGCGCAGTCATTATAAGTTAAAGATATCCCTTGATTAATTATCTCAAAACGTAGCTTACTATTTCATCAGTAACGTTGTAACAACAAAACATGCAATAGTTAAGGATTAAAATGTACAGAAATTCGAATACACTTATCTGATTAAGTTTCGAAGTCTAAAAATATATGATTTTCAAAAAGAATGGCGATTGCTTTATACTCAAATGGCAAAGATGTATCATTTGTTTAATATCTTCTTCCTTACCAAAATGTGATTATTTGATGACTTCGCTGCCAGATGGCAGAACCTTCTAGACCCTAGCCTATATTTGGACCTTCTCCTCTATATCTATTTATCTATCTATCTGTCTATCTTACTTCCTCTCTCTTTCGCTCTCTATTATATATATATATATATATATATATATATATATATATATATATATATATATATATATATATATATATATATATATATATCTAATATATAAAAATGAATGTTTGTATCTCTGTAATTGTATAGAAATCCACAGTTTAGCAGCAACGATCGTGAAATTTTACATACAGGCGTCTTTAAAAACAGCCGAGGGTCTGAAGAACTTCAAAAATCGAAATTAATTATCGTTGATTTTTAATTAATAAAAAACCAACGATTTGTAAGCTGTTACACTTTGTGGAATCACTTCTCTGAATATGGCGTCCACGTTAGGGTTAGCTGGCAAAGAACGAGCGAAAAGATAAAAATAAATAAAATCAAAAAGTTTCAAGTTATATATTAAACCAGAATAATAAATGAAAATAATAATCTTTCAAGTCAGATTTTATACTCTAAAATAAATCGGATCCAACGGCATATTGACACTCTCACACGCGATGGAAAATTCGAATCAACCACGCTAAGTGTCACGATCTTTTTTAATCGCTACTGCAATCCCCCTAGCTTATGTCTTTGTGTCTATTGAAGAGTTAAAGACTAAGCTTCTATCCTGCTAACTTATTTCTCACTTAAAACTCCTCTTACTCCATAAATGTATGTATATTCACCAATCCATAGCAACAATCCAAAAAACTCATTGCGTATATTTTTTACTTTACTCACCAGTTTTGTGTATAATCGTGGCGTAGTCGTTAAAACGCTTCATTTGGTACCCCGTAAGACTCGGGTTCGAGTCTGGGATCGTGCAAATTTTGCTAAACCTGTATTTTTAGCTTTTTTATGAGGGCTTTTTTATTTCAGCTTTTATTTTATTATTTTTTTAATTATTATCTTTATTTTATTTTATTATTTTTTAAATTATTATTTTTATTTTATTTTATTATTATTTTTAATTATTTTTATTTTATTTTTTTTCAGCTTTTTTATGACGAAATACCGAATATAGCTGAAATCTGAGGAGTTTATTATACATTTATATATTTTTAATTGGTTTTCATATTATTAATGTGTATAACATTTCGCATGCTTTTTTTTTCTATGTTATTTATACTGTGTTTAGTTTTTTAATGGATTTTGGTAGGTTTATTATAAATTTATATATTTTATATTTTACTTTCCAGGATTTTTTGCTCCAATGATAAAGGCTAAATCTTTTCTATGTTATTTATACTGTGTTTAGTTTTAAAATTGATTTTGGTTAACAAACATTCATCAATAATTTATTTCTGGGCATTGTATTGCTAACAATTAGGATAATCAACAATTTTTTAAGGATGCGATTCTCGATTCACAGATATGCAATAGATGGCGCCACTATTTTAAACTTTTAGTATTCTATAAACCAACACCTCCTAAACATGTTCCTAAACGAACGGTACATTCAAATTAAATACAATGTCAGTGTATGCAATTAATGCCAATATATATATATATATATATATATATATATATATATATATATATATATATATATATATATATATATAATAAATACGACGATCAATGTATACGATGGATGTAAAAAAAAAAATATATATATATTAATAAAAAAATCGTAAGGGATATTTTTATAGACAAAATAATGTAGAAGAAAATATTCAAATTAAATCTCATACGACATACTAAAGAATATAGTACAGTTAATGTAGTACAATTTGAGGAACATATCTTGCTTTAATATTTTATACATTATTTTAATACATTATTTTAATATTTTTTTGAATAATGTCCAATCGTCTGCCGCATTAGCAAGAAAAAAAGCATTTTTTTGCCTATTTCGTTGTTATGTGAAGATAAATTTATTTAAAGTAACAGAAAAAGAAATCACGTGATCAGCGTTTAATAAATTAACCTTTTACATGCCAATGTTCCTTTTTTGGAACACCATGTTTAATATTTTTTTAAAAATAAACTGTGATATCTGTCAGTTTGAAAAAATTACCGTATATTATAGAAGGCATGATTGATTTTTTGATTTTTTTTTTCAAATATGAATATTTCAGCGTAGAAACATTTCTAAAAATCAGCTTTTTTCACAATTTTTACAGTACGTAAGAAAAAAAATTCTATAAAATTCCTAAAAATTCAAATCCACCCAAAAATTTCCCCATCGTACTTGCAAAGGACAAGTTTAACGAGTTAATAAAATAAATTAAAATAATAACAAGAAATATTTCCTCAAGACTGCGTAAAAATGCAATGTTCCAAAAAAGGAACATTGGCATGTAACGATATACAAAAGCAGTGATATCACACGTGATCAGTGATTCTGCCGTCAATCAGTCATTCTGCCTTCTGATTACTTAGAAAATTCAGCCGAACTTACAAAGCTGTATGCCCTACAAAAAGGAGATTCTTTAGACGTCAACGCAAATGACATTCGGCAGTTTCTTGGATTTCTGTTGTTTAGTGGCTACCACTCAGTACCTGATGAAAATACATATTCGAGCTCTCAGGAAGATTTGCATATCCTAATTGTTAACAATACAATGCCCAGAAATAAATTTCGGATGTTAAAAAAGTATTTCCACATTGTTGATAATAGTAAATTGGAACCAGGCGATAAATTAGGAAAAATTTCTCCCTTTTATAAAGAGGTTGGAAAAAATTTTCGTCAATTTGGATTTTTTCATGAAAATATGAGTATTGATGAATCCATGGTTCCGTGTTATGGACATCGTTCGGCTAAGGTGTTCATACGTGGAAAGCCAATTCGCTTTGGTTTCAAAGTTTGGATGATCTGCTCAGTAAATGGTTATCCTTATGCTATGTCTATCTACGGTGGAAAAAGTTCGAAAAATGAAAATTTGCCACATGGATCAAAAGTTGTCTCCGAACTATTATCTTTTATTGACAATCCAGAGAAACGCAAAATATTTTTCGATAACTTTTTTTACATCGTACAGTCTGCTGACAGATTTATCTAACAAAGTCTTTAAGGCAATCGGCACAGTGCGAGATTCCAGAACGGGACAATGTTCTCTTAAAACAGCAAAAGAAATATCGAAATTTCAACGTGGAGAGTTTGATTACCGATGCGATGGAGAAGTTTATATGTGCCATTGGAACGATAGTTTTGTTGTAACTATTACATCAAATTTTATCACTCACGAACCATTAGGAAGAGCAAAAAGATATGTCCGAGCTAAAATAAAAGTTGATTTTCCTTAACCTTACATTATAAAATTATATAATAAAGGAATGAGTGGAGTACACCTGTTGGACCGACTTCCTGGAAGTTATCGACCAAAGTTACGCAGCAAAATATGGTACTTTATTCCTTGATCACAGTGTGGCATGTAAAAGGTTAAATTCTAAAAATTAATCTTTAAAAATTCACCAGAAATCATAAAATGGAGGTAAAGATTCGAAAAGGATTTCATATTAAAGGAATTTTTATGATCTTTTTCGTGATATAAATTTTATAACCCTCAAATTATTATTATTTTAAATGCAAACTTAAAAAAAGTTATTAAAACAACTCAAAAATTTAATTTTTAAAAAATCTAAGAATTTTTCAAAAATCTTTCTTAGTGCAATCCTACACTATAAGAAGAATCGCCATGCGAAATTTCAGCCCTTTTATTTCCCGCGGTTTGGTCTGTACGTTGTATGTCAGTCAGTCAATCAGTCAGTCAGTCAGTTAGTTACGGAACTGTTTTATATATATATATTATTATTACTATCTTTATATCGTAACGTTAACTTCATGCGCACGCATTATTTTCCTATGCTTTTTTTATCTTTATTATAGCGTAATTTTCATATGATTTTAAACAACAATAATTTTTAACTGGCATTCAATTCACTGTTAAAACTTTATATTTACACCCTATTTAAAAGAAGTAGGGTGTAAATTTTTCAAAGAGGATGTTTCAACACCCAACTTCAAAGAAGTAGGGTGTAAATTGTAGGGTAGAAAGTTGGTAAAATCAAAATGTTGTGCAATGTATTTAATTTCTCGATTAAAAGTAGTTTTTTTCTAAAAATTAATTTATTTCGCTTGAAAAGCTAAATATTTTATGCACGCGGTTTATATTATTATTACTATCTTTATATCATAAAGTTAACTGCATACGCGAGCATTATTTTCATATGCTTTTTTTATTATTATCTTTATAATAGCTTTATTTTCATATGCTTTTAAACAACTATCGTTTTTGTTCATATTATGTTGGTTTTTTATTAATTAAAAATTAAGGGTCATTAATTTCGATTCCGGAAGTTCTTATTATCTTTATTTTCATATGCTTTTGCATTTACGAATTATTCAAATGTTGGTTAAAAAACTTATGTAATTCATACATTTGCGTGAGTTTAATTATTGTAATTAATAAATTTATATTTCTGGAGAGGATGTTTCAGGTTTTAGTGGTACTAGGATGAAAGGCTGAATCTACCAAAATTCTGAGGAATTTATTATGGAGAGAAAAGGAATTTAATATGTAGAGGATGTTTATAGGAGTTTAATGTGGAGTGGAGTTGAATGGTTTGCAGCCCTCAATCAAACACTTCATTTTTTAAGAGGCAACGCTAGAGTCATATCATGGTTCTATTGGAAATTTCAGCTAAACCTGTAATTTCAGCTTCTTTTTTTGCCCAAATGATAAAAGGCTAAATCTAGCTGAATTCTGAGGAGTTTATTATAATTTTATATATTTTTTTTTATTGGGTTTTCATTTTATTCATGTGTATAAGATTTCACATGCTTTTTTCTATGTTATTTATGACGTGTTTAGTTTTAAATTAATTTTGGTTAGCAAACATTAGACAATTTGACATTTTTACTTTTCAGATTTTAGTGCTTCAATGATGAAAGGCTGAAATTCCTGAATTCTGAGATGTGTATAACATTTCACATATACTTTTTCTATGTTATTTATACTGTGTTGATTTTGGTTAACAAATATTGTTAAAATCCCGGGCAATGCCGGGTACTTCAGCTAGTATATATATATATATATAGATTTTTAGTAAACTGTTTAATTGTAACTCTATCTCATCTCAGGGGATTTGCAGAACAAAGTACATGATGTTGTGTTTTTCTCCTTTTTTTTAAGGATTGTACAATATCAATGTACGCCGTAGTTGAAGATTTTTCTTTTACAAACTCTTTTACTCTTTACATACTCTCTTACAGACTATTTTATAAACAATCCCTCGTTTTATGATAAAGTCACTGAATTTATTGTGACTTATGCTACAGTAAGGGCAACATCGAATTTGGAACTGAAGGCCTTTTAGCGAAGTATTTACAGGGTTTCGCTTGTCTCCTTCACGTTTTCCTGCTTGCTTAACGCCACAGTCATGTAAACAACTCTCCTTCCGGTTTTATGAACAATTATGTACGAACACGAACTGTATTTGCTGCAAGAAATCCCATCTCAAATTTCTTCCTTTATGAGGCTGAAATGACAGTTTGGGATAATTATGTTTCACGTTTCTGATACAATTCCCGGTAACTTATTCCTAATTACCGAAAATTCCTCTTCGACCTTGTCTGGTAAATAGAGAGAACACCAATTCTTTTTTCTTTTATCTGAGGTTTCATCTAATTTATTCAAATGGCGAAATGAAAACTTCAGAACCCATCAAATGAGAATGATGGAATGATCTGATATTTCCCCTTAACACTAATTTTGATGGATAGTTCACTTGTAAACATGAAGAGGTACTTAACCATTCGAATAAGGAACGTTTCAGAGTGGTAAACAAGACGTTTAGTGCAGAAGAACTAAGACGTATCTTGTCTTACCTCGCTGTTTCATACTGGTCGTATGAAGAAAAAGGTGTTTTCAAACCAAGATAAATATGGTATAGATATATATTTTTTAAATCTTGAATTTTGATTAAGCGATGTGTATCCGATAGTGGTATTTTAAACAGCAATTTCAGGAATTTATTCCTCTAATTATTATGTGCAACCTGAAAGCACAGTTCATTCAAAGTGGAATGTCTTAAAACAAAAGATGCTCTCGGATGGGGTTGGTGGAAGAATTCTTGAGTTCGAATATCAAAACAATGACCTGAACATTTTAAATTTCCATTGTCTGCAGATAATAAATCGTTCCCTCGGAGGTAAAATGAAAATGAACCAGATGTTGTCCATATTCTTTCCGTCTTGCAAATGAGATCATTGTGCTAGTTGACTGTTTAACCAGTCGCGAACAGACGTATTTGAATTGTTTTACTTGAGTTAGAAGAAAAGAAAAGAAATGTATTATTTGTCTGACTGTAAAGGGAGTGTGGTATTGCCTTGATTTTAGCTCTTAAATAGATAATTTTTGCTTAAACTAATTATTGAGGTCAATCGTTTGAATCCCCCCCCCCTTTTTTTAGCACAGGTGTGCAAAAATTGACCGAAACTCTGAAACGCAGGGTCGCGTTTAACACTAGGCAAAATAGGCACTTGCCTGAGGTCCGCGCAAAGGTATTTGTCACTACTACAAGTAATAAATAAATCCATTGGCTTCGATTTCTGAATGTAAGGTACTTACATTGAAATGGCTGTTTTGGTGCAAGTTTTCGATTTTTTTATGGCTCTATTTCAAAGGCCAATCTTTTAGGATTCTAAAACTGCTTAACTTTTCAGAGGAAAATTGTTTGTCTACACATATTTTGATGCATACATTTGCAATAGATCTTCTATCGGTGAATTAATTCGCATGAAAAGACCCAAACATTGGTGGTAAGGAGTTTTACTTCCAATACGTGAGAGCTCCTCCAACAAATTTGTTGTTTCTTGAATGAAAATAATATTGTTTTGTGTGTGTCAAAATTTGATGACAAAAAATTGAAATTTCTTAAAATAATTTATTATTGAAATTTTACTTTCATTATATATTTTTAGTAACTTCTAACCAATACTACAAATTAACACAACTTCAAAAATTGTAATTTTTTTTAACAAACATGACCCTTATTCTTGTTTTTATGAGAAGGTCCCCGACTTTCATTTCTATATCTAAGGCCCGAAAAGCTCTAGAAGCGGCCCTACTCAGATGCTAACCAAACTTCCTAGATCTCAGTTGGTTAAAGTCAGGATATGTCGATCGCAGCAATGATAAGCCTAAACCATAAAGCTCTACAAATACTTCACTTATGCCCCAAAATTTTCCCACACCCACCTAAAACATTCTTGCACCTCCAAACGGAATGGATTCATTGGCCTGTAGATAATGAGTCCTCAATCATTGGTACACATTCAAGTTTCGTCACGGTTTGCCAAAATATACATACACGCACTAGATTCTGCCAATCAGCAAAATTTATTTGCATACAAATTTGACTATGAATAGTCCTATTTAAGATTATATTCCAGGGCTCAAAGTAGCCTAGTGGTAGCACGTTCGCTATCGGTTCTGAGAGTGCTCGGATCGAATCCCGACAAGCGCCATTAAGTACCTCCGTGTCTAGGCCGAACACGGGCACATTAAATCCATAGACCGGAAAGTTCCACTATGGTGTCAGAGAGGGTGGGAGAGAGTACGATCCCCCTGGATGTCACCCCTGGGGTTGCTCGGTCAAACTGGGGTGGTACTTGGCTAAATCAGACTCCGACCCTTGTGGTGCCATTATAACCCGGAACCGCACCCCTCAGTCCACTAGCCTATATGGACCTGGTCTGGAATGCATTCCGGCCAGGTAACATTAGAAACAACAACAAGACTATATTCATGTGCTTTTATTCATTTCTTGACATCTTGATCTAATTCTTAATCAGGAAAAAAATTTTAACTTGTTTTTAGGTGTTTGATGATTTAACAATAATTTAGATTGGTGTTTTAATGGAGGATAATCATTCTGTTTGTTTGATATAACTTTTTTTTTTCGAACGACCAATTAGAGTGTCGGTGTTTCTTAGACCAAAGGCACATTCTAATTACATATCTAAGTAATTTAACAGAAAATCCAACGTAAATAAAGCACAAATAGCAATAAGGTGCAATTTTGCATACAGCCGTTTTGAAGCTGCAAAGGAGCTTCTTCATCAGTGCAAAGAACTTAATGGCAGCTCAAAAAGCCGAAAAATAAGCCTGCTTAGTTTCGGCTTTTTGAGCTGCCATTAAGTTCTTTGCACTGATGAAGAAGCTCCTTTGCAGCTTCAAAACGGCTGTATGCAAAATTTGTGCTTTATTTACGTTGGATTTCCTGTTTATTCCTCGAGCACAAAGGTTTTGTCTTTTCTTTTCAATACATATCTAAGTTTCGCCCTTCAGCTATACGCAAAAAATATGCACAGGTACTTTGTTTACCGTTTTGCCCACACCACATTTGGCAGGTATCACGATTCCGATTTTCAAAGTCTTAACCTTTGTTTTCTTAATTAAACTTTATAGTCTTATTATCTTTCGTATAAACGATTTGGTTGTAATGTTTTTCCCATTCAGAATTCTTAAAAGAACCTATCGTTTATTACTCTTATTACTTGCATAATTAAGTTATTGTAGCCTGGCTATCTCTTTTCTTTTCTTTGGATTAGAATTATCAGTAGACATGTAAGTGTAGCTTTGAAATAGCAATGCACGGAGCGCACTCATGCCTGTAACTCTTTTTCGTTCTGTACAAGTAATAATTAATATTTTTGACCCAGTGTTCAGATCTTTAACAGAGACATACTTGTACACTAAACAGTCCTAAAAGAAAAAAAACAGAAAGGAATGAGAAGAAACAGTAGAATCAAGCATCGTGTATGTTGTTCTGCTAATAACCCAGGACGTCAGATAAAGTTACAGCTAAACAATTTTCTCAAAATCGAGTAAGAATTATGTGTACTTGCTGGCAGTACAGCAACTAAGGTTCAGCAAGAAACCTATTGAAACACGTATCTAGAGCCTTGTGGCCGGTTTAACTTATCCAGGCGTGCAGTAATGGCAATAAAATAATTATAGAGATAAACTTAATAAAAACATTATTAGTTTATTATAGCCAAACATTAAAACCACTACTGCGGTTACACAATATATAAATGACTAGAATCAGTAAACAATAAAGGTGAACGAATCATCCAACGTTAAAAGGTAGGAACATAGGCAAGTCCTATTCCCTGCAGCTCTCTTCCCTCGCACACATGCCGTGGGCGTGTCTAGTGTTCAAATTTGCATATTGCATTAAAATTTGCATTTCTGTATAAGTATCGCCACAGACTGAAGGGCCAAAATAGAAATAAATGTAGTATAATTATCAATTTGCAGTAAGTAGTGTATGTATATATACTATTTATATATACAATGAGTGAACAAATAATAACCAATACTATTTGTTCGGACTCATGTTGTAAATTTCCTCTTTTACGCTTTTCATAAGGATTTTGGGGCATTGTTCTGGCGAGGTCATCCTTGATGTATACAATCGTCTCACCTTTTCTGTAACACCGTCGTTATTTTTTTTGCAGAGTAAATGGTAATTCATCTCTAATCCTCCGAGACGGATATAAGATCCTGACACAATATGCTAAAGAGTAGGCTGTTCATCCTTGACTTTCTATCGATGCACTTACAGTGACATAGCATTAGGTTAGAGATTCGTCAGAGAAACGACCTCTACTTCCCCTTTGGGGCTATGGGTTGAAACATAGTCTGTTTGCAAGAAGTTGGACCTTTGTACATCAAAAGACGATATGCGATTTCATCTTCTTTTAAGCTTGTTTGTTTGCATATTGACAAACGTTTCCTGGAATATAATCGTCGATAACAAGATGATCACATACATCGCCTTGGCCTTAGAGCTATTGAATTTATTTTTATTGGTGTTTTTTATTAAAGATTTAAGTTGCCTTGCAGACAGTCTGAGATTCGTCCGGAAAACGATCTGTACTTCATCTTCCGTGTTCTATACTGCAACATAGATTGTTTGTAGGAAGCTATATCTTTGCACTAGACGAAATACGAATAGAAACATTTCTTAATGCCTGAAACTGATCATATTGCTCGTGTGATAGAAGTTGTCGATCTTGCCAGGCAATTAGATATGGAAGTCGATGGAGATGATGTCTTCGAGCTGGTGGATTCTCATCTTGAGATGCTGACAGTCGATGATCTCATAGAGATGCATGAACAAAGCACACTTCTAAAATATTAAAATATGATATTTTATTAAAATAGCTTTTATCAAACACATCTCTCGCGCATATCAAACACTAAAATATCTGTATTCCCTTGTTGTGTGTATACTTATTAATAAAGCACAAGAATGCAACTTTTACAGCACTGGTGTGTATCTTTTACAGCTTTATTCCGGATAGTTACAAATGTTATACATCATAAGTGTACCCTTATTTGCTCTCTTACCGAAAAGTAAACTTACTATACACATCCTTGTCTTGATAATACAAGCACTGTAACTCCATTGTTGCATAACTGCGTTGTTGTGTATCCTTTACAATATTATTGTGTAACGTTAAGATGTGATATTTTATTAAAATACCATTTTTCTCGAGCATATCAAACTCTATAGTGTCTGTATTCCCTTGATGTGTGTATACTTATTAATAAAGCACAAGAATGCAAATTTTTACAGCACTGGTGTGTATCTTTTACAGCTTTATTCGGATAGTTAAAAATGTTATATATCATAAGTGTACCCCTATATGCTCTCTTACCAAAAAGTAAACTTACTATACACATCCTTGTCTTGATAATACAAGCACTGTAACTCCATTATTGCATAACTGCGTTGTTGTGTATCCTTTACAATATTATTGTGTAATGTTAAGATGTGATATTTTATTAAAAAAGTCTTTTTTCTCGCACATATCAAACACTAAAGTGTCTGTACTCCCTTGTTGTGTGTATACTTCTTAATAAAACAAGAATGCAACTTTTACACCAGTTATGTGCATCTTTTGAAGCTTTATTTTAGAAGGTTGAGAAATGTTACATATCATATGTGCATTCCTATTCGCTGTCTTACCAAACACTCAGCTTACTATACACATGCTTCCCTTAATAATACACAATAAAGTAACTCTATACAGCATTGTTTTGTGCCTTTTAAAGCATTAAGTAAGAAATACTATACTTCATTAGCGTTAAGTTTTTGGCTCTCTTTCAAAACATTAGCTTCCGTTCTCTCGCTGTTCGGTAAGAGGAGATAACATGTAATAATTTAGTCTTCACACGAGATCTCTCTTTTGCCCGTATTACAGAATACTTAATATTCATTCCAGCCAGGACCGAAAAATAAACATTCTACTTAACGTGTATATCTCAGATGAATAATTCACATCTAGATTCTCTATTCATATCACCTGAGAGACACCGGGATGTGTTTTGTTCAATCAATCAATATCCCCCTCCTTCGCTTATCCGATTTGACAGCTGCGATGCTTGTGGGTCTCCAGACGTTTATTAAAAGCCACGCACGTCTGCGGCAATACTTCGATTGAATTTACAAGGCAAATAGGAGTTTTATTTTCGATCTCCACGATGTTTCCAATGGGCTCAGCCCCCGCCGAGTGATCATTCATAATTACTGGACTAATGCGATGTAAGAGAACAACTCACCCCGTTGATGTGCAAGGGCTTCTCTTCTTTCTTTAGGCCAATTTCAA
>OU015503.1:54868578-54916078 GCA_907164885.2 Dolomedes plantarius
GTAACACATTGCCTTTTAAAACCCATCCATTGGCACTGTGCCAATGGATGTAACGTGAAATTTGAATAAAGAACTTCTTCTTCTGCTCAGCGTACATGATAATTGCAGATCACGATACTTTATCGGTGTTTATGTAGATTTTACGATTTTTTAAAAGTGTTGCCATAGTGCACTTGAACTGAATAAGAAAATGTGTATAATAAAAGGTAATTTTATTCCGTATTAATTTGCATTTGTTAACACTCTATTTTCTATTACACAGCGCCAAATATTCCCCTAGCGGTGACTTTTGGAACTAATTTATTTTTTCGCGGAATCCTTCGTCCCCCGTCTTGTTTAATCTTCCTACAAAATGTGGCGTCATTCTCGCAAATAGATCGCGCTACAGAACACTGTGAGCACTGTCAGTTTAATTATGGCCACCCGGTATATATATATATATATATTTGTGTGTGGTTTTATATATATATATAATTTCTATTTATTTTTTCTAATTCGGGTAGCAAAACTTTGGTTATATACTAATAAATCTATCGCGTAAATTTTATACCAATGTAATAATTAGAACATATTATATTACAAATATTTTTTATCTGTCTGTATTTAAGTCTATTAAACGTCTGTCTGTATAGGAATTTGCTCCGGAGCTATGCATTTTTCATCATTTTGAGCTTTGTTTTTTATCACAAATACTTTATTTTATAGATATTTTAAATCATACGAAAAACTTAGACGTGAAGGAAAAAATACTAAAGAACGGAGGAACCAGTTACCCTTCAAGGGAGTTTCTGAAAATCGCATTATATATATATATATATATATATATATATATATATATATATATATATATAGATAAAATAGAATATTATCTCACTATAAGAAACCATCATTTTTAAACTCGTTCATTTAAATCAGGTAGCTCACTCGATTTCACTTCAAGTAAGTGGCTTGAACATTTCCCATGTGTTTATGGGAAGTTATTGTCCACTTTTGGAGGCCTCATAAAAATTTGACTCGTTTTTAGCTCCACCCCCTCACATACGGCGTCGGAAAAGTTGGAGGTGGAGGTTCACGGGCCTCACACTTATTCCGGGTTCATTGTTTCTTTTCTTGTTTCTGAGTTGTTTGACATCAGTGGCGTAACCATGTCTTTAGCGCAGTATGGAAGGCAATGAGTAACAACCGTTATTCGTAGAAACTCAGTTCGTTTTTCAGCTAGAAAATGATGTTTTGGGTTGCATTGGGTTTTTATCGAAAACTGAACATTATCACTGTTTTTGTTAGATATATCGTATATCTTTCAGCTAATGTTTATACAGCTGTTACTTTTCCTTTTGCAATACACTCCCTTTACCTTCCTCGGCAGTGTTATTATTAAAACAGCGCATGTTTTCATCTAACAATTACCGTATTTTTCGGATCATAGGACGCACCGGACGATAAGTCGCACCTCAAATTTATGGGAGGATTTTTAGAAAAGAATATTTTGTATTTTGTTAGATATATGACCTTATTTGAATAGTAGGCCAACTCCACTTTAAAAAAAAATGGAGATATCCATAGAATCATATTGAAATCTACTAGGTAATGTCCAGAACTTGACTATTTCTGAATCTTTTGGTGAAAAAATTAACACCATGAGTTCTTTTATATGGTTCTTTATTTCATAATGCAATAACGGACACCTTTTTCGCTGACCCTGTATACTAAATATAATAAATAATATATATAAAATATATATAACATTTATACAAGGTGTCCGGGCTAAAAGTATCCAAAAGTTATGGCTTATTTTTACGGAACGACCCATTAGAATTAAAGAAAAATTATTTAAATAGAAAGAACATCTGACCAAGTTTTAATCACCTTTGCCCAAATGGCGAAAACCAATAATAATATGTCCGAAATTTCACTCCCAACACAATCTAACGACCAAACCAGGTATAATCTCCCTTCAACCTCGAATGACAACTCTCCCACACCTAACGGATTTTCCCTATTAAAACAATTCCAAGAAATTAATGCTATAATAAATGAAATAACGGCAGAACTTAACATAACCGATTTCTCAACGATACTAAATAATTTAAGAATTGCCAGAGAAAATATAAAGATAAATGTAACCGCGGAGGAAAAGCTATATAGCTTCTTCCACGCACTCTTTAAGTGTGTACAAAGTACCGGTTAATGGCCCCTCTTTCTCTGTCTGTTTTCGCATGGAACGCAAATGGTATTAATGCTAAAATCCGTGAGTTCAAGAAGTTCGTAAATGAGCGCAACCCCGATATTATATTAATTCAGGAAACTCACCTCAGACCAGTGGATAATCTTAAAGTTTACAATTACACCACCTATAGAAATGACTTTATTTATCCTACCCACCCCATGAGAGGCACCGATATCTTGGTTAAAAATACCCTCCCTCATCACGTAATCATTCTCCCCACTCTTAAATGTATTAACGCCACCGCTATCAACATTAAATTAAATAACCTCCCTTTCTATACCATCATCTCTACCTATATTCCTCCAATGCAAAAATATAACGATGTTAATGAAGACTTAAACGCTTTAAACTCCATCAACTTAAATACCCTTATTTTCAGCGACCTTAATGCCCAACATAAATTATGGAATTGTAAAATTAATAACTCTTATGGTAACTTAATTTATAACTTTACTAGTAAAACTAACTTCGACATCATCGCCCCCACTTCCCCAACCCACTTCTCTCATAACTCTGATAGTATCATTGATTTTGCCCTTGTCAAAGGTTTCCCTCACGATTTTTCCATAACTTCCCATTGTGAACTTACTTCTGACCACAACCCAGTTGAAATTCGAATCCCTCTTGACACGAACCCTCTCATCATAAATCACACTAAACAAATCAACTGGGATAATTTCAAAAATGAACTAAATAACATTAAATACATTCCCCCCATTGTCAATAATATTAACGATCTGGAAAACCTTGCCTCTAGCATTACCACCGACATCAACGACAGTTTAATTAAAAGCACTAAATTAATCCCCCCCCCCCCCGTGTTAAAACCATCCATGACCAACACCTTAAAATTCTCATAAACAACAAAAACAAAGCACGAAAAACATGGCAGCACAATAGAACCAATGCTAAAAACACAATAATGAATAGAACTCAAGAAGACCTCAGATTTTACCTTCGAGATCAATCTAACATCAATTGGAGTAATTATTTAGAATCCCTGGACACAACTGACAATTCCATTTGGAGAGCCGCCAGGCGTTTTAAAAATCAATACCGTTTCATTCCCCCTCTTAAAGACCCCGAAACTAACGATAACATTCTCACTGATATGGAAAAATCCCAAGTGATAGGCAAAAACTTCACAAAAAACTTCACTCTTAATCATATCTCTCACCCAAGCACTGAAAATATTGTCAAAAATAGCATCAATCTCTTTCTAAGCACCCCTCATGAAAGTCCCACTCCCTTTATTGTCCCTGCCGATATTAAAGAATTCATTAAAAAACTTCCTAAAAGAAAATCCCCCGGGGAAGATAATATCAATAATACTATGCTCAAAATCCTCCCTTTTAAATATATCTTCAAAATTACCATTCTTATCATCTCTATTTTTAAATTTGAACATTTTCCCCACAGCTGGAAAAACTCAATAATTGTCCCAATCTTAAAGCCTAATAAACCCCATTCCTCTCCCTCCAGCTACCGCCCTATCAGCCTTCTAAATTCTCTAAGTAAATTAACAGAAAAATTTATTGCTAAGAAAATTAACGAGCACCTTGACGATAATCAAATCATTATCTCATACCAATTTGGCTTCAGAAAATCTCTTTCCGCTCCACATCAAGTTTATCGTCTTGCCGAAAACCTTGCCAGTGCAAAGAAAAATAAATCCTCCACTGCAGCTCTCTTTCTTGATATCTCTCTCGCTTTTGATAAACTTTGGATCGATGGACTCATTCACAAACTCATTAACTATAACTTCCCACCCCAAATCATCCACCTTCTCATCTCTTATCTCAAAAATCGCACCTTTCAGGTAAAAATTAACGGCCATCTCTCCAGTAAATTCAAAATCAATTCAGGCGTTCCACAAGGTGGAGTTTTATCCCCAATTCATTTTAATTTATTTATTAACGATATTCCCCAAAATATTAATACAAATATAGCTATTTTCGCTGACGACACTGCCCTTTACGCCACCAACAAAAATTTTAAATATGCTGTAAAATACATTAATACCCACATGTCCTCCATTCAAAATTGGCTCGACAAATGGAAAATTAAAATTAACTCAGAGAAATGCGTTGCTGTCATGTTTACTTCTAAACGTAAAAAGTCATTCAACAGTCACCAAATACAAATAGAAAACACTAAAATCCACTGGTCTGATACTGTCAAATACCTTGGTATCGTTTTAGATAAAAATGTCACTTGGAAACATCATATCCTCTATGTCAGGGACAAATTCCGAGCAGCCAGAAGATTAATTTGCCCTTTAATTTCTCGGAATAGCAAATTAAGCTTAGTCAATAAAATGCTCATTTACAACTCCGTCCTATACTAACTTATGGAGGGCCAGCGTGGTCATATTGTGCAGACACCCATATTAAACTCGCATCTGCTCAGAGCAGCACCATTCGACAAATTGTTAACGCGGACTGGTATTTCAGAAATACTTGTATTTACAGGGAGTTAGGAATCCCTACTATTCGAAATTATCTCAAAAACCAAGCTATAAACTTTCACAATTCAATTGACAGTGAACTCTTATCTAATCTCGGAAACTATGATCACGCTGACCCCACTAGCAGGAAAAGGCCTCGAGCCATCCTGAGTCTTCCGTCTTAATTTTTTGTTTGTCCTCGTCATTTAAATAAAATATAAAAAATATAAAAACAATACTTGGCTTGCCAAGGCAAAAAACAACTAAAAATTTTATAAAATAAAATAAAAACCTAATTCTATCCTTAAACTTTCTTTTAACTTATATTTTTATGTCTCAGAGAAAATCCTTTTGGCTTTGCTCATTTTCGTAGTATATGAACTCACGGATTCCAAACCTTATCTCTCTATCCAATCACTTTACTCTATTCTCTCTAAACTTGCCAATTGAAATCCAGTTTACAGACAGCCATTGACTCCACCCCCATCAGCATATCATCTCAAAGATCCAGAAGACAACCAATCAAAACTGCCCATTTTCACCCTCCTATGTATAGACCAGAAATCTCTTTGCTTCACTTTTTGTGAAGCATTTCCTGAACTTTGACGTCAATTAACGAACTTTTTTCTACTTCTGAACAATTCCAGCTCTTCGTTGCTACTATCATGAAAAATCTGAGTTTGAAGGCGTTGGCCTAGGCAACTCAGTTAGAACACTTGTCCTATGGTCCAAGTTTTAATATCAATAGATTTCGATGTGTTCACCTTTCGTAGCACCACAAACGTCTAAACGGTAATCCAGTTCTCTCCAAGTGACGAATTACTCTCCCAGTTATTAGACTCTCCAAGTTATTAGACGAATTACTTGAATAATACGCTTCTTAAACTCATCCCCAATTTAAATTTTTTTGTTTCTACACGAAATTTTTTGTTTATACACAAATTTTTTTGTATATACACTAATAATTCCTGATGTGCTACGAAACACTTGGGGAGAACTGGATTACCGTTTATACGTTTGTCGTGCTACAAAAGGTGTACACATCGAAATCTATTGATATTCAAACTTAGTGAGATGTTCTTTCTATTCAAATATTTTTTAACGTAGGATTACATTCCTCCATAACGGCCCTCCGGAAAAGAAAATTTCAGACGCTAAAACCGCCCGCCCGTCCGTCCTCGCGAGTTATAATTTTGGCAGCGCGTCAAACCCAGTCTATCGCTTGGACAAGATAACAGAAAAGTACCAAGATGCGTCAGAATTTTGACATACTAGTATATAGTATATACATATATACATAACACATACATACATATATACATACAAAAGAGGTAAGCAACGATAAGTAATCCTACGTTAATAACCCGCGGTAGTTTCGTTAGAAGAGACTACCTGAAATATGTATATTTTTTAATTCTAATGGGTAATTCCGTAAAAATAAACCATAACTTTTGGATACTTTTAGCTCGGACACCCATTATAATAAATATATATATAATATATATAATAAAATATTAATTTATTTTAATGTTACATTCGGACCATAATACGCACCCCAATTTTAAGTTGATTTTTTATGTAAAAAGGTGCTTCTTATGGTCTAAGATACAAATATAAGATACAAATATAAACGACCCAACCTTTCGGTTATGCGTTTAAAAAAAAAAAAAAACTGGGGGGGGGGGGACTTATGCTAATTGTGTAACACACAACGACATAGAATATCTATGAAATCGGATAATGAACAGCCATAAGGGCCATAACTATTTTTCTTATGGCTCTTCTACAGTAATAATCATTATAAAACCTATTCTTATTCCAGATATCAATATTGGTAGGTAAGCTTCTGCGTATATTATTAAATTGACTGCATACTATCATACAGTGCTCCACCGATTGTTCAGCACCACAAGAGCAAGTGCTACTTTTTCCGTGAAACCTGCTTTGATAACTACCAAATGACCCATGTCCAGTGATTGCTTGGTTTATGTAAAAATCTGCACTTAGCCTGTCAGTTTTAACTTGAGGAAAAATTTCTCTTACTCTAGTTCCAGCAGTTGTATTGTTCCACCTATCTTGCCAGACGTGTTCCGCCATTTGAAATAATTTTGCTTTTACTTGATTTCTAGTCCATTTAATTTCTTTATTTATTACTTCCAATTTAGTTGCTTCTTTTGCAGTCTGATCAACTGCTTCATTTTTATCAATCCCAATATGCGCTTTTATCCAATGTAGTGCGACATTAAGTCCCGAAGTTTGAACTAATTTTTTGATGTCATCCACCATCTCACTTTTAAAACTGAGTGTATTTAATGCCTGTAACGCACTACGTGAGTCTGAATAAATATCAATTGCTTTATGACCTTGTCCAATAGCATCTTCAATAGCCAGTTGTATTGCAAACAGTTCAGCACTGAAGGAACTCGCATTATCAGATAGCCTTTGTTTTATTTCCAATACTTTTAAATCCTTAATATATTTATTAATACCTGCCCCAGTTTTTCCATTCATGCGGGAGCCATCCGTGTAATAATTAATATCAGTAATTGGAATTAAATCAAATGTCCAGTTTATTGTCCATAAATCAGTCTCACGTTTTATAGGTCTGTTCGCCAATTCGCAATTATTTTTGCTAAAATTTATATCCATAACTTTTATTCCTTGTTCCTTGTAATATATTTCAAACATTTTGTAGTCAATTTCAGCTCTGAGATCTAAAGGCATACAACCTGCCAGTACGGCCAATGCGTTCGTTGAAACTGTTTTATAGCATTTTGTAATGCTCAGTAAGAAAGGTCTTTGAATTTTATTTAATAAATTGTTTTGTCTTACTGTATTCTTGAACCAGAATGGGGCCCCATAAAGGATAATTTTTTCTATTATTACTTTATATATTTCTTTCAATATACTGGGCCCTTCTTATGGTCTAAAATATACGGTACCTGTTTATTCTGAATTTGTTTTGGATTCATTGTTTACTTCATCGGCAGTTTCATATCTACTCTAGTTTCATTTGAAACAGTACATGTGTATCTTTCTGTTAATTATAGAAGTAACTTCAACGGAAGAGAAATTCCCATATTCCTTTACCTTTATATATAATTCAGATAATAGCAAGTTATTTATTAACGTTTCATTGCTCTCTATCAGGCACTGAATGCTCTTTTTTCTTATAAAGTGCCAATTATTGTCAGCTAATAAATTTGTTTCGTTTGAATTTGTTTCGAAACCATTTTACCACAACAAAAAACCCCATGTTGATACATGGCAGATACAGGGCAGCTGATCGAACCATTTAAACCCACTAAACTATGTTTTTCAGTTTTCGTGAAAAGGGCAACGCAAACAGGAATACCTCAGATGCCAACCGACTTGTAAGATATTGCATTCTTATTTTCTGTTGCTGTAGAATTTTTTTATTGTCTTATATCTAGACACCATAGTTTCTTAAACCTAACACTGACTGTCATCATTCGGAAAGGGAGAATAGATCGATTGTAGAAATTGGGAGGAAAACCCCCGCAACGTGCTATTTATTGGAGGAGGGGGTGAGTTATTCCTCATGATGCGTTTGCATTCATGTGCTCTGCTCTGCTCGGCGGAAGCCAGTGATTTATGTTCACTGCGTACTCCGTACTGCGTGGATCTCCTCCCCTGTCGGTCCTGCTACAGAGCATCAAAGATCCCGGGGGTCAAATGGTGTCAAGCGGGGGCGGGGGACACTAGATCAAGAAACACGGGCGACCTTGGGGCCGGGAATGGGGGGGTTCTAAATGGGGGAATATCTGGAAGACACGTGTTCATTCACATCGCTTTGGACCGGTAGGGTCACCGTGACTAATGTGATAACAGGAGTCGGGGGTCTCCATGCAGAGAACTCTGCATGAATGCATATGCACCATTAGCTCTCTCAACAGCAGAGACCTCCGGTTGAAGAAGGTGACCAAGCCTAAAGTGTTATCTTATTCATCGCTGTGGATTTGGAGGCAAAGCAAATTTTAGGTGGTTTAGTTATTTTCACGGATAAGGAGGTAGCTCTCAGAAGATACACAAGGAGTGTACATGGTAAAGGATTTCTGAGTTAACATTTTATTTCGATAGTCACGTATATTGTTGAATTCGATTGTCATTTGATGCTTTTTCATCTTCCGTTTAATACTCTCAAGTAGGGCAAAGATAAATTCTGCTCTACTTAAGCGTATTAAAGAGAACGAGCATTATTTAGCCTCTAAAATATTTGATTATCAGTGGGGTTCAAAGCGTATATTTCTTTGAATGATGATAATGGAACCATTTCCTGGAGAGTACTCTTCCACAGTTCGTACTCTGTTAGCTCAAACTATTATAACCTGTCGGCGTAGTTTCGGACTTTAAGCATAGTAGTGTCCCACGTAGACAGACAATTTTGGATAGGCTATTGATTGCAGGACTTCCAACCCGAGACCTCTTCCAGAAGACTCCAATCATATAGTAAAGACAAGGAATTTGACCTCTCGCATGGAAAGACATTACGAAAAATAAGAATAATAACAAGAAAATAAGAAATTTTTTTATACCATGTTTTTACATTTTCTGTTGAATCATATAAACTTGAGAATTCTATGTATTAATAAATACTTTTTTATAATTTTTTTGATGAATTATCCCATCAACTTGAAAGAAAATGAAGTTAATTAGAAGTTAACTTGCGTTTAGCTTTTCTTTCCCGTACCGGTCGATAGATGGCTGCACCAGTCTACAAAACAAAATTAACTGAAAATGAATTCAATCCTGCTTAAAGATGGCTAAAAGTATTAAAATAATGCATTGTCATCGTGTTCTGAGCTATTCTAAAAGTTTCAAATGTCTAGCTAGTCGGGAAGTTAGTTAAAAATCGATTGCAAGATTTGTACTGGACAAACAACATATACACACAATCAAACAAGCAAGAAAGCGAGTTAATAAAAACATGGTAATAATTTCTTTGCATCACCGGTTAAGTTCAGTGAATAGAACACCGACTTGGGTTGTAAGAGACTAGAGTTCAACCCTGTTTTAGCAGATGGTCGTTACAGTCGAATCCGATGGAAGGAAAAAATTTAGTGAATTGTTTGTAAACGTACATCCAAATTCACCGGGAAAATTTAGTAACCTTGAAAATTAAATTTGTAAATAAATAAAATATATAAGTCCGGCATCCTGGTCCAACATTCTATGCCGTTGGCTTCAATAAAAGAAAGGGGAAAAAATGTGAGATAAAGGATTCAACAATGAAAGAATTTTCTCTCATAATTGTTGTAGATCAATTCGTCCCCCGAATGCAAGAACTAGGTAACTCCAAAATATTTATTTTTGAGATATCTTGCTATTTATAGCTAAATTGCATAAGAATTGAATGCAATAACTAGACAACTCACTTTGCTGCTAACCTAATGCCATCTGTTGGCTAGTGTAGTGATTAGAACGACGAGTATTTTCTCACACTGCAAGAAGTAGACATTTGAGATCGTCAAGAACTTGAAGAATCAAGTTACCTAGTTCTTGCAATCAGGTGACGAATTGTTCTCGAAGTTAGAAATTCCAGGTTCATATCCAGGCTCTAGCAAACGACAGAAACATTTACTAATAAAAGTTTCATTTCTTAAATAGCTTTTCACTGCATTATTGTGGAATTAAAAATATTTTCTATTTGCATACAATACAATGAAAAGATATAAACAATTCTCACTTTGCTGCTAACCTAATTCCATCTGTTGGCTAGTGTAGTGATTAGAACGACGAGTATTTTCTCACACTGCAAGAAGTAGACATTTGAGATCGTCAAGAACTTGAAGAATCAAGTTACCTAGTTCTTGCAATCGGGTGACGAATTGTTCTCGAAGTTAGAAATTCCAGGTTCATATCCAGGCTCTAGCAAACGACAGAAACATTTACTAATAAAAGTTTTATTTCTTAAATAGCTTTTCACTGCATTATTGTGGAATTAAAAATATTTTCTATTTGCATACAATACAATGAAAAGATATAAACAATTCTCACTTTGCTGCTAACCTAATGCCATCTGTTGGCTAGTGTAGTGATTAGAACGACGAGTATTTTCTCACACTGCAAGAAGTAGACATTTGAGATCGTCAAGAACTTGAAGAATCAAGTTACCTAGTTCTTGCAATCGGGTGACGAATTGTTCTCGAAGTTAGAAATTCCAGGTTCATATCCAGGCTCTAGCAAACGACAGAAACATTTACTAATAAAAGTTTTATTTCTTAAATAGCTTTTCACTGCATTATTGTGGAATTAAAAATATTTTCTATTTGCATACAATACAGTGGGTGATCGGTTAACGAACAGTTCGGACTACGAACAATTCGGTTAACGAACACCTTCACGAAAGATTTTTGTGTTCGGACAACGAACATATGTTCGGATAACGAACTAAAACGAATTCTACCGAACACCTCTATGACAAAAGGTCGAAAGAAGTTTCTAGTAGTCCAAGATCAACCAAGGGTTGGTTCAGTGAGTTTATCTAATAATTGTAATCAAGAGGTCTACAAACGATACAATTTTAGTTATAAGCATTTATTTTACATGTGTGTACAACCCTTAAAGGGGGCATACAAATTGCCACTAATATAAGAGCCATGCTTACATGGCGAAGTTCCATCTTGTCGAACTCTAAAAACGGTGGGGGCGCTGCTCGCTACGTCATACGAAGAGAGAAAAGCAATCGACAATGGACATGTTCTTTAACGACCCATTAAAAAAATGATTGATTAATGTGCAAGACTGTATTATTTTGGCAAAAAAATAAACTTACTAATAAATTATAAATATATATATATATCTTTTAATTTAATTTTTAGGGCCTCCAGAACGAATTTATCTAAGTCCCATAAAAATCTATGGTAAATCGATGATCGGTTAACGAACATTGTCTTGGAACGGATTATGTTCGTAAACCGATCACCCACTGTACAATGAAAAGATATAAACAATTCTCATTTCTTTTTGTGCTTGTTTTTCAACGAGTGACA
Source organism: Dolomedes plantarius (assembly GCA_907164885.2). NCBI lineage: Eukaryota > Metazoa > Arthropoda > Arachnida > Araneae > Dolomedidae > Dolomedes > Dolomedes plantarius. The sequence goes on from OU015503.1 coordinate 54,880,265, forward strand.
ACTGCCTCCAAAAGAATTCCCCAAACCAGAACGTAACTTCTCGCTCAAATTCTCCTCACCTAATTTCAAGAATAATAAGAAAGCGAAATAAACGACAACACCCCGCATTTTTATGTACGGGTCACACTTATTTCCTTTCCCTCCAATTTCCCAAACAGCTCTCCTGCTTTGTAACCTGAGAGGAAAATGCAAATGCCTGACGAGCGCTTGGGAATATCCGATGTCTCTGCTTTTCATGATTGTGTTGTTTCAAACGTTGTAGGCCATTACGCTGCGGGAGCCAAATGAAACGATGTAACTCAAAGGCACCTCCTACAGCGCCTGAATCTCGGCTTTGCAATCCGGGCAATCCCTTGATGACTGCAGGTCTGGAATTGACTGAAAATCCTTCATCAAATGCTCTGCGATGCGGACGTAAAGCATATTTTTGTGGCTACAAAACAGAGATAGCCTAAGTGCAACCGGGCACCACTAGAGTGGTTGAAACTGGGTGATCGCTGTATCTAAAACTTTTTCTTTTTTTATCGTTTTATAAAAAAATTCCTTCAAAATCATTTTCCCTATCATTCGTTTGCTAGGTATTGCGGGGATATAATTTCTAGAAAAAATATTTCTGTGACTAATAATGTAAATTTATTTACGTTGATAACAATACAGAGTTGGCTTGCACCCCTAGAGTGGCCGAAACTGAGTAATCACTGTATCTAACACTTTTTCTATTTATTTTTTTTAATCGCATTATAAAAATTCCTCCAAAATCATTTTCCATATCATTCGTTTGCTAGGTATTGCGGGGATATAATTTCTAGAAAAAATATTTCTGTGACTAATAGTGCAAAATTATTTACGTTGATAACAATACAGAGTTGGCTTGCACCCCTAGAGTGGCCGAAACTGAGTAATCACTGTATCTAACACTTTTTCTATTTATTTTTTTTAATCGCATTATAAAAATTCCTCCAAAATCATTTTCCATATCATTCGTTTGCTAGGTATTGCGGGGATATAATTTCTAGAAAAAATATTTCTGTGACTAATAATGTAAAATTATTTACGTTGATAACAATACAGAGTTGGCTTGCACCCCTAGAGTGGCCGAAACTGAGTAATCACTGTATCTAACACTTTTTCTATTTATTTTTTTTAATCGCATTATATCACTGTATCTAACACTTTTTCTATTTATTTTTTTTAATCGCATTATAAAAACTCCTCCAAAATCATTTTCCATATCATTCGTTTGCTAGGTATTGCGGGGATATAATTTCTAGAAAAAATATTTCTGTGACTATTAATGCATAATTAATTACGTTGTGGGGGGGGGGTCGGTTATTTTATTAATATAATTTTATATCTTAGTGGATTGTAAAAGAATCTATTAACAAAAATATTTAATGTTCTTGTTTAAACGAAACTAATAAATCTTCTTACTTCTTTCAATACAGGTAATACTGGAATGGTTTACCTTTAACATCATCTGAATAATACTTGAATAATAAGTCAACACTAAAATATTTAGTTCCGTGCATGTATCCTTAAAATGCATTTAATTTTGACTTCATTTTAACACATAACTGTTGAATCCATGACATACTGAATAACCCTTCGGAATAAGGTTTTACAAAATGTATAATTGACTTCAAAATGTCAACAGCTTGAACAATAATCTGTACAGAATCTTTAACAAAAAAATAAAAACGGAATCGCATTCAACATAGCGATTTTCGAATTCTTACATGACATTGCTTAGAATAGAATATACACCACAACAGATTAAACATTTCTTAGCCATTTTCATGCCATTACTCAGAATCGAATTTGCAACAACAACCGATAAAAAAACAGTTACGTTGTGATGCCATCTATTGACCAGAAACTTAATTAGAATACAAATTACAAAGAATATGATGAATAAAATGAAACAATTATTATAATGAATTATTTAAAAATAAAAATAAGAATAGTAAGTCTTTTATGAAGACTGAATACGTTGATAAGTCACTTAATGGTTTGGGTTACGTATTCAAGCTATCCTGTTCTTCATTTAAATATTAAGGCATTGATTTATTTGTATTGAAAATTATATCGGGACAAAAGCTGCTTTTATCACAGAATTTTTAAGTACTGAGGCATTGACTTATTAGTTGTGAAAATTGCGAATATTTGTGAATATTTGTGAGATATTCTAGAATGATCGACATGAAAGTCTGACATCGGCAACTAATTATGCTTAGATTATCAAATTATACAAGTTCTCCCAAAATCCTCTTCCATATCATTTGTTTTCTGGGTATTGCTGGGATACAATTTCTCTAAAAAAAACATTTCTGTGGCTAATAATGTAAGAAAATTATCAGGAGCTCGTGGTATAGGCTGCTTTTATCCCAGATTTCCGGGATATGCTGAAATGATCGATAGGAAAAACTGGCATCGGCACCTTAGGATGGTAATTATTCCTAAATAAGACATAAATTCTGCCAAAATCATCCCTCATATAATCGTTTGCAAGATATTGCGGGGATAGAATTTCTGAAAGAAAATATTTCTGTGACTAATAATGTATAATTATTAACGTCGTTAACAACTTGAAGTCATCAAATGATTTGGGGTACGTACACATTTTACCCCGTTCTTCATTTCAATACTGAGGCATCAATTTATTAATGAAGAAAATTATCAGGAGCTCGTGGTATAGGCTGCTTTTATCCCCGATTTCCGGGATATGCTGAAATGATCGATAGGAAAAACTGGCATCGGCACCTTAGGCTGGTAATTATTCCTAAATAAGTTACAAATTCTGCCAAAATCATCCCTCATATAATCGTTTGCAAGATATTTCAGGGATAGAATTTCTGAAAGAAAATATTTCTGTGACTAATAATGTATAATTATTAACGTCGTTAACAACTTGAAGTCACCAAATGATTTGGGGTACGTTCACATTTTACCCTGTTCTACATTTGAAATACTGAGGCATTAATTTATTTCTGTATAAAGTTATAGGGATCTCGGGATATATGCTTCTTTTATACCAGATTTCCGGGATATGCTGAAATCATCGATATAGAAAAGCCTGTGTCACTGCTGATATCGAAAACAATCTTAGGTGACTAATTATGCATAAATCATCTTCCATATCATTCATTTGCTAGTTATCACAAGAATATAATTTCTAGAAAAAAATTTCTGACTAGTAATGCAGAATTTTTAGGTCGATAAGAAACTTGAAGTCATTATAAGATTTGGGTTACTTACACTCCCTACACTATCCTATTCTATATTTAAATATTGAAGTATAAATTTATTTATCGTGAAATTCCCGGGATCTCGGGATATAGGTTGCTTTTACTCCAGATTTCCGGGATACGCTGAAAAGTTTATGAGAAACCAGGGAAATCAGAGAAACTGACTTCAAGAGATTTGGAAAGAGCTTTTTCCGTTTCTGGAAATTTCTGAACAAAACTCATATCTAGGCTTTCTTGTGCATTACTGAATGCATTAGTATTTTTGAAATATTGTTGTTTAAATAAAAATAATATTTGTTATTTAAAATTTAAAAGCAATAAAAGCAATATTTATAAAGTTCAGTAATATTTATTACCATGTTTTTATTAACTTGCTTTCTTGTTTGTGTGTGTTTGTTTGTCCAGTACAAATCTTGCAATCGATTTTTAACTAACTTCCCGACTAGCTAAACATTTGAAACTTTTAGAATAGCTCAGAACACGATGACAATGCATTTTTTAAATACTTTTAGCTATCTTTAAGCAGATTTTTACCATGTTTTTATTATTTTCAGTTAATTTTGTTTTGTAGACTGAATGCATCCATCTGTGCAGCCATCTGTCGGCCGGAACAAGAACGAAAAGTTAAACGCAATTTAACTTCCAATTAACTTCCAATTTTCTTTCAAGTTGATGGGATAATTCCTAAAAAAAATTTTTTTAAAGTATTTATTAATACATAGAATTGTCAAGTTTATATAGTTCAAAAGAAAATTTAAAAACATGGTATATAAAAAGTTCTTTTTATCTTGTAATTATTTTTATTCGGTTATCCGGCATCCGCCGAAAAATTTTAAAATTACTATCCAAACAGCGAGTTTATAGAAAATCCAGATATCTTCTTTCGAGGGAGGCACCACAGCCTGTTGCAGGCCAAGGCCGTCCCAATCAATTTCGGCCATCTGGTCCTATCCTAAGCAATACTCCTCCAATCTTCCGTATATATGTTTTTTATGTCACTCTCAACAGAATCGAGCCACCTAATTGGTGGTCTTCCTCTCTTTATAGCTTCCATCGGTTTAGTAAATGTGAGTTTTTTTATTGGATTTGTGTTCTCAGTTCAAAATAAATGACCTAACCATCAAATCCTGTTGGTATATACATACAGGTGGTTATCAAAATAATGGAAACACCTATAAATAGTGGTGTTTATGAAGGTGCTTCGTATTTCTTAAAAAACAAGTCTGGCCACCGGTATTTTTTTATATAATATAGTGTATGTATTATTCTACTGTCAGGTAGCAGTAATGAAGCTAAGAGCATCGTGCTTTTGAGGGGAACAGCGTAAAATGTCAAACCTTGCAGACTTTGTAAAAAGGGCAAATTGTTGGAGCGAGTTTAAGTTGGAGTATCTGTTACTGCAGCCCCCAGGATAAGGGGTGTTTTAAGAGCTATGGTATCGAAAGTCGTGACAGCATACAGGGTGCACGGAAAAACATCTTTTGCCAAACAAAATAGTGTAAGAAAAGGAGAGCTGAGTTAAAGAGACGGACGAGGTATTGTAGCGGATTGTGACAAGAAGAAAGAAAACAACTGCAACCAAAATGACCGAAAAGCTCAATCGGCATCTGCATGTTCTGGTATCAACCATTAGAGGTAGAACGGAACTTCACAAACAAAGCATTTACGGAAGATTAGTTATTCTCAAGCCACTTGTAATAGATGCCAATACAAAATATCGTTCACAATGGTGCCACGAGCGCAAATCCTGGTCGAGAAATATGTTGAAAAACGGCATTTGGACCGACGAATCATTGTTCACATCGTTCCTCGCAACAGGACGTGCGTATGTCTGGAGAACACCAACACAAGCGTAAGATTCTGTCTGTCTCATCTCAACTGTCAATCATGGGGGTAGATCTATCAGGGATTGGGATGGCATCTCATGGTTTTCTTCAGGCCCTATTGTAACCCTAAAAGGGAGATTGAATGAGAAGGACTATATCGAAATTTTAGCTCACTAGTCCATCCTCTGGTGCAAACATTGTTTCTTGTAGGAGATTGCGTTCTCCGGTAGGATAATCCCCTTATACATACAGCTAAATCTATCAAGTATTGGTTTGAAGAGGATGAAAAATAAGTCAAATATCTTATCTTGCCCTGTACAATCCCCCCGACTATAAATCATCCAACCACTGGGATCTCTATAACCGGATAGATAAAGTTATCGATATCCACCACAACATCTCTACAGGGAGTTTCATGATTTTTCCCTGAAGAATGGTATAAAATATTCTTAACCACTATTTATGACTTATATAATCAAATTCCAAGGTGAGTCAGGTGGTATTACATGACAAAGGTGATCCTCCCCGTATTAATAAAGGTTTCATGATGTTCCTTAGCGTTTCCATTATTTTGATAACCACCTGTTTAAATACACACACACACACACACACACACACACACACACACACACATATATATATATATATATATAGCCAGGAACTAAAAGCATGAAAAACCTATTTATTACTTATCTAGTAATAAATAGGTTTTAGACAGCATCTCTTCATCAGCGGTGCCGATACTGTCTAAAAACCAATGGATTGTTTCTGATAAGCATGATCTAATGAATAAACATACTTAGACACCGTACAATCCATAAGAAACAGAAGAATTAAATTCAAAGTTGCTCAATCAAAGAACACCAAGCCTGGCGCTAGACAAAGTTGAAGTGAAGAGTAGGAAACCGCAAGAAGACTGACGTCACAAACCTTACAACCATGGAGTTAATGGATACACAGATGCAGACTTAATATGGAGACTGTGTAATAGGACATATAAACCTAAATTAAATTTGTGTTATATATATATATATATATATATATATATATATATATATATATATATATATATATATATAACCCCTTTAATGGGACAGTGAACTTTCAAACTGTGAAATTTGTCCAAAAATTCGATTTTTTTATTTTATTGAATTGTGAAACTACGGACAAGTAGGAATGTGTTGCAAAAAGAATTTTTAATTTCTGTGATTACTTTCCTAGTTATAGGCAATTGCATTTAATTTAGATATTATGTGGTTACTAATAGCAATAACTTTAAAAATGTTTTTCTCAAAATAAAAAATTTCTCGTCATGCGAATATTCAAACTGCTCCAGGCGCATTTCTAATTATCATATTGCTTTGAAATGTAAGTTTTATAAACTTAACTGTATATCAAATAAATCTCATTGAAAATAATTATTCTTCGTAGGTCAGAATTTCTAAATTTTGTACTTGAAAAGATGATTTATAGGTATTTAGCGTAATGAAAAGGGTGTTTTCATTATTATTATTTTTTTCTCTTTATATTTTTAATGAATGCTTAAAATAATCAATAAGTTTCATTGTTAGTTCTGTAAGGTATCCCGTAAATAAAAATTACCATATTATATGCAAAAGAACTGCGCATGGAACATTTTTAATTAGGCCAATTTTTGATATAATTAATAATTCATAATTCATAAATTATTAATATTTCATCATTAAATTTTATCCACTTTTACATATGTATGGTACTAATCACATATTCAAATTTCAAGCAAATCCATTCAAAACAAAAAAAAGTTAGGTTTGAAGGTCCACTGTCCCCTTAATGGCCGTTCTTACAAAGGGGTATGAAATTTCCCGTTCTAAAGAGGGAATCTGAAAAACGGACCCCATAAGCTAAAGGTTATTGCCTCTTTGATCCGAGCAGCGTTAGCACCGAAAGCCGACGCGCTACCCCTAAGCTACCTCAAGCCAGAAATGTCAGTGACTGTCAACATCGGCAGAAAAATGCGAGTCAATTTTCCCAAACGTATAATAAGAATACGAAAGAGCCTCGAGTAAAAACAACTTCACACCAGCCCATATTAAATCCTATCACCTCTCTACCCTTTCGCAAGGGAGAGCTCAGCTCTCTAACACGATTCTCTATTATCTCTCCCCGAGTCAAAGCCAGAAACATCATCATCTGTCTGCCAGACAAGCCTGAAACCAGGAAATAACCACGGCCATTAAAAACCCTCGCCTTTGCTAGAACAAAAGGCAATTGGATGCGCAGTCTTGAGTTACGATTCAGAAGCGAATTTGGAATATTTATGGGCGACCACCCCTTACGACAGAACAGGGTGTGCAACGAAGAAGACCTCAGCCTTTTCCTCCATTATCTCTCTCTCTTCCTTTTGTGATGGAAATGTCGGGTAATGGATAAACGGTGATGTGGGAATGCCTCCGTCATTACGAATTAAAATATTAATTTCGAAAAAATGCGTTTCTTTGCACTCTAGCCATGCCTGGCTTGATGGATAGGAGTTATGCTGAGCTAAGTTCGAACTTTTTTTTTCTTTCTTTCTAAGGCACCAACGAGTCAGAAGCATTTCGAAATATCACACCCGTTTTGAAATCTCGGGTTATTTTGATAATATTATTACGATGTTTTCAGTGTTTTATTACCAAATATAGAAGTTTAAAAAATACGGATTTCGTTGCTATCTAAACAACTTTTCCTCAACCTAGAATTTAAGCTACATTTCATAAACTTAGGATCGGTTATGAGTTGCAGGTTTTTACTTTAGACCATCTATAACCTGTTGAGTTTCATATTTCTAAGGAAGTTTAAAAACCCGATGAGTTTCCTAAATTTAGAGACGTTTATAAGATGCAGGTGCTTCTTCAATTGAAACTTGGCTATCTGTAAATTGTTGAGTTCCATGAAGCTAGAAACTTTCGTAAGACGGCAGTTGAGTTTCATAAATCTAGGGTCATTTAGAGACTCATTGAGTTTCATAAAGCTAACATTGTTTACACTTTACAGGTCTTACGTTAATTAAAACTATACCATCAGGAACCATTTGAATTCCTTAAATCTAGAAACGTTTGTAAGACGGCCGTTGAGTTTCATAAATCTAGGGTCATTTAGAGACTCGTTGAGTTTCATAAAGCTTAGATTGTTTTCACTTTACAGGCCTTACGTTAATTAAAACTATACCATCAGGAACCATTTGAATTCCTTAAATCTAGAAACGTTTGTATTACGGCCGTTGAGTTTCATAAATCTAGGGTCATTTAGAGACTCGTTAAGTTTCATAAAACTTAGATTGTTTACACTTTACAGGTCTTATGTTAGTTAAAACTATACCATCAGGAACCATTTGAATTCCTTAAATCTAGAAACGTTTGTAAGACAGCCGTTGAGTTTCATAAATCTAGGGTCATTTAGAGACCCCGTTGAGTTTCATAAAGCTAACATTGTTAACACTTTACAGGTCTTACGTTAATTAAAACTATATCATCAGGAACTATTTGAATTCCTTAAATCTAGAAACATTTGTAAGACGGCCGTTGAGTTTCATAAATCTAGGGTCATTTAGAGACCCAGTTGAGTTTCATAAAGCTAACATTGTTAACACTTTACAGGTCTTACGTTAATTAAAACTATACCATCAGGAACCATTTGAATTCCTTAAATCTAGAAACGTTTGTATGACGGCCGTTGAGTTTCATAAATCTAGGGTCATTTAGAGACTCGTTAAGTTTCATAAAACTTAGATTGTTTACACTTTACAGGTCTTATGTTAATTAAAACTATACCATCAGGAACCATTTGAATTCCTTAAATCTAGAAACGTTTGTAAGACAGCCGTTGAGTTTCATAAATCTAGGGTCATTTAGAGACCCCGTTGAGTTTCATAAAGCTAACATTGTTAACACTTTACAGGTCTTACGTTAATTAAAACTATATCATCAGGAACTATTTGAATTCCTTAAATCTAGAAACGTTTGTAAGACGGCCGTTGAGTTTCATAAATCTAGGGTCATTTAGAGACCCAGTTGAGTTTCATAAAGCTAACATTGTTAACACTTTACAGGTCTTACGTTAATTAAAACTATATCATCAGGAACTATTTGAATTCCTTAAATCTAGAAACGTTTGTACGACGGCCGTTGAGTCTCATAAATCTAGGGTCATTTAGAGACTCGTTGAGTTTCATAAAGCTTAGATTGGTTTCACTTTACAGGTCTTATGTTAATTAAAACTAGACCATCCGTAACCCGTTGGTTTATAAATGTAGAGACGATTTAGAACTGCTTGGCAACTGATTGTTTACACTTTACAGGTCTTGCGTTAATTAAAACTAGACCATCCGTAACCAATTGCGTTCATTAAATCTAGAAGCGTTTGTAAGATGGCCATTGAGTTTCATAAATCTAAGGTCGTTTAGAGACTCGTTGAGTTTCATAAATCTAAGATCGTTTTTACATTACAGGTCCTACATTAATTAAAACTAGACTATCCGTAACCAGTTGAGTTCCTTAAATCTGGAAACATTTGTAAGACAGCCATTGAGTTACATAAATCTAGAGACGTTTATATAGGGTGTAGGGGCTACTTTAATTAAAACTAGACCACCCGTAACCCATTGAGTTTTTTATGCTATTCGGAAATGTTTTAAGACAACCCTTGAGTTTCATAAATCTAAGAACGTTTTTACCATACAGGTCCTACGTTAATTAAAACTAAACCATCCGTAACCCGTTGGTTTTATAAATGTAGAGACGATTTAGAACTGCTTGGTATCATAAATCTAAGGTCGTTCAAGATGGGTAGCTTGCTTTTATTATAGCTTATCCATAACCAGTTAAGTTTTGTAAACCTTGGGCCTTGTATAAGACGTCTTCTGAGTTTCATAAATTTAGAGACACTTGGAGATCTGGTGATTCATATCTGTATCTTCTAATGATTGATTACCAAACGCATATTTTTGAACAGTTTTCCGTGTTCTGAAATATATTATCAAATGCTGTGCGTGGGAGTGTCATAGATCGTTTTATTTAGTTTAATGTAGTGTAAAAAAAATTAAGGAATACCTTTATATGATTTTAAAAAGAAAACGGATTTCAAAAACATGCGTTCGCAAATTTATGATTAGAACAATAGTGAGAAAAAAATTCATTCAAAATACAGTTGGCTAGCCCGAGAATCGAACTGTGGAGCCGCTGGTACCGAGAAATGATCGGTATCATCATACCACTAAACCATGTAAATAGATATGCGATTATAAACCTCATACAGGTGTTAGAGTTGTAAGTTAAATCTACAAAAAAAAATTGTTTCAAGGATATTTGACCCAAAGTAGTCCTAAGACACATTTTTAAATAAATATTCGTGTGCTTAAGTAAATTAATGCAAAACAATTGATAATTGATTTTGGTTTATGTGCTTGAATAGAGATAATTTTTTTTATTTATTTATTTTTATTTTTATTTATTTATTTTTTTTTTGTGCTCACATACCAAGGGAGGTTGTCATTGTTTCTATTTGACGGATATTTAATTCAAAGTAGTCTTAAGACACATTTTTAAAGAATATTACAATACTTGAGTAAATTCATGCAAAAATCCATGTTAATTGATTTATTTGTTTATATATTTGAATAGAGCTATATTTTGTTAAGAAGGGATTTTATTTATTTTTTGCTCACATACCAAGAGAGACAAACACAACTGTTGAAGTTCCAAAAATATCTAACCCAAAGTAGTCTTAAGGCACATTTTTGAGTGAACAAGCGAGAACTTTTAAAAAAAATTATTTTTAATTGATTCACTTGTTTATATATTTGAATAGGGCTACATTTTATTTTTTATTTGTTTTAGAAAAAAAAAGAATTTTTCTTTTGCTCACATATCAAGGAAAATTATATTTTTTTTCTATTTCATGGATATTTAACCTAAATTAGTCTTAAGACACACTTTTAAATGAATATTTGAGAACTTAAGTATATTCATGCAAAAATCCTTGTTAATTGATTTACTTGTTTATATACTTGAATAAGGCTATTTTTCCTTTTTTTATATAAAAAGGATATTTTTTCACATATCAAGGAAGACTCTCCTTTCTATGACCATAATTGTCCTTAATAACAGAATTCTGAATACTCAAATCATACCAATTCGTTGGTATTTCTGGGACACCCCTGTTTCGCCTCAAACAGTAAAAAGTCAATTCATAACCTAATTCGTATCATAAAAGTTTCTTCTAAAAACGCCTTATATTTAATCGAATATGTTTAATAATAACAAATTGGAATTTTAACAATATAAACGTGAAAAGGTAAATACCTGCACAATTACATTAATGTTATGCCCAGAATACATCTGAAGCGTTTTTTAACACTATGTGCATTTTTTTACAACTCTTCTAATTCCGTAAAGTTTTTGTAAACACTCACAAATCATGTAAAATTATCATAACTATTTCTCGAGCCGAACGTAATTTAATCTCGTGTACAAATTGATGTATTTTTAGATTCTGTAGAGAAACCACCTAATGGTTTTCCTTTTTATAATTTCGGCTATCTTACCACATCCTTATGAATAATGATTCCAGAATAGGTTTTTCTGACCTCACATAGTAAATACACTTTTTCTCATACATTTATCTTTACGTTGCATTTAAAAGGTTAGAAAAACGCGTATCAACTCCCGATTGCCTATCTAAAAAAACTGGTTATTTTGAAATGAAAATAATCTAAATTTATCAATCATCTGAAATAAAAAGTACAGCTGACTGATTTGTATATTTTTTCGATTTTGAACCAATAAATAGCTTTCGCGAGAAGGAAAATAATGAGTCTCTAATTCTCGAAATTTAGTTCCTGGGAATTTTTGTTTATCAAGAGATGAAAGATAATATACTAACTGTGATAGAAGATAAATATCATTATTGTATAATACATATCTGTGTTTCTTGACATTGGTTGCCAAATAAAAGGTGTGCTTTAAAAAAAAATTGATAAAAAAAATTAACAGGCTAAGAAATATTATCGGGAATTGCGTAATTTAGTTCCTGGAAATTTTTACTTATCAAGTTTCGAGAGAGATTATTAACGAAATGTGATAGAAGATAAATATGTGCATATTGTATAATGCATATCAGTGTTTCTTAACGTAGGTTTACAAATAAAGGATGTACTTTAAAAATATTTAATAAGAATAATATTATCAGAAATTTCGTCGTTTAGTTCCTGGAGAATTTGTTTTTCAAGCAATCAGAAAATAAAAGCTATGATGGAAAATTAATGTTTTGTATAATACATATCAGTGTTTCTCAAAGTGGGTTTCCAAATAAAGGATGTGCTTTAAAAATATTGAATAAAAATGTAACAGGTTGACAAATATTACCAGGAATTTCGTGATTTAGTTCCTGGAGATTTTTGTTTTTCAAGCAATCAGAAAATAAAAACTATGATAAAAAATTAATTTTTTGTATAATACATATCAGTGTTTCTTAAGGTTGAGAAATAAAAGGTGTGTTTTGATAAAAATTAACAGTTTAAAAATGTTATTCGGGAATTTCGTGATTTTGTTCCTGGAGATTTTTGTTTTTCAAACAATCAGAAATTATAAGCTATGATAGAAAATTAAAGTTTTGTATAATACATATCAGTGTTTCTTAACGTTGCGAAATAAAAGGTGTGTTCTGATAACAATTCGACAAAAAATTAACAGTTTAAAAATATTATCGGGAATTTCGTGATTTAGTTCCTGGAGATTTTTGTGTTTCAAACAATCAGAAATTACAAACTATAATAGATAATTCATTTTATGTATAATAAAGATCAGTGCTTCTTAACGTTGCGATATAAAAGTTGTATTTTATTTTTAAAAAATTGATAAAAAATTAATAGGATAGCAAATACTATCAGTAATTTTCTGCTTTAGTTCCTGGAGATTTCTGTCTCTCAAACAATTCAAATTTATAAGTTATAATAGAAAACTGATGTTTTCTATAATACATGTGAGTATTTCCCTCAGAAAATTTCAAAAAAGGTTGTATTTTAATAAAATTTAACAATAATTTCACTGATTAACAAATACAATCAGGAATTACCTAGTTTAGTTCCTGGAGATATTTGTGTTTCGAGCGATGAATAATTATAAGCTACGACAGAAAATAAACTTTAACGCGTATTAAATAAATAAATCTACACAGTATTTCCAAAAGTGTGTGACACAAAAAAACGATATATTTATTAAAGATTTAGAATAATTAAACAAATTAAAACATATAAATAAGCTATTTTAAGGGCATGAAATTGTCTTGACTCCGAGAAAACGCTGATACGAAGCAAAAACAGGATTAAAGTTCTCCGCAGGTAAGAGTTTCAAAAGAAAACACAGTATATTCTGTCGACCGCATTTACAGTGTTAAGAAACATTAAAAATGGGTTAGATAAACATTTGACAACTATTCATCATGAAAGAAGCAAAAGCATAGTAAAAAAAGTAATAAAAATTGTAAAGAAATCTAAGGCTTTCTTTCTGAGTTATTAGAATCATAAGGAAAGGTGAATAAAATGCAAGGAAGGTCGTTCAAAATGAAACTTTCTTATAGCTTCAGCGGTACTAAAACTGGATAATATACCTATCTGAAATTCATGCAAAAGGGTCGAAGTTCGGTCTCGGTTCAGTAAGTTTCTTGCTTTTATTATGTATCAGGATCTTGGAATAGAAAAGGCGAATATGAAATTCATGGTGTTGGGAAATCGCGTTTAAAGTTTAAGAAAGCTCTTAATATAGAAAGGTCGAATATGAAATTCATGATGTTGAGAAATCGCGTTTGAAGTTTGGGAATGCTCTTAATATAAAAAGGGCGAATATGAAATTTATGGTGTTAGGAAATCGAGTTTGAAGTTTGGGAATGCTCTTAATATAAAAAGGGCGAATATGAAATTCATGGTTTTGCGAAATAACATTTAAAGTTTGGGAATTTTCTTAAGATAGAAAGGGCGAATATAAAATTCATGGTGTTGGGAAATCGCGTTTGAATTTTGGGTATGCTCTCGAGATAGAAACGATTAATATGGACATTATACCTCAGTTGAAGATCATGCTGGCGCGCGGTGCAGTGCAGGAAAATAAACAAGAGTTGTATATTCGCCCTTGCTCCTCCAACAGTACAGAACTACGTTTTCAGCTATTTTTATGTAGTCCGCACATTAAGGTACCTACGATTGGAACACTATTTTCAAAAATACACAGTACTAATTAAATGCATATATTTTAATTCAAATGTGATATAAAGGCTTGAGAACAAATATATGAGGCGTCTTATGGTCCAAAAAATAAGATAAATTATTTTCATATTTATAAATATTAAAATTATTAATTAAAAAGCATAATATAAGTTGTGTTCTCTGAAACCGTTGAAAGTATCTTCAATATTTTTCTAGGGTTATCTCTTAGTTCCGGATATCTATCGGTACTTGAATTATGCCATAAAATATCTCGTTTATAAATGTCTTTTTATCGTTGCAACAGTCACATCAAATGCGTCAGGAAACATTTATAGCGTAACATAATCAGCAATAAGGCATATTCCGTGCCTAGAGGATTGACAACACAATTCGAAAAAATTCCGTAATCCGAAAATAATCTACTTTTAACTATCTGTGAAAAGGCAAGATCCTGAGTCCAAGGCAGCAAAACAAGTGCATCGGAGATAAATCTCTTAGCAACATGACAATCAATTGGTCAATACATTGCTGATGATATATCAATAGGATCTACACTGCATATATCCAGTTTTGAAATATTTCAGTGGCTTACTCACTACTAGAATTCGCAGTATGCTAAGATAAGACTTTTCGTAAATCATAGTGATCATTTATCGTTGGGATTCCCGATAAATTAGAATAAGCTACTTGCATAAACCTCGACCAGAAGCGGGGTTTGAACCCATATCTCTGGACCTGGAAGCTGGTGCTAAAACACAGGACTTTTAAAGAACTCTCATAAAATTAATTTCGTTCATTACAAATTGTATACTTGTACAAAAGTGTATAACTAATTTATATATACACACATACATAGGTATATATATATATATATATATATATATATATATATATATATATACACATATATATATAGACTAAGCTCATGGCACAACAGTCCACAGTGGACCAAGGCCAGCGGTGCCCATCTCCGCTTTCTGGACCGTGTAAAGAGACCCTTTTGCCCCGCTTTCCTCACTTTCGCTTTTATTGCTAGCTAGTCTCTTAAAGTGAACGAGTGAGACACGGAAGCTGGTCGATTGTTGCATCGTTCACTGTGGCTGTAATGTCCAGATTCTTCTTTCTGAGAATCCGAAGAATGTTTTCTCAGATTTCCGTAGAAGGGGGAGAGCTTGCGATCCTAAGACCAAGGTCATCCCATCCCTTAGACCCCATTAGGAGTTCCAGTATGGAGGAGAAGCTATCTCTCTGCGAGAGAGGTTGGACGCCGCTCAGTTTCAGAGGGCGACTCAAGTTTGGGCAGCATCTCAAGTCTGATCACGACTCAAGCTTCCCGTGGGCTTGGGGTGCCAATCGGCATATGTCTCTGTCAGAAGGTCAGCCTGACGTGGGACCCCCAGAGTTTCGTTTCCAAGAAAGCTTGGTCCTTATTTATCTACCTACTCAAGTAGTGAAAGGCTGAGTCGACCTCGCCCAGTCGCAGGATCGAACCCAGAACCAGTGGTGTGGAAGTTTGAAGCAAGCTTTTAACTACTCTGCCACCGAGCATCATATATATATATATATAATCAATGGTTGCAAGTTTTATGACGTCAGTCATCTTGCGGTAACAAGTTCTTAACTTCTACTCTGACAAGCACCAGGCTTGGTGTTCTTTGGTTAAGTACTCTTTCAAACTTAATTCATTTATTAATCAATTCTTCTGTTAATAATGGATTGTACGGTGTCTGAGTGTGTTTATTTAATAGATCATACTCATCAGAAACAATCCATTGGTTTTTAGACAGTATTGACACCGCTGATGAAGAAATGCTGTCAAAAACCTTATTCATACTTTTCTTTTCATGTTGTTTGTTCCTGGCTGCAAGTAGCTTTAGAGCTATTACTGGTTTTCTCTTTCATCTTATTCTTATATATATATATATATATATATATATATATATATATATATATATATATATATATATATCTTTGGGAACGAGTGAGTAAAGTGTCTGTTCTATTAGCATTTTTATTCCATGTAGGCGGTTTCCAGAAATATATGTTTCTAAATTTATACAAGTATCATGCACTTAGATTTCGGGCGTTGAACCTCAGTTCCAAAAGCCGCTCCTGGATAGGTATGTTTACGTTCCTTCGTAGTTTATCAATAACAAAGTGATGTGTCAATAAACAAGTGATATCTCAAGATATCGCCTTGATTTCAAGTGGACTTGCCATCCACAAAAGTATCTTAACATCCTACTGGATCTTTGCCCAAAACGGATCAAGAACGCAAAGGTGTGTGAAGATGTCTTTCCATTGTGAAAAGTGATATGTGACTGAGAGCGTCTGGAGTGTTAGCGGTTGCTAAGGTACCGCGTACTCATTGGGAGGTCTTAAGAAGGCATTAATAACTTTTCTCTCAAAAGATGGCGCTGAATACATACATAGCTCTCGTAGATAGATATATAGGTAGAGTGATAGTCAGATATATATATATATATATATATATATATATATATATAAATATTTGCAAACTTTAGATAAATAATGTATATATATATATATATATATATACAGTCGAACCTCCATATATCGAACTTCCCTATATCGAAATTTTCTATATATCGAACTCTTAGCAAATCTCCATGTTCATTACATAGAAAAACTGTTTCTATATATAGAAAAAATCTCTATATATCGAAATTTTTTTCACGACATATTGGGAGATTTTATTCTATGTGGAATAAAATCTCCCAATTTTTGGCGTTTGAAACAATACTTCATGGACTTCAATTCGTGGAAAATGTCCCTGATGAAGTTCTTAATGGACTGAATAAATGCGAGCATTTCTTTGATGAACTTTCCGCAAAACTTTCTGTTCAGCAAGATATTCGTAGTTTTTTTTAAAAGAATGTAACTGTGATCACTGTAACCACTGTCTGGATTATTGTTTTTTTTAAAAGGTGTATAGTACTCAATAAATCTTTCACATTAATTCATTTTTTAGTTATTAACTTTCATTTAATGTGATTCGCATATAAATTGGAAATGGAGTTTCGTATACAAAAATTAGCCTTAATTTTAATGTTTTAGGATAATTATGATAAAACTAAGATCAATTCTATTTATCGAAATTTCTATATATCGAATATTTTTCCGGCATTTTGCTACTTCGATATATGGAGGTTCGACTGTATATATATATATATATATATATGGATACAGTTGTACCTCGACTTACGAGTTTAATTCATTCCATGACGGAGCTCGTAACTCGAAATACTTGTATCTCGAATCAATTTTCCCCGTTGAAATGAATGGAAATGCCATTAATTCGTTCCGGGTTCCCCCCAAACACCGCATTTTTTTTACGTGTTTTTAATTAAGAAAAATGTGCTTATAAACGACGAACATTGTACAAAAACGCAATACAATAGAATGTACTGCATTAAATTTGTTTTATTAAGTGCAATGTACAACAGTGACCTTGGAGATCAGACTTGAAGATACTGATGGAAGAGGAGGAGAAAGGCTGAACTGAAAAATCAAATCTTATTCGTTGATTTTTTTACCCTTTTGCCCCGCTTCCTCACTTTCGCTTTTATTACCTGCTACTCTCTTAAAGTGAACGAGTGAGACACGGAAGCTGGGCGATTGTTGTATCGTTCACTGTGGCTTTAATGTCCAGATTCTTCTTTCTGAGAATCCGAAGAACGTTTTCTCAGATTTCCGTAGAAGGGGGAGAGCTTGCGATCATAGGACCAAGGTCATCCCATCCCTTAGACCCCACGAGGAGTTCCAGTATGGAGGAGAAGCTATCTCTCTGCGAGAGAGGTTGGGCGCTGTTCGGTTTCAGAGAGCGACTCAAGTTTGGGCAGAGCAAGCTGCCCCGGGTGGTAATTGTTCAGTGTTAATCTCTCGGTTTAAGACTGGATAGTAGTCACAGAATAATATGTATATAATTGTATAATAATTGCACATAAAGGTTGTAAATATTATATGCTTCTTGTGTACTCATTTGATGAGCCCGTAACATGGCATTCGCTGCTCAAACTAGCGGTGCGATATCTGAAGCTTGCTCGCAACCCGAATTTTAGCTCTTAACTCGAAGCAAAAAATCTACCGAGAGAATGCTCGTATCTCGAAAAACTCGTAAGTCGAGACACTCGTAAGTCGAGGTACCACTGTGTATATATATATATATATATATATATATATATATATGTGTGTGTGTGTGTGTGTGTGTGTGTGTGTGTGTGTGTGTATATATATATATATATATATATATATATATATATATATATATATATATATATATATGCATGTATATGTATATATATACGTGTGTATATATTTCAAAGTTAGTCAAACTGCTAAAGTTTGATTAACAAGGGAATCTCAACGGAAAAAAGAGTAGATGTTGGAAGAAATTATAACTCAGAATGATTGGCAGGGGAAAAAACAAAGACCGGAATATTTTTTGTTTTAAAGTGATGAAACACAAGGAAATAAAAATGAAAGAGCAAAAAAAATAATAAAACAACCAAATAAAGTATTAAAAATAAAAACAAAACATAAAGTAACCAAAGTTATAATATAATATTCAAAAATATATTTTTAATCTGTTTTTTAAGTCTGAAACTAGCATTGGTCTTCAGCAAACATACGAAAGAGAAATTATTTATCTTTTAAGTGGGATGGTAGGGCTGAAATTTCATGCCCCGTAAGCTGACAAATTTTTGAAAAGGAAGGAAAATAAATAAACAGTTATTATTAAAGGAGAGCTTTACAGATTTCAATTTCCTTTTTACCACCCAATTTCCACGAAAAGTCATTCTCGACAATGTTTGCTGTTAAAAATAGAACTAATCTCCAAGTTGATCACATAGTCTTAACTTAAATAAAACCAAATTGGGACTTTCTAATCAAAGCAAAACTAAGTCAAGAGTCGTATGACTTGTGGTAACAGGAGGAATTTTATTCCAAATACTTCCGAATTCTTAATCTTTTGATTAAAGCTTCTGTATAAGCACTTGTTAGAAATCTAGAACTAATTTTGCAACGCCCACCCCTATTGATAAAAACTGTTTTGTTTTATGAAAACTAGTCCGGGGATATTTGCTGTAGACAGCGCTAATTTGTTGACTTTTATAAAATACTTTTAAAAAATATATATTTTTTTAGCAGCTGATGAATAAATTGCAAATCTTGCAACACGTAGAGAAATCCATCTGTTGTGCTTAATCCTCTTTTTTCTTTATTCTGGGAGCACTATAAAGGTGAGACAACATTGAGCCCTAGTGTCACGTCAATTCTGACCGAGGGACCTCCCCTCTCCCAGTGGTGACATCTGGTGAGCTCTTTATTCCATATCAATACCTATTGAATATTTGGTGAATTGCAGCAGACAAACCCTAAAACATGCTTGTCTAAAGTGCGGCCCAAAAGTCTTTAAAATGCGGCCCAAACGCAAATTATGAAAATATTTAAATTTACACATTTTTATAGAAAAAATAAATGTTTGCAATATTTTTCATATATAATCGATTCGTTGACATTTATTTTGAAATAAAAATTTAAACATCTTAGTATGCCATGAGAATTTACGTTTCGAATTATGTGTGTATCCACTTGACGGCGAATTTTTTGAAGAATTACAATATTTGTATACAGTATATTGCATTGTATTTTGATTTCCTAATCCTTTTGGCCAAGGGAGCCCTTCACAGAAAAAGACCGATGAAAAATCATAACCGATGGAGTCCCTGCTATGGTTGGTAAAAATGGGGGACTCGTTAAAAAGGTTAATAATGAAGCCGTCGCTGCCGGCAATACGATCTTGATGGTATATCATTGTATTGTACATCAGAGCAATGTATGTGGAAAAATTTTAAAAAAGGAAAGTGTATTAAGCGTTGTTATAAAAACCATTAATTTTATAAGAGCAAAAGGACGTAATTATAGACAATTTCAAGAGTTTCTTAATGGGCACTTAATGGGCACTGGGTAATGGGCACTGAATTTGCAGATGGTATTTATTATACTGAAGTAAGATGGCTCAGTAAGGGGAAAATGCTCAAAAGATTTTACGATTTAAGAACTGAAATAAAAATATTTATGGAAACAAACGGGAAACCTGTGACTGAATTTGAAGACGAAGATTGGGTTTTAGATTTAGCTTTTTTGTAGACTTAACAGAGCATTTGAATGATTTAAATTTGAGACTTCAAGGAAAGAATGAATTTATTAATAATATGTTCCAAACAATAACAGAGTTTGAAATAAAGTTGAAATTTTGGCACAATCAAATAAAAGTAAAAGATTTGACACATTTCAGTACTTTGGCTGCACATAAACCTGTGAGTTTTGCACAAAATATGCAAAATATGCTGCATTAATTTTTGATTTAATTCGAGAGTTTGAAAGTAGATTTCAAGATTTTCGAAAAAATGAAGATTATTTCAACATATTTTCTACCCCATTTTCTCTAGAAATAAATAAATTACCTTTAAATCTTCAAATGGAATGCATTGAACTGCAAAGTGACATTCAACTGAAAGAAAAATTTAGGAATGTTTCTTTACTGGAGTTTTATAAAGATTACCTACCCCGCGATAAATATCCTAATTTTCACAATCATGCTTTATTAATGTCTTCAGATTTTGGCAGTACCTATATTTGTGAACAATTATTTTGAAGAATGAAGCATACAAAAAACAAAAATAGGACAAAGATCACTGACAAACATCTTGAAAATGAAATAAGAATTGCAACCTCGTCTATTGAACCCGATATCGATTTGCTTGTTCAACAAAAGCAAATTCATCCATCTCATTAATTTGAATTTTTTCCATCTTTAGGAAATCCAAACTAAATGAAACGAAACTTTTACAAATTTAAAATAAATATGTACCTATACATATTTAATTCAAATTAAAAAAAATTATAATAAAAAGAAGTTAATTTATTTTAATAAAACTACATAGAGTTAATTTTTTTTCAATTTGTTGAAAAAATATTGTATGTGTGGCCCAGCAAATTTTTTTTTTTTTTTGCAATGTGGCCCTCAAACGGTCATAGTTTAGACACCCATGCCCTAAAACATATGAGGAATTCCATCTCTTGGGCCTAAATTTATTTCTCTTCCTGTTCGTTCGGAATTTCTGGAAAACAGAGGTCTAAAGGTCTCAAGGAAACTGATGAATAATATCGAGCATTAAATGGATACTGTATTTAGTTACATAATCCACCATTCTACTCTCCAGTCTTCAAGTATGAATTAGTTTTAAAAGGCGGATTCAGCATCTAAAACCTTAATCAACAACATCAAAAAACTTAACAACATCAAAAACCTAAGCGCCTGTTTACATAGAATCTATCAGCGTCAGCGTTACTCGTATAGAAATATATTTAACCAATTACAAAGCTCCAAACGATTAGCAACGAAATTGTTAAGGCCTGTGATTGGTTTAAAATATGACAATACGAGTAACACTGACACTGACGCTGACGGATTCTATGTCCCTTAATCAACAACATCAAAAACTGTCCAGGGAAATTTTAGGATATGAATTATCACTATTTAGCTTTTGATCCTGATAAATACATCTAGAACTTCTGATAAACTCCTCACACAAACCCAACAACTTATAAAGAAATCATGTGTTGTGTCTACATTTATGATATATTACTTCCTATTGGTTCGGAATTTCTGGAAAACAGACGGAAAGTTCTGAAGATCAGCTGCAAACTGATTTCACTTTAGTTTGATGCTGTTTTAAACTAGATAGTGCATTATTCTAGTCTATAGTTTTCTATAGCATATTATCTAAAAGGCGGGATCAGCATCAAAAACCTTATTCAACAGCATTAACAATCATTCAGGGAAATTACAGGGAATGGATTATCTCTATTTACTTTTTAAAAAATATATATCTTTTAAGCAGCTGGTGAATGAATTGCAAATCTTGCAACACGTAAAGAAATCCATCTGTTGTGCTTAATCTTCTATCTTGCCCTTTCGCTTCAAATTTTTAAATAAAAACACAGATTCGAGACAGGAATACATTTCTAAACCTCTTCTACGTAACATCCGAAAACAGAGCCTGTCAAATATAATTCGAGGTTGGAAGGAACTTCGTTTTTACGATGCCTATGATAAATCTGAGGATTACGTTAAGGCGATTTCAATCGTAATATAACTTATCTAACATGGGCTCTTTCGGGAAAGCTTTCCTTGTAAACAACCTAAAAAGAATATCAGTGGTTGGTCCCGGTTCTATCTTAGGAAAAATCGTAGATAGTGGGCTGTTTCTATAGCAACTTGCTAAACAAAGGTGAGTTATCGGTTATAACGACGTGTGTATACTTAAGGATTTCAGTTTAGGATAACACAAAAAGTCTGTTAGGTGAAAGTTTATTCCATCAAAAGAATGATTCTTCACTATTTTGAGTGCGAGAGCATCTTAAGAATCGTTGTCACTGAGCAGAAGTTTCTTGATTTGAAAGAAAATATCGGCCATCAAAGTTTTACAATACCATGTTTTGTTCCCGAAAATAAAATCTTCATATTTATTCATTGACTTATATATCAGCAAACATTACTGCTCCATTGCATCAATAGGAGCAGTAAAAACTACTCCTATTGATGCAATGTTATTACTTACTGGAATTAAACCCCTGAGAGTTGTTTTCGAGGAAAAAGCCATTCTACTTTACAATAAACAGATTCAGACTGATACTTTTTGGTCTGATTACCAACATCCCCCTTGAAATTTAGAAACACAGCTCGGATTCCTCCAATTCGTTGAAGAAAGGGTGTCGAGGCTGGACCTCCACCTTCAACTTGAAAAACATGTTAAATCAACAAACCCCCTTCACTGCTTCAAACTAAATGTAAGACTGAGTCTTGAACAAGAGCTTGTGAAGCAGGACACTCCCACCACTATTCTGCATTTACTTGCGTTGGAAACAATGAATACTCGTTACCCTGAACCCCACTGGTTGAGAGTTTTTACTGACGGGTCCTTCACACCGGACCATCCCAACCCCGGTGCTGGAGTTCTCAGCAACCTTTTCGCATTCTACATTCCTGTGGGTCCCTTAAGAACAGCCTTTGATGGCGAAATTAAGGCGATTTGTGTTGCTTTGGAACAACTTCTATGTTTTGTTGACAGATTTGCTAATGTCGTCATCCTTTCTGATTCAAGAGCGGCTCTCTGTTCAATTGACTCTTTAGATAACCCGTCATCCGGATATGTCCTAAATTGCCAAATTTCCATCCGTAAGTTATATCATTTGGGTATAAACATCGCCTTTCAGTGGATTCCCAGTCATTGTGGAATTGCTGGAAATGAGAGGGCTGACGAGTTGGCAAAAAAAGGAACCATTGTTCAACTAACCAACAATAACCTGGTTCCTTTCTCAACTGCAAAACGACTTATTAAAAGAAAAGTCTCTACTAATTTCCATTCAGAGCTAATGGAAAGGACATCTGGTAAGCAGTGGAAAAATCTTACGCCAAACACCATCCCGGACTGGCCACGCCATGAGTCTGTGGCGCGTTTCCGTCTTTTCACAGCATATGACTGCTTGGCTGTGCACCTCTATCGCATTGGTCTGATGCCTGCGCCACACTGTGCCATCTGCTGTGGCAATTTTCTTATGGATAGCCACCACATTCTCCACTGTAGAGCTCTTCATGGAACTTCCGTCACCGAGAGATATTGGGAGGCGAGAAGACATCTTATGAGAAAATGATTTTTTATGTTCAAGTTCTATTCTATTTATTTTTTTGTGTGTGTTATTTATTGTTATTCTGTCAACTCTCTGCCATTGGAAATTTAAAAAAATATATCAGCAAACACACGGGATTCCAAACCCATGACTTAAGAATAATAATTCTATCTTCATTTTTGCAAACTCTATCTCTTACATTATTCGATTTATATTTATTTATATATATATATATATATATATATATATATATATATATATATATATATATATATATATATATACTTTATTAATTTCAATGATCAAGTGATAGAAAAATAGTTTAGGGTTCGGTAGCCCGGTTGGCAAAAGCAGCGAGCCAGTGATCTGAACGTCTCTGATTCGATACCGGTCGCTCACAAAATCCACCGCCGTGTACACTAATGGCGGCTGGTGCATAAATTTAACACAAATTTAGCATCATCATTGTAAGATGTTTCGTTCAGATAGCTACGTCCTAGCCAGAATTATTACAGAATATTCGGGGCCTGTCTCGAGTGAATCACTGTATAGTATGACTGAATGAAGACGTCGCCGCAAAATCTGTCCACGTAATGATCCCCACGAACAATAGGCGCTATTATGACTATGGCGCTATTATGAGGTAATATGACTAACTGAGGTTATGTAACGGAGGCGCTATTATGACTATGTTCCCAGGGTTCCCTATCTACTACAAAATTGCTAAATTGTTCGGATAAATTTGAGAAATTAGTCTTGTGCTTTTAAATAGATTTAGTCTATCTGAGACACCACACACATTTTCGATGTGAAACTTCTTTTGCCGCGGTAGAGTACGCTCAGTGTAAATATTATTCAGCTGACCAATAGTTTAAACAGATTAGATAAGCTAGAAATAAAAAGTATTTGGCGTCAAACATCATTTGGCGGAAATCGGTTTCTTGCCATTCATACAAAGCCATTGCGCCAAGCAAGAAATGATCCCGTGATCTGCACCGAAACCATAACTCCGCAATCCAGAGATTTTAAATCTCGCGCTTTCGCAGTGTACTACGGATTAGGCAAGTTTCAATTCCACTGCAGGAGAGTTCCACGAAGATTTTTTTAATCTTGTTTTTCAAAGTGCTTTTATTAAACTTAATTTTCTAGTTGTTTCAAGTTTAATTTTTTTTTTATTTAATAAACATATTGAGTTATCTAAGGTGCTATTGATATCACTTCAACATATTTGTGTTTCTGTTTTTTCAAGTTCGACAAAACTTCCAATAAAGCAAGTAATACAGCAGATAGTATAGTGTTCGCGCAGTATATTGCATAAGGGGTGCACTGGCCCAGTTGACAAAAGCGAGCCAGTGATCTGAAAGTCACTGGTTCGATGCTCGTCGCTGACAAATCCACTGCTGTGTACACTAATGGCGGCTGGTGCACGTAAAATCTGTCGTGGCTGCAATGTCTTCCAAGTTCTCAATATTACCTCTGGAGGTGCGGGGTCAAGTACTCTGGTCTCGTCACTTGACTCGGTTCAAAATTACGGGGCTGGTCCTTTGGCCAAGTCGGACTCCGACTCTTGTGGTGCCAGTCAAAACAGGGGCCGCACCTTCATCGCCCATAGCCTCCGGGACTTGATCTGATGTTGCTGTCGGTCAAGTGGTATAAGCAACAACAACAACATATAGTGTGATTTTGCGACTTTGATCAGAGGAAGAAAAAATATAATGAATTTAATTTATACGAGTAACACCTTGGTGTGCGTATTTAAAATCTCGAACGGAGTGGGGTTTTTTTAGTTTGTAGTTTGTAGTTTGTATTGTATATTTTATTGAAATCACTTCTTTATTACTACCACAATTTTAATACGGGGAATCGAGAAAAAATATTTTGTTTCCAAAATTTTGAAGGGCTTTAATCAAACATTTCGGCAATTTTACTTTCATTATCGAGACCTGTCCAAAGAAATGAATTACAGTCGAACCCCGTTATAGCGAACCCGGTATATAACGAACTCACGGATATAACGAAAATTTTGGTCCCGCCATTTTCCTGTCGCATGAAATGCTAATTTATCCTTTTAATAGCGGACCTCTGAAATTTTAAGAATCGGCTGTAACGAACCCTTTTTTCAGTCGACAGTTTTTTTTTTTAACTTTTTAAAAATGTTGAAGATAAAATGAATGTTAAAGAAGCAAAAAATGTTGAAGAAGAAGATGAAGATTTATATATCGTGATGTGGATAGAAAAGCACAAAATTTCATCATTCTCAGATGTGACATGCAATTGTTTGAAACATATGACGTTTGAAACATATGTCAATATTGTTTGAAACATATGTCGTACATGGGAGCATCCGACTGATGAAGATATCGTGGTAGAGATTAGAATGAATCATTATGAAATCGAAGATTCTGCATCTGATGCTGATGAAGAGGAGCACATAAATGACGAAATCCCCACCATCTCAGATGCTACTGCAGCGATGCGTGTAATCAATAAGATACTGTCTATACAACCAGTGGAAGAAAAAGTGTTGGAGTCATTTGATGTACTGGACAAAGAAATTCATAAAATGTTTTTGAAATCGGCATCACGTCAGCAGAAGATTACCGATTATTTATGTATCAAAAAATTGAGCAACAATTGAAAATGAAATTAAATTATTTACATTTGTCATAATTTTTAATTAATTTAAGGGGGTCCAGGACACAAAATTGTTCGAATTTTCGAAAAAAAAATTATTGCATTAATTTTTTTTGTTCTTTTACGCTTAAAACGACGTTTAAATCATGTTTCTATCTTAATTAGAACAGCATAAATTATTATTATTTTTTCCAACATTCTAATAGTAGGCAATCGTTGTTTAAACCTGTGCGTTTTTTCTGCATCATGGGTTTTTTCCCCATTTCTCGTCTTAAAATTGTTATAAGTCGAGAACCGTTAAAGATAAATGGTTGAAACTTGGAACATGTCTTTTTCAACTATTTTATTTTTATTTTAATTCGGCAAATTTGAAAAAAATATTTACTTTTGAAAATATGATTTTTTAAAAATAAGTTACATAATTTTTTTTGTAATTTTTAATCTAAATATTTTTAATTTCTTTAAAATTTACTATTTCAAAAAATACTGAATCGAAATTAAAACTTATTTATTTTTGTTTAATTAAATGAAAAAATTTTGAAATTCGACAAATAATATTTCGAGTTATAAAGATTTTAAATTACCCCACTTTTATTAAAAATTTTAAATTTTTAAATTTTTAAAAACTTTTTGAGAAATTTTATGATGTGATTTTGTTTACAAATTATATGGTTGACCATCACAAAAAAATTCAAAATTTTAACTCAATAAATAAAATTAGTATTGTGTCAGTTTAATGTAATCGATTTTAATCAATTTAATTCATTAATGATCCTTTTTAATAGCTTTTATCATTTTTAATACATCATCATTGAATCCACATAGCAACTAATGAGTTATAAATTTTGTGAACTTTAACAGTTTCCTTAACGGTTCGTATATAGCTAACAAAACCTTTGGTCCCTTAAAGTTCGTTATAACGGGGTTCGACTGTAACTTCTTTCATTTTCAAAATAGAAAGTACTTTTCTAATTCCATTTAAAGTGGTTTATTTCACTTGCGCAACGAAGGTCCTCAAAAGATGAATTTAAAGATTATTAAAAACGAAAAAAAAAAAGATAAATTCGCTGCACTCGGCCTACAACTAGAGCGAAGCAGATATGGAAATCCTTATCAGGAGAAACTGTCACCAGAAATGATATTTCATAAAACACAGCTGCGTTATCATGGGAAGAAAAACAGAGACAATTCTAGATAAAAACCCACTTGAGGCTGGATACACCAGAATCACCGAACGCGGGAATTATAATAAATAAATTAGCAGCTTTTATCGCAGCTTTCGTTTGTTTTAATCCACTTTCTAAAGACTCGTAAAATAACAGATAAGGGCGTTTGCGAAAACAAACACCGTTCGAGGAAGACGTCAGAAGCTGCGTTCAAACGGCCGTGAAGGACGGTGATAATGCATGCAAAATAATTTTGGACGTTTTTTTTTCTCACCTCTTTTCTAGGAATGTCGTACTTATATTTTCTTTACAAAACAAAGCAAATATTTGTTTTAAATTGCATCCTAATTGAAAATATTGTTTTAAGTTCTTCCTTTAAATGCCTTAAAAGAGTCAATTTCGCAAGGAATGCAGTGAAGGTCAAGGGGTGAAATTGGATATTCGGGACTAATAGATTTCTTAACAGAGGTTTCTTAAAATGAATACACCAGGATTCCACGAAAAAAATTTAAGTTTGTAAAAAACTGTAGAAAAAATAGACTGGTGTTATATGTAAAATAATGGATACTTTTCCAGGACCCAAGGTAGCCAGGTGGTAGCACGTTGGGCTTCGGGCTATGGGTGCTCAGTTCGAATCCCCACGAACGACATTCAATACTTTCGTGTCTAGTCCGGGCATGGACCACCCCAGGATGATCCAAAATTATTGAGGGCATTTCAAATTTGAAAAAAAAAAAGAACAAAATGAGTTACAATGGATTTGATTTCATGGAACCACAAAAGGCACATTGCTTTTTCCTGTACGGTAGCCATTTGCAGACTGACGCAATTAGTAAATTTTTCTTGTGGAATGGTGTCGTGCCATCTACCGGCTTATGTAGAGGTTATTTAATGTTTAAAATTTTGTTGTGTAAAATTGTTTTAAACTGTCTTTCCAAGAAAACAATAAGCATGTACGTACCTCATTTTGTTCTTTTTTTTTTCCAAACATGAAACGTGTTCAACAATTTTGGACCACCCTGTATATATATATATATATATATATATGAAACGAATTTCAAACCTTTCCTATCATTAACTTTGCCTTATCGCAACAGAACATTATTCCTCATTTAAATTTGACCTAGGAATAACCAAAGTAATCTATTAGTTTTCCCCTTAAGCCAGCCACGCGCCTACAGGTTATATAAGAAGAGTCTTCTAGAAACTATCACGTGATCCTCGTGAATTCATCCGAGGTGGCGTGATTGGGGTCAGGTGTCACGTTTTAACCAATTGGAAGTTCAGCGCGCCTGTACTCAAGGGCATGGAACTAGAGTTTCGCGCGTCTTCTGTGTTTGATCTCGGTCCTTGCAGCATGCAGCAAGTTGCGCTGCAGGGTTTTGGCCATTGTGTGTTGCTCCGGCAGGCTCCGGACTGTTCTGAATGTGGTATCCTGTTATAATATGTCCAAATGTGAAACTCTGAAATAACTACAGCCAGCCACGAAAATGGTTCTGAAATAAAAACTGTGTAACTAGTTATGTGGAGGATTGTATCTCTCGCCTGGACTTGTTTTTGGTTTGATTTCTCAGTTTCGCCTGTCTCCGGTTTGACCACGCCCATTACCTAAACCTCTGGATTACTACACTATTCTAAGACTCTACGATTTTTTCCATACCTGAATTTCATCGACCCGAATATCATTACATATATATATATATATATATATGTAATATCGGCGACATGGAGGAACAAATAACAGGCCAGAGTGGATGACGTCGCCGATACACATGATGACAAACCGAGCATTTTCCCGCAAAGACTCCCAACGCAGACACATGAACCACAGATACGTAATTGAATCTAAAGCATTTTATTAAGTTTTCCAAGTCGTCCGCCCGGGATTATATGACAGACCGATTCTTACAGAGTGTGACTAATTTTAGACACCAGATAGTTTTATAAAGTCATTCCATCACGTGACACAGAGGTGTGACTTACATTTTGATTGGATAAAAGTTATTTGTTGATGCTCTGATCTGATCTAATTCGGTAGCCACGCCGCGTCGAGCTTAATTTCGGTAAAAAGTCAGCCATCTTTAATAATATTGCCTGGGGTTACAAAGGCTATTACTATGGGATTTCTATATAAGTTTTACTGGGATGACAATGCTAAAATTTAGAATATCTCTTGGATTTTAACACGAATGCCCAAGGGAAATTACCTATTTCAAGGAATTAAAAAAGGGTTTGTAATTTGGAGTAGTAAAGTGAGGAATTAATAGTTTTTAAATGTTAAGATTGTTGAATTAAGAAATTACTAGTTTTTAATATTATAGAATATCCCCCCCGTCCGAGAAGAGGCTGACCTACAATGCCTGCATTGGAGGGCAGACTCACTCAAATGAGTGAGAAGAATGGGCATTAAAAAATTTGGAATAAGTTAACGTATCAAGTTCAATTAAAGTTAAATTGCAAGAAAAACATTTTTAAAGATCACGTGATGAGCTGACATAGCAACATTATCAAATTTACTGAAAAAATATATATAAAATCACCAATAAGAAGGACACATAATATTAAATTGAAGATTCTACATAAGTATGTATTTGAAACCTGTTGAATAGGGACGTCTCCCCACACAACAAAATCTCAAAAAAAATCAATTAACATAACCAAAAATTTGTAAACTACCAAAAATTTTCACTATAAACATACATTTAATACAATATCTACTATCATCTCGATTTGAATAATACAAAATAACAAAACATAGTAATAAAAATATCAAAAACAAACAAAAGTTAAGTAAATGAAGTTGACTTTGATAACAGGATGAAAAATTCAAAACTTCTTCCTCAACGTTCACTACTATGGAGTGAGTCCAAAAAAGTTTATTAACTTATCTTGTAACGATTTATCTGTGCAACATTTTTAGTCCTTTCACAGTCATTAGTCTGTTGAGGAAAAAACACCAATTAAAAAAAATCACAGTCTTTTTAGTGCTGTGTCATTTCTGCTTCACCAACGTAGAATGCATAAATATCACATTATTTTGGTTTGTTTA
Source organism: Dolomedes plantarius (assembly GCA_907164885.2). Taxonomy (NCBI): domain Eukaryota; kingdom Metazoa; phylum Arthropoda; class Arachnida; order Araneae; family Dolomedidae; genus Dolomedes; species Dolomedes plantarius. The sequence continues at coordinate 54,911,122 of OU015503.1, forward strand.
CATATCAAGAAAAATAGTTCTTTAGTTACATAATAAAAATCACAGTTTATAATAAAAATCACACTTTCAATAAAAATCACAAGATTTAATAAAATCACACTTCAAATATATCAATTGTATATAAAAATTACAAAACATATCACTCATTATCTAGTTTTCGTATCTTTATTTATCTCATTATTTTTTCTTAATATCCATTATCTCCTTTATTTCAATATTACTTATTATTAACAAAAAAAAAATCTCTTTTCAATATCATTTATATTTCTTATTCTCATTTCATCATTTCTTATATTCATTTTATTTCGACAATATTTATTCATTCCAAAATTCTATTCAATATTCTTTAATTATACTTATTCATATTTATTCTAACTTTATTTATTCTCAATACTTTTCATTTTATTTTCAAATTATCTATTTACTATTCATTTTTGTATATTTATTATAAGTTTATGTGGATCCATTTCCTTGTTTTGAAGGTACCTTGTTGTATGTGTGTTCCCCAACTCTTAGTCTCAAATTCTTTAATTCTACCTCTAAGCAGTGAGGGTTGTGTTTATGTTTGTGTAACAAGTGGGTTTTCTTTCTCCATATTGTTCTCTGACTAATAAGGAGGAAGAGTCTTTTAGCCGTACAGTGGACTAACCGTAAATCTCCGACAGAATATGACTGCGTTGGAAAACAGCATCTTGCATAGTACACAGATGGAGAAAAAGGAAAAGGTGCAGTTGTCATACCTGTGGGAGTATAATATATAGAAATGGGAGGACAAAAGGAGTGGCCATCCCAGCCCTGTTTTAGTCATTACTCAAGCAAATAGTCTTCAGCACTTTAAGTGACTGAGTTGTTGAATTAAAAACAAATAGTAAAAAAAATTAATAAGATCTTAAACAGTTGGGACGACATCCAACGCGCTTGTAGAGGTGGGTGATAGGAAAGTGTTTTTCAAGAAATAGGAAATTTACTGAAAGGTTAAAGAAGTAGAGTTGTCATAGCCGGTGTTTAAATTGAGATCCAAAAAAAAATTCACATATAATAGTATTCTTAAGAAGAAAGTTTAAGTTAGACAGTTTTTTTTTTTTTTTTTTTTTTTTTTTAATATATCTTTAGTAGGACAACACATAATTAATTATATCGATTTAAAAAAATATAATGATGTTAAGCATCACATAGAAAAGAAAGAAAAATGGATCTAATGTTTGTCATTATTCGTGGTGTAGTTTTAAGCTCTCTGGTGCATTATAATATCTCAATCTGCAAGCATGGACAATTTCAGAATCTCGTTTAGTGTGAAAGTTTGGTCTATCAATTTTATACACAACATATGAAAGTATTAAACACACAATAATAAAATACTCCTAATACCAATAATACCTTAATGTTCTCTATCAATTGTCATAATTTAATGTTAATGTTCAAATTTCAAACTATTATTCTATTAATTGACACAAATAATCAAAATTCTTTTACCAATATCCATCTCAGTTTTATTAAGTTAATCATGAAATCGATAAACCAAAATTAATTTTTCTTTTCTTATATCACATTTTGGTATGAATCCTCGCTGTAAAGTTCCCAAATATTCATCATTTGTATTTAATATCTTAAAACATATTTCTCATTATAATATTATCTTTCCTATTTATTTATTATTCTTCATTATTTCTATTTCGAGAATTTTCTGGGGCGGATGAACCAAATATAACATACAATGGTTTTTTCAATTCTCCAATTGTGGTTTTTTGGCACCCTAAGTCATGTTATAAAGACGTTCCGTTTATGAAAATCGTAACACGAATTTTAACTGTCGACTAACCTCCAGAAATCTCCTTTACTTAAATTCGTAGAACAATTTACGAGGTTTCAACATCAAATGTAATATGTCAAAGTACTTAAATTATAAAATTTTCTTGATGTCTGAAAATTACTATGTTATCCCTGCAGATATTTTCCAAAATCAAAACCACAAGCATCTGATGTTTAAATTTAAAAAGTCGCAAAAATTCTAGGTCAAATGAATCAAAACAAGTTTGGCTCTTTTCATGATCGTGTTTACAAAACTAATGCTGAGCATTCAAATTTATTGCGGAGGCGACCTTCGAAATGTAATACAACGGCGCTCGAAAACGGAAATGATTTACGTTATTTTTTTTTTTTTTTCTCCGCGACGATTCAGAACTGCGTGCTAAATTAGATACTTGTAACATTACTTTACTCATTTAATATTTCAGTTTAACGTAACCAAGGATCATTAATTATCTTAAAACACTAAAATATTCATTATCAGAAAAAGAACATAGAAATATTATAAAATTACACTAAAAACACACACTTATAATAAATTTATCACATATAAGTCTCCAAAATTTCTTTAAATTCAAATATCTTATAATCTCTATATATAGTAAATATTCATGTGGCTAGCAATGAAATTTAAATACACAAAACTTAAATTATAATCCTTCACTTGAAACCAAACCCCAAAATCAAAACCAAATTTATAACGCACGAGAAAACAGAAGTACATCATGATTAAAAATAACTGAAAACATTTTAAAAATATATACGATTCCTGTTTACAGAAGCCAGATAACTAACTATATCAAATTTATATTAAGCAAAATCATTATTAAATTTCGTTAAAATTTGTTCTAATTGTATCAGAGTATCAATATCATTAAAATCCCAATATTTAAACATTACACACAAATTTTCATTTAACATTCTAAGAACTTTTAAAATTTCATTGACAATCTGTCTTACCTTTAATTTTATGTTGATTTAAGACCGAATTTTATTATATGGAACAAAATAAATTTACTTTAGTGAAGATTTACCGCAGATTATTACATATTTTTCTGCAAATCCAAAAGCTGGAATAAGTTGCTGATGCAGGAACATTTTCTCTTCTCCGAAGCACCATTGGTGAGACACACAAAATAAATTTTTATTTAAAAAAAAGAAAAGATGATCACGCTGTTTGACAAAACACCGCACGATAGAACGCTTTTCACTAAGGAGAACATGGTTGGAAATTAACTTTCGATTTCGCGCACACTCTTGTTGAAGATACTCGCGAATAATTCAAATCCGCAGTCACTGGTCGTCACACGGCAAGAAAAAAAAAGCACATTTTGAAATCCGGATAGAAGAACGATGAATTTAAATCCGCAATTGCTGGTCATCACACGGCAAGACGAGAGAAGAGAGAAAAAAAAATAGGAGCGTCGAAGGCGCACAAAATTTTACGATGTACTCCCGCTTATTTCGTCGGAAAGACATTGGGAGTTAACGCGCCACACCACATGGCTGACGGGAACTCCGAAATTATCCAGCGTAGACGAATGTTGTTAAGACATGGCGGAGACCGGGACACTCTGATTCTGTTGTTTGCGCTCGGGTTGAATCGGAAAAAAAAATTACTGCCTGTGTCTGATGGGAAGGTATTCTTGCCGACTTTCCTGTAATATCGGCGACATGGAGGAACAAATAACAGGCCAGAGTGGATGACGTCGCCGATACACATGATGACAAACCGAGCATTTTCCCGCAAAGACTCCCAACGCAGACACATGAACCACAGATACGTAATTGAATCTAAAGCATTTTATTAAGTTTTCCAAGTCGTCCGCCCGGGATTATATGACAGACCGATTCTTACAGAGTGTGACTAATTTTAGACACCAGATAGTTTTATAAAGTCATTCCATCACGTGACACAGAGGTGTGACTTACATTTTGATTGGATAAAAGTTATTTGTTGATGCTCTGATCTGATCTAATTCGGTAGCCACGCCGCGTCGAGCTTAATTTCGGTAAAAAGTCAGCCATCTTTAATAATATTGCCTGGGGTTACAAAGGCTATTACTATGGGATTTCTATATAAGTTTTACTGGGATGACAATGCTAAAATTTAGAATATCTCTTGGATTTTAACACGAATGCCCAAGGGAAATTACCTATTTCAAGGAATTAAAAAAGGGTTTGTAATTTGGAGTAGTAAAGTGAGGAATTAATAGTTTTTAAATGTTAAGATTGTTGAATTAAGAAATTACTAGTTTTTAATATTATATATATATATATATATATATATATATATATATATATTTATTTATTTATATATATATATATACATATATATATATATATATATATATATATATATATATATATATATATATATATATATATATATATATATATATATACGTTGCCATTTATTATTTTATTTCTTGCATATCTTCCGTTCGTGTTTTTCTTTTGTACATTTATCTTATTACTTTTTTGTGTTAACGAGAATGTCAAAGTTTAAATAAGAATTTCTTCCCTATACTTTACCATAATTGAAAACTATATGTGTCTGTATTTACAAGACAGCCCAGTACTCCCGGCATTCGTGCGCTCGTGAAGCTCTATGAGATCAAAATGCCTGTAAATGCTCTTGTAGGTCACTAGGATCTTTTTCAAGTTTAAATCAATCAATAAAGCTCAAGTTACTGAATAATAGCTCAAGTTACTGAAGCATGTCTTATTCCAAAGCCCTGTTTGAGTCGAAAACATGAAACTCGCCGAATCATTTGAGTCATTAATCCAGTTAAGTGCACAGTGGATTGCATTGCTTAATGCAGATGATTAATGTTAAGTAGTATATGAATAGCTTAACCAAAAAAAAATCATACTCATACATTATGTCTGTTGAGAGTTTTTCATGTGTCTCATCATATCCAACATATCTAATTATATGTTTAAATTATTTATACACATTTAAATCTCATTTTCTCAATTTTTGAAAATATACCGTACTTTTTAAGTGGAAGGTATTCCATGGACATTTAATATTATACAGGTTGTCCAGGCTAAATGTATCCAGAAGTTATGACTTATTTTAACAGAACTACCCATTAGAATTTTTTAAAAAAATATTTAAATAGAAAGAACTTCTCACCAAGTTTTA
>OU015503.1:54921078-54959263 GCA_907164885.2 Dolomedes plantarius
TGATGCCACTTACTTTTACCCATACTTCAGCTTTTTAAAAAAGTTGCTGAGGATTTTTAAGTGTACTTTTAAATGCAAAAGTCGACGTATGCATTTACAAACGTCTCTAAATAATACACCGTGCATATTGAACTGTTCTTATTTAAGGTAAATGCACCTATAATGGGCCATGTCCCTATAATGGGCCGCCCTTTAGAAATGTCGAGAAATTAAGGGTCTATTGTTACCTTAGGCAATAGAAGGGGTGAGGGTCATTGGCTACTTAGTAGCCATTATAGGGACATGGCCCATTATAGGGACATGGCCCATTATAGGTGCATTTACCTTACATACTGGAGGCGGGGAAAACAACAAGTTGTAAAAGATACCGTTAGAATCCTCATGCATTTTTTAGCATGCTAAGCGATATTTTTTTTCATAACAACAAGCAACCAGTTTATGATGCAGTCAGGAGAAACGTTTGCTGAGGGTACGTAGCTCTTTTTATTTTGTTAATAGAGTGGTGAGGATTTATGAAAGACTCGAATTATGGGTAAGTTAGGCCGCGAGCCCAGTCCCCTCTGACTACGCCTCGGCAACACAAACAAAATCATACGCCTTTTATATCAGGAAACCCAACCAAGAACTTCTTTTTACGAAAAATGACAAACAGCAAAAGACAAACATTTTGATGTCAGAATAAAAACCCATTAGGAACTTCGTGCTTGCTAAGCCTTTGTTTTTGCTGTAACATCAAACAACAAACACAAACATCTTTCACACCAGAAGAATTCATTTGTCCATACTAAGTTGTTTTTCTCGCAATGACAAGCACAACCTCAAGCATCTATCATATCATAAAAAATGCCATTAGAATCTTCATGCATGGTAAGGCCTTCTTTTATCCATGGCAAACAACAAACCAAAACAGATACTAATATCTTACACTCAAAACAATTTCCATTAGAAATTTTATGCATGCTGAGCGATCTTTTTACCATAGCAACAAACAACAAACACAAACATCTCTCTCTCTCTCTCCCTCTTTCCCTTATATATATATATATATATATATTTATTTATTTATTTATTTATTTATTATTTATTTATTTATACAATTAAAACCTTCATGTATGCTAGCCCGATCGTTTTTACCTATCCGGCAGACATCAACCTTTTTTCATATCAGAAGAAACACCACTAAATATATAAGTGCAGAGGCAGGCAGACACTGTAACTGTTACTTGCCTTTCTATACAAGAAAACAAAACTGAAAATTAAGAAAAAATACCATCTGTGTAAACCGCCCGCCCCCCCCCCCCCAAACTCTCGTATATGCGAAAAGGAAACGCCCATTCATTTCTGAGTCTGGTCCGGAGATTATTTAGATGGACAGGGGTCATTTGTCAAGGCGTAACTGTGTGTGGACCTCGACTCCCACACGAGGGCTCTAATCCAAACTCAGGGTCGAGTTAGATTCCTGCACTTCATACTTCTAAGGCAAAAATTGGCTCTCCGCCGAGATAATAGTGAAGATTTCCAGCACACCTCGTTCTGGCTTCTCTAGATAGTATGTTAAACTACGGAAATTGCGCTGTAGTTCAAAATTTCCATTTGGATTTCAAGCTTCGGCGAATGCCGCAAATTTGCTTGTGAAATGGACAAAATAGCCTCTTTGTTTGTGCCTCTCTGAGGTCATTTAGATTGAGAGCTATAAATTATTTAGAAAGGTGAATGATAAGCCTCGGAAACAAAGAAATCATTGCCACTTGTCTGTTTGCTCACCTTTAATGTAGAGTGTTAACTTTTAGGGAATCTCTAAGCAGAAATGCTTGAAAGAGGGACTTTGAAAACATCACCTCGAAATCTAAACTACGGTTGTACTTGTTGTTGTAACTTGCAACCCCTTGAATGGAACATTACACACCAGTTCCATAGATGGCTACGGGCAGAAGAATGAAGCTCCGATTCACAATGGTACTAGACGAGTCGGTAAACGACATAGCCAGGTGCCACCACAATTTCGACCGAGAAACCCCAGGGGCGACATCTGGTGGGCTCGTACCCTCGTCCCTCTTGCATACAAAATGAAAGGTCTTTCCGGCCTGCAGATTAAACGTAGCCATAACCGGCATAGACAACGAGTCATTCAGTGGCACTTGTCGAGATTCGTACTGGGTACCATCTGTACGAAATCGAATGCGTTACCAGTAGGCTAACTCGGGGCCCCAAAAAATCTGGAAACGATAGCAACAATTTATAACTCGTTTAATTTCTTCAGCTTAGATTATCTGTTAATCAAATTTGAACTAGTATGCCTTACTGCACACTTGCATAGACTTGGGATTAGAGGAAACCCGCTTTGCGCTATGAATTACGGCTGCTGTGTACTAACCCTATTGGATTCGCTTACCTCAATGTTAACCTATGGAGAAAATGTGTCCAAGAATTACCGACTTGGATTGAAAGATTTTTTTTAATTGTACTCCGTAATAGAGAAAGAAATTTTGCACCAGGAGCATTTTTCGTTTAAAAAAAATGCAAATAATATTTTAAAATTTAAATTTTTTTGAGGGGAAAAATCTGGTAGAGTGTATTTTAAACGCTCATCAATTCCTTTGGTGGACGCAATTTATAAAATGAATCGTGTTGCAAGGTGCAGAAAAGTTCAGGCTGTTTGAAAATACCATTTTTATTGGATTATCTATATATATATATAACAATTCTGTAACTGACTGACTCACTGACGTACAACACACAGACCAAACTGCTGAACCTAAAGGGCTGAAATTTTGCATGGCATATTCTTCTTATAGTGTAGGGGTGCACTAAGAAAGATTTTTGGAAAATTCTTCTTAGATTTTTTTAAATTAAATTTTTAAGCTGTTTTAGTAACTTTTTTTAAGTTTGCATTTAAAATAATAATTTGAGGGTTATGAAATTTATATCACAAGAAAGATCATAAAATTTCCTTTAAAATGAAATGTTTTTCGAATGTTTATCTCCATTTTCTGATTTTTGGTGAATTTTTAAAGATTAAATTTTAGGATTTAATTTATTAAATGCTGATCACATGATTTCTTTTTCTGGTACTTTAAATAAATTTATCGTCACATCTATAACAATGAAATAGACAAAAAAATATTTTTTCCCTTGCTAATGCGGCAGACGGTTGGATATTATCCAAAAAAATATTAAAATACAGTAAAAGATATGTTCCTCAAACTGTACTATATTAACTGTACTATATTCTTTAGTATGTCCTATTATATTTAATTTGAATATTTTCTCCTGCATTATTTTGTCTATAAAAATATCTCTTACGATTTATATATATATATATATATATATATATATATATATATATATATATATATATATATATATATATATATATATATATATATATATATATATATATATATATATATATATATATATATATATATATATATATATATTACATGAATTGTATACATTGATCGTCGTATTTATTTTACATACATATATATATATATATATATATATATATATATATAAGAATAAGATGAATAAGAAAACCAGTAATAGCTCAAAAGCTACTTGCAGCGAGGAACAAATAGCATGAAAAGAAAAGTATGAATAAGGTTTTAGACAGCATTTCTTCATCAGCGGTGTCAATGCTGTCTAAAAACCAATGGATTGTTTCCGATGAGTATGATCTATACAATAAACACACTCAGACACCGTACAATCCATGAATAACAGAAGAATTGATTATTAATTGAATAAAGATTGAATAAAAGTACTTAACCAAAGAACACCAAGCCTGGCGCTAGTCAGAGTGGAAGTTAAGAACTTGTAACCGCAAGATGACTGACGTCACAAAACTTGCAACCATTGAGGTAGTGGATTCTCAGCTACAGACTTACTTAGGTTACCGTATTTTAGGACTATTATACCCTTAATTATTTAGTTTTTTATTATTATTACTACTAAGAGTTATTTTTATTATTATTTTTATTTTTACGTATTATTTTTATTTTTATTTTTATTTTTAGTAGTTATTTTTTCTATTTTAACTTATTGTTATGTTTAACATATTAATGCAACAGAACAAACTATTCATTAAAACAAAAACAACCAATTATGTTTTTGGATAGACTTACAGGGTAATTATTCCGTGTTAGCACAGCTTTCAAGTCTAAAATATGCTTAATCCTATTGTCTTTAGAACATAGCCTATTTATACGAACTAACTGATTTACAATAATGTTATTAAAGACAGATTTATGTAAACAGGTTAGATAATTTTGAAATTTAACAATATTAAAATTATAGTCAGATCTTTTGTCGTATAAGTCAAAGTATCATTAAGTATGTCGTATAAGTCACAGTAGTAAATTTGCTGTGAGTATTTAATTTAATATTAATATCTAAAAAGTTTACATTAATATTATCATGGCTACTTTTAATTTGTTCCAGATTAGGAGGGTAAAAATTTAAGTCTATAGGGTTATTACTTTTATTAATTACTATTATATCATCTATATATCTAAATATATTGTAATTGCAATTTTCTATATTATTAATTTCAAAATAATATAAGTATAAATTAGCTAGCATACTTGAAGCATTACCACCTTGTGGTACACCTTTGGACTGTAAGTATATACTATTATTATGAACTATGTAATTATGTTTAGTTACTAAATCTAGGAGCCTATTGAAACGAGTTAGTTTTATTTCGTTGCTTAAGTATTGAATATTATTTTGTACTAACATTATGATTATTCTATTTAAATCAATTATATCGATATTATTAAATATAATATATATATATATATATATATATATATATATATATATATATATATATATATATATATTTGGCATTAATTGCATACATTGACCGTTGTATTTAATTTGAATGTACTCCGTAGCGAAGTGCGGGTTTTCAGATAGTCAGCATATATGCAGCTGTCAATAGTAAACACATTTTCTCCATTGGCTAACATTGAAGTGAGCGAATCCAGTAGTTTTTATACACAGCGGACTCTGATCATCATCTGATAAGCGTTCCTCTGCGACGGTCGTTTTTGGGGGGAATATTCCATATGTCGGTCATTCAATGATTTCTGTGTTGCGGGCTTCTATTTTGTGTGGAATACTGCACCGTGTGATACTATGTAGGCGAATAACAACTGTTGTAGTTAATTGTTCCTGCTTTTGAAATTGAAATAAAAAAATTCAACTATTTGTTGCTACCAGGGTACTGGATAACGGGTTCTGATGTGTTTGCAAGCAAAACTTGTTCATTACACTTCGATAATAGAAAAAATATTAGTAAAGAAGGCATAAATTAGAAAAAAAAGGCAGAAACGAACATTTGTTTTTGATAGATCAATAGAAAATATGAAGATAATGACAGGGTTCGATTTAAGGAAAGTTACCTGACTTTATAAAAAGAAATCAGTTACCTATAAGGCAATACAAAACTACCATAAAAAGGGTCTGTCCCCGAAAACCTAATCTTATTTAGTACAGTACGAAGATAACAACGTTTAGTGTACAAAAAATATTAAACTAGGAAATCATATTTAACGACATTCATGATGGGCCCCATAATCCAATTTTAGAAAAAAAAATTGCGTGAGAATTCTCAAAAAAAAAGGACATCTTACGTTTAATTCCCCAAATGTAGCTGATGTAAACTCCTGACAATGAATCTGGCTTTAGATAATCACTAAAGTAAGTGTCAGACCAACTGAGAAACAACACTTGCACGCCGTCAATGATAATAAAAATCCTATGTAATTGGAAATTTAGCGTAGGGACCTGCAATCTATTAATGTCTAAAGTCCAATCTATGAATGTCTATAAGAACTGGTTTTGATAATAAGAATTTTATTACTACTAGTTGGTGCACGTCAAAACTTGACGTCTGGATAGTAAATGAATGTATTAATACACAAATTGTTCTCAACACGTCATTACCAAATGTTGAAATTCATAATATTAAGAATTGAGAAAGAAATACACTTAAAATAATTACTATTGAATCCAAAAAAAAGAAATAGGGTTACTTGAAAGTGCAAAATAAACAATTTCCGTCATGTTTAATTATATATCTCACAAACATAATTAACAATAAAAATGGCAGAGAGAGAGCTAGAGAGATTCCTCGGAATAAACAAATGAACGTGTTTATGTGGCCTCGTGCTTAGTGAGTACCTAAGCCAGATTTAAACATATCACTGAGCATGCGTAGAAAGCAATTTTTAATTGTAAATTATCGCTAATTAATAGAAATTGCGATTACAAAAACCAAATTTGCACATCTATACATTAAAATCTTTCTTTTAAGACCAAAATGAAGTAAATGGATGCAGTAGTTTTCACCCACGGACTGCCCAAAGAATCAGCTTAGTAACTTAAATATGTAGATGTAAATATGATTCAATAAATCTGTTTACTTATGTATATAACATTAAAGTTCTGTCTCTACCTCTCCTATAAAATATTTTAGCATTTCACCGGGCCAGAGGTAGCCCAGTGATAGCGTGGTACTGAGAGTGCTCGGATAGAATCCCGACAAGCCCCATAAAATACCTTCGTGTCTAGGCCGGATATGGGTACATTAAATCCGTAAACCGGAAAGCCCTTCCTTGAAGCCAGTGGGTGGGGAAGGTACGATTTCCCCAGAGACGGAACCCCTGGGGAGAGGGGTTGCTCGGTCAAAATTGAGGTGGCACCTGGCTAAGTCGGACTCCGACCCTTGTAGTGTCATCATAACCCGGGGCCTCACCCCTCAACCCGCAAGCCTATATAGACCTGGTCTGAAATTCATTCTGGCCAGGGGGCATAAGCAACAACAACAACAACCATTTGACTGATCTGGACCAAATTTCTCAGAGTTGCACTCTAACACCTTTTAGAAAATATAGGATAGAATTAAATACAGTCATTTGGATCAACCATTAGGATTCTATACCCTTTTCATTAAGGTCACGATGTCAAACTGTCATTTACTTTTACAGCTTTTTCTGTGCTTTTCTTTGTTTTTTCTCTTGTACGATCGTCACCGTTCGATCTCTAGGTGTTGGGAGTTCTGGATCCTGTTTTACAATGCAGCTGAAGTTCATTGACATGCACATTAAATCACACCTGTTTGTAAATCCCCTAATTTTCTAATTTTTATTAAAAAGAGTAAGAATAAAAAAATAATAATAAATTGATGTATTTTTCAGCATCCTAACAGTACAGAAAATTGAAAATCGCACAAGAAATACAGGGTGATTCCAAATTCATGGTACAAACTTTAAGGGTTGGTACAGCACAGTGTAACAGTCATTTATTCTATAGAAATGTATGGGCGCAAGTGAAGCGTTAAGGCACAAACACGGGAAAGAGGAATGAAAAGAATGAAAGAGGGAATTATTGGTTGGTTCCGTTGCCGGTAGAGAGCAGTAATGCTGTACGAGGGCTGCTAGATTTAGGACCTCAACGAAGTTTTGTCACTGATGATGTTTATACGAAGCTAGGTTTGCCCTACGTTGGGCGCCAAAAATTTATGTGCAGAGACTATAAACCCTACTTTCTTATTTCGATTAATAGGTAAGTAAATTCCACTTACCTTCTGAGTTCGTGCTAAAGGCCGCTTGTTCTCAATTCCAATTCTGAAGTTCGGACATTTAAATCAAACTCGAAATCAATCTACAACTAACAATTAAACGAATATTTAATCATACGAACACGTTACAATTACAAACTACACTAACAATTAAACAGTTACACATTAAGCTTATACTAGTTCTCTCTATCATCGTTCAGTCCCGTTACGTTTCTGTTCAGTTTCTATTTAGCTTCTAACGTTCGATGTTATGAAGACGTTAGCGCCCCCTATCGGTCCGCTAGACTGCCAGAACAAATGCTTACTCCACACCAACAGCGACAGCAACGAAAGACAAACAGATTTTTCCACCTGTCTCTGTGGCTGTCATAAAAACCTTCACACCGATAGGAGACGGGGAGAAGAGGCGCATGCGCATAATCTTCTCTTTCTGTTCTGATTGGCTGTCGAGCATGGCGGCAGAGACAAAAGTTGAACTTTTTCCAACTTGAAACCGCAGAGACCAGAGACGGAGACGAACCGAGGGAGTGAAAATGTGTTTATAATACGCATGCACAACAACGAAGATACATGATTTTCGTCTCCGTCGCCGTTGGTGTGGAGTAAGCATAAGTGGCTTGCCGCTAATCATTATTATGCATCTAGGGAACAAGCCATTATCAACTGTGCTTTCGTCCGTGATGGGAGACTTGGCGTATGCCGAAAAAGCAGACGTGAATCTCATGTACGGCCGTGCAAATGGTAACGGCAGAGTTACGCTACGAATGTATCAAGAGAGCTTTCCTCTTAGACCAGTGATTCTCAACCACTGTGCCGCCAAATTCTTAAAGTGTGCCGCCAAATTTTAAAAATGTATATAGTAAAAATTATAATGCTTTTTTTTATTACGAGTAAAGTTTGTTTAAATTAAAGAAAAGTACACTGTAAAAGAAACCTGTTGTTTTTACAGTTAAATGCCATATTTTTAACTGTTTTTATCCGTTTTAAGTAAACAACTTTTAAACTTATCTTTTTTCTGTGTGCCGCCAAATTTGGAAATCGTTAAAAGTGTGCCGCGACAAAAAAAAAAAAAAGGTTGAGAATCACTGTCTTAGACGAATGCCGGACTGACTTGGGTTTCAGTATGATGTGGTGCCAGCCCATTTCAGCACGGTTGTGCGCAATTACCTGGATGTCACTTTTGGGGAGCGATGGATTGGGCTTGTTGGATCAGTTCTTTGGCCACTCCAATCTCCTGATTTATTGAGCCTTGATTACTTCTTAAGGGTACATCTGAACAGTCACGTATATGCGACTCCAGTTGACTCTGTTGAGTATCACGTCGCTCGAATATCCATTGCTGCTGCACGTGTGCGTGAAATACCTGGCATCTTTGAAACTGTACACCAATCACTCCATCGACGCTGCCAAGCATGTATTACTGTTGGTGGACGCAAGTTTGAATATTTATTATAAACATTTTGATCACTTATTGTACCCATAGCACATGTCAACCACGCTGTCAATGAACAATTTTTCTTTCCTTTCATGTCGCTTTCCTGTGTTTGTGCCTCAACGCGTCACTTGCGCCCATACATTCCTATACAATAAATTATTGTTACAGGATTTTGTACCTTTAAAATTTGTACCATGAATTTGGAATCACCTTGTATATAAATTTTAGGTTCAATATGATGTTAATATTTCACATATCTTAAGTAAACATTTCATTAAAAAGTAACCACTACCTTTTAAGCTATGATGAACGAAGTTGAAAATTTATTGCTTTGACGTTATTTACAAATGCCAGGCCATTGGCCTACGAGCTTTTCAATACTTGTTAAGGTATCTGCCTACATTGGGAGCACTTTTTTCCAAAAATATACAGCACTGCTTATATACATATATTTTTAGTTCAAAGGTGATATAAAATCCTAAAAACAAATGTAATTTTGGTAAAAAATGTATAGCATTTTAAAATATAGGGAATTTTTTACAAATTTTTAGTAAAATTGAGTGCTTACGCCAGAGACCCTACACACAATTCGACTAATATATTTTAATTTCGATTATATTATATACTACTGTGACACTTACCTGCGTTCTGAAGTAAAAGTTTTACAATATTTCCAAAAATCACTGAAATACACCAAAAAAGTGAAAAAAACACTGATTTTTTTAAATCTTTTTTATAAGTACGGGTACCTGTAGAATGATTAAATTAACACATATAGCTTAGCTTTCAGGTCAAAACATGTAAAAATAAACAATACAAACAAACAAACAAGTGATTAATGTGTAAAAAACTATTGCTAAATTTCATTGAAATATATTGAAAACTCTTTTAAATTATTAGCTTTCTCGTTTACTAAAGTAACTGAAAAATGAGTATTCTAGAAAATGAATTTAGAGATGCTACTTCGGGTCTTTTAATACCGCTTTCAGTTTATTACATTTGTCATAAATTCTCATCTAATGATAGAACGAAAAAAAGTAAAGCAGCTTTAGAATCCTAAAATATTGGCCTTTAAAATGAAGCAATAATAATTTCAAGATAAAAAGAACTTTTTTTATACCATGTTTTTAAATTTTCTGTTGAATCATGTCGTAGTGTTAATTGGGTGGTCGTGATTTAGCATAGTAGTAGGCAATGATACTATTACTCTGAATTCTAAACAATACATTGATTTATTAACATAACACATATATGAATACACATTCAATTATATTACTGATAATTATCAACCTAAATAAACACTCATTATATCAAGGGATTATTTAATTATACTATTTCACTTATTTAAATTGATTTCATTCTCAGTACGCAATATATATTATTTCTTAACTTTAGCCTATATTATATGATTCGGGGATTTATTGACTTTTGGGAATAGGTAATGAAATGTTATCTCCATTTTTGCAGACTGCAGAAGGGAAACATTCGCCGGCGTATTCACTTGCATCGATTGGGATATCTTTCATCGGGATTTACTTTTCGCTGGAGAACGCAGTCATCAGAATCGCTATATGGCACGGGAAGAGGCGGGCTTTAACGGCAGGATTGGTTCTCCAGCTTTGGCTTGTAGGGGTCAGGCAATCTATCTTGGTCTAGCAGCTCAACTATTCTCCTCTCATCACTAGCTTGCAGGGGTCAGGCAATCTATCTTGGCTCCGACGCTCCTCTATGCTCCTCTCCTCGCTAGCTTGCAGGGGTCAGGCAATCTCTCTCGGCTCCACTATTCATCTATTCTCCTCTCATCGTTGGCATGCAGGCTTATAGCAATGAGCCAAGTCTGGGCGCAATCTCCCATATACTCTTTTTAAACTTCTCGCTTACGATGCTACTACTCTATATCCGTTTGCTGAGTCAGCGCCAAAATCAATCATATCTTTTTAATATTCTCACTCTCTCTATTTTTTATCTTCTCAACGCCCCGCCTTTTTCATTTTCATTCGTAACTCATGTTCAATCTTTTCTCTCACTTCCACTTCGATTCGCTAATTTTTACCACTTAATTATTTCTTTAAACAATTCAGAGGGTTGTTTCATATTAAAACAATTCCGCCTTCGACTCACCCCTGCCCTTTCTAGGGATCATGTTTTCCCAGAACATCTCCTATGTGTGGGGTCATCTCCTCTTTGCCAACAATTCCCTTTTCATCTCAATGTCCCCTCCATGTAGCCCCCTCGCTGTTTCGTCTCTTAACTGTTGCTTTTCAATTCCTTATTCTTCATCCGGTCTTTTGTACAGGCAGGCGTCATTTCACTTTTTCATTTTACCCCCGTTTGTTCGATTTAATTGGCTTGTCTGTACTTTTCGAACTTCTAACATATCGTATCCCCACGAGATTCTTCTTGTATCGTCTAGCGTTATTTCACTGTTTCATTTTCCGTCCCGTTTGTTTGCCTTAATTGGTTTCTCTGTACCTTTTCTATTTTTTTTTATATGTCGTAATCCACGACAAATCATATAAACAATTCTATGTATTAATAAATACTTTTAAAATTTTTTTGATGAATTATACTATCAAATTCAAAGAAAATGAAGTTAATTGGACATTAACTTGCGTTTAAATTTTCATTCCCGTCCCGGGCGATAGATGGCTGCACCAGTCTACAAAACAAAATTAACTGAAAAAGAATTCAATGCTGCTTAAATATGGCTAAAAGTATTAAAATAATGCATTGTCATCGTGTTCTGAACTATTCTAAAAGTTTCAAATGTCTAGCTAGTCGGGAAGTTAGTACCTAAATGCTGTTTATTTAAAAGAAATGACATACCTTATGAACTTAAAAATTTTAATTATCGGTTAACATGAATAGTTCATCATATTCGTTTTCCATTATATCTTCAGGCACATCATCGAATTCTGTTTCATCTTCACCATCACTGTTACTTTGATCCATAACTAAATAATCATCTTCCATTCCATCTAGATCGTTAGATATACTACATTTTATAAATGACTTTTGAATCATGTCAGGTTTAATTTCATTCGATGCTTTTATTATCCACTCACATACTCTTTCTAGACTGACATGACGTATTTGGCCTCCTGTTGTAAATGTTTTTTCACCTTCAAACATCCACGTGTTCCACTGTCGTTTTAACGTTCCTTTGAAAGGTTTATTGATACACACATCTAAAGGCTGAACTAATGGCGTTAAGCAGCCTAGAATAAATGCCATATCTGTGTTACACTCTTTCATCAATTTATTCGTTTTATCTGTTAGATGGGATCTGAACACGTCCCAAACTAAAAGACTTTCTGGATTCTTCAAGGCATCAGGAATTATTTACTCCCTCAATCATTTCCCCCTATACAAATATTGATCCCCTTAACGCTTGTTAATTCAGTATACTATTGTTCGAAAGCCTGGGGAAATCCTTATGGTGCATATACATTGGTGCAGAGTTCTCTGCCTGTGCCTTGGGGAATCCAGTGATTTATGTTCACTCTGTACTCTGTATATGCGTGGATCGCCTCCTCTGGCGGTCCATCAAAGAAAGGGCGGGGGTTAGCGGGTCAAATGGTGTCGAGCGGGGTCGGGGGAGACACCACATCAAAGAAACCTTGGGGGCGGGAATGGGGGTGGTTCTAAATACCGTGTCTAATGTTACCGTGACTAATGTGATGACAGGAGTCGGGGGTCTGCAGGAAGAGAACTCTGCACCAATGTATATGCACCATTAGAATGAGTGACTTCAAAATATAAGAGCATCGCACGTGCACATTTCAGGTTTCTTCGTCAAGAAAAGGGTGCACGTTATACGGAGAATATACCTAAAAATTTAAAGAATGTAGTTTAAAATTATAGGTGCACGTTATACGCCGGAAAATATGGTATATATATCCCATCATTAGCCAATAATCTGAATGTTTAGCGTTCAAAACCCGTCCGCCATCACAAAGAGTACATAGAAGAGAATCCATCATTCTAATTTAAAACAGGTGGCCCTGGAAGACAATCGTGTCACGCCGGAAGACGAACTTGAACAACAGCGGCCCCCATTTATTATTTTGATAAAAGTGGTATAAACGTTTATTTTTTTTCGTTCAAAAAATTAATAATTTACCTGGCGCTTTATGTTCTATTCATAACCAGAAAGATTTTAATAGAATTTTTCCCCGGACAAAAGAAATTCAGCAATGAATAAACCTCATCCTGTTCGTTTTTAAAAATTCGAATTTTTCGGAAGTTTAAGGGCAGTGTGACCTGTTATGATGAGCACGATCAACTGAATAGGTGTTTTAAAGAAGTGTTTGTTGCGTTTGATTACATTTCCCGCGAGTTATTTGCATGCCCGCATTGAAGTTTTATTTTTCAAACAAAATGGAAAATAATTCCCATTGACAAAACCATACATAAATACCCTTACAACCTCAAATAGGCAGCTATCATCAAACACGAACGCTTTAAAACTCTAATCCTGGTTGTAAATCCACCCTCAAAGTTCAAAGAAAACTGACAAAAATAATTTTTGCCCATTTAAACGAACCCTCAGCACAATAGCCGGGTTCTTTAGACCTCTATTTTTAGACGCCTTACTTTTGTCCACAGATCTATAGCTGTAAAACATACGAGACCTCTCGAATTCGTTTTTTCTTTCCGGAATAAAATGCCTCCGAAATCGCGGACAGGCCTTTTGCAATTCTTATCACAAGTTCCTTTTCACAGTCCGTGGTTTCCCACATAACACTGGTTCTCGTGAAAGCCGCAAAACAGCAAGACGTCACCTTAATAAAACCGTGCATAATTAAACTCTCTTTCACACGCGGCCTTCATACGACCTCTGGCTGGACATTTCGCTTGGGGTTGTTTTCGCGGCTTCATTCAGCTTTCTACTATCGTCTCTCACTAAAACAGTCTTGGGAAATCTAGCATTAAGAATATTGTTTCGGAGAATATATGTTTAACATTTATTTACTACTAGCTGAATACCCGTGCTTCGCTAGAGAGTACATGTTAGGATGACTACAATGAAAAAATAATGAAATTTCACTTTCGAGATTCCCTTAGATATAAAATTTTTTATTTCTTCATTGGGCGGAACTAATATTACCAGGCTCGTCCGCGAACTTACGCGTGAGCAAGCTACGTAAAACTGACCGAGGGGGAGAAACAATTTTCTCTTAAATCTACGCCAGCGTATTTTAAAGTTTGGCCTTGAGACCTGTCGCAATGAAGCATAATTTGAGGGGAAATTGCAGTTTTATGTATAGGTTTAATTTAATATCCATAAAACATACTAATTGGAATCAAATTCTTAAAACACTTCCATCTCAGTTAGTTTAGTGGTTAAATTTTATCTTTTACTGTATTTTAATATTTTTTTGTCAGTTTATTTCGTTGTTATGCACGTGACACAAAATTAATTTAAATTATCAGAAAAAGAAAAGAAACCACGTGATCAGCATTTAATAAGTTAAATTCTAAAAATTAATCTTTAAAAATTCACCAAAAATCAGAAAATGAAGGTAAAAATTCGAAAAAGATTTCATTTTACAGGAATTTTTATGATCTTTCTCGTGATATAAATTTTATAACCCTCAGATTATTATTTTAAATGAAAACTTTAAAAAGTTACAAAAACAGATTAAAAATTGAATTTTAAAAAAATCTAATAAGAATTTTTCAAAAATCTTTTTTAATGCACCCCTACAGTATAAGAAGAATCGCCATGTAAAATTTCAGCCCTTTAGGTCCAGCAGTTTGGTCTGTGCGTTATCTATCAGTCAGTCATGGAACTGTTTTATATATATAGACTAGCTGAAAACCCGCACTTCGCTACGGAGTACATTCAAAGTAAAAACATCGGTGAATGTATGCAATTAATGCCAATATATATATAATAAATACGACGATCAATGTATATAATTGATGTAAAATATATATATATTTATAAAAAAATCGTAAGGGATATTTTTATAGACAAAATAATGTAGAAGAAGATATTCAAATTAAATCTAATATAAAGAATACTAAAGAATATAGTACAGTTAATATAGTACAGTTTCTAGAACATTTCTTTTACTGTATTTTAATATTTTTTTGGATAATGTCCAATCGTCTGCCGCATTAGCAAGAAAAAAAAATTATTTTTTGTCTATTTAGTTTTTATGCACGTGACGATAAATTTATTTAAAGTACCAGAAAAAGAAGTCACGTAATCAGCATTTAATAAATTAAATTCTAAAAATTCATCTTTAAAAATTCACCAAAAATCAGGAAATGAAGGTAAAGATTCGAAAAAGATTTCATTTTAAAGGAATTTTTATGATCTTTCTCGTGATATAAATTTTATAACCCTCAAATTATTATTTTAAATGCAAACTTAAAAAAAGTAAAAAAAAACAGCTTAAAAATTTAATTTAAAAAAATCTAAGAAGAATTTTTCAAAAATCTCTCTTAGTGCACCCCTACACTATAAGAAGAATCGCCATGCAAAATTTCAGCCCTTTAGGTCCAGCGGTTTTGTCTGTGCGTTGTATGTCAGTCAGTCAGTGAATGAATGAATGAATGAATGAATGAATGAGTCAGTTACGGAACTGTTTTATATATATAGATAAAGGAAATATAATAACTGTAACAAGAAAGAGAAACTAAGAAAATTAATATATCGGTCTTACTTTAACAAAATAAAAAATTTTCGTTTGAACTTTGAGTCAAAATGCATTTAACATGTCAAAAGACCGGTTCTTAAGGCTGATGTGTACTAACCTTATTCACTCACATCAGTGTTAACCTATGGAGAAAATGCATCCAAGGATTTCATGACTTTGATTGAAAGAATTTTTTTTTATTGTACTCCGCAGTAGAGAAAGAAATTTTGCACCTTGGGGCATTTTCCGTTTAAAAAAAAATTGCAAATAATATTTTAAAATTTAAATTATTTAGGGAAAAAATCTGGTGTAGTGTGTTTTAAGTGCTCATAAATTCCTTTGGTGGACGAAATTTATAAAAGGAATCATGTCGCAAGGGGCAGAAAAGTTCGGGCTATCTGAAAATACCTTTTTCATTGTATTATCAGCATTTATGTAGCTGTAAACAGTAGACAAGTTTTGTCCATAGGTTAATACTGAGGTGAGTTGGTAATAGGGTTAGTACACAGCAGCCTTAAAGCAAAAATATATATTTCCAAAATCGATAATTCGGCGCCGAGGGTGCTCGGTTCGAATTCTGAAAAGTGCCATTAAATACCTCCATGTCTAGGCCGGATATGGGCACGTTAAATCCATATACCGGGAATGCCTTATGTGAGGTCAGAGAGGGTGGCAGAGGTTACAATCCCGCCTCAGGAGATCAAAATTGAGGTGGTACGATATTACGGACTATTACGATACTAAGACGGACAATACAGACGAGACCAGAACACTTGTCCACGCACCTCCAGAGGTAATTTTGACAACTTGGAGGACATTGAAGCCACGACAGATTTTACATGCGCCAGTCACCATTAGTGTACACGGCAGTGGATTTGTCAGCGACGAACATCGAACCAGTGACTTTCAGATCACTAGCCCGCTGCTCCGGTCAACTGGGCTGCTGTGCCCATCTACAATATGAAGTCTGTAAATAAAGCTCTATAATATGTATTGTAAACTACGGACTATTACGGACTAAGACGGACTATTACGATATTTTATATTATATAGCAATACATATTACAGAGCTTTATTTAGAGACTACATATTATAGAGAGATACGTGTTATAGGACTTATTTACTAAGCCAAGAAAATAAGCCTTCTGTTAAGTATTAACACTTTGAGGGGCGCCGTTTGCACAGTGCAAACACCTAAATCTAGTCTTTTTTCACTTGCATTCAATGTATTCCAGTTAAATGAGTATAAAAAGGGTTAGTACTGCCATCTGTTAGCAGTGTAGAGAAGTAGAAACATTTTGCAACCTTTAATTGGAAATTTTTTCAAGATTCTTTAGGTTGAAAAAAAAGGGGAAAATCTGCACTGGGCAAACGGTGGAGGTTGTTGCCCCTGAAAGGGTTGAACAATAAAGAAGCTGTATAAAATGCATTTCTCTACAATGTGTAGTTTTTCTTACTTATGCCACTTGACCGACTGCAACATCAAGTTCCGAAGGCTTAGGGCGATGAAGGTGCGGCTCCTGCATTGACTGGCACCACAAGAGTCGGAGTCCGACTTGGCCAAAGGACCATTCCCGTTTTTTTTAACCGAGTCAAGTGACGAGACCAGAACACTTGACCACGCACCTGCAGAGGTAATTTTGACAACTTGGAGGACATTGCAGACACGACAGATTTTACATGCACCAGTCACCATTAGTGTACACGGCAGTGGATTTGTCAGCGACGAGCATCGAACCAGTGACATTCAGATCACTAGCCCGCTGCTCTTGTCAACTGGGCCACTGCGCCCATCTATAATATGAAGTCTGTAAATATAGCTCTATAATCTGTATTGTAAACCGGAACCGCACTTCTCTACCCTTAAAGTTTACGTAGGCCTGGTCTGAAACATTTCCAGGCTGGGGGCATTAGTAAGAACAACAACCACAGGTAAGCTTGAACCTAGGTTTCGCGCTTGTTATGGTTTTCTCGGCAAGCCAAAAATAATGAGTACTGCGGGGAAAGAAATCCTTAATGCGGAACTTCTCAAAATTTTTACTGTTGACTGGTGAAGTGAAGTCACCCAGTCCACTTCGGAAAGAACCATCGTCTATTACGAACTGTGGCACAAAATTTAGATACTAGGGATTCAGTGTAAGACTAGCCTTTGTGGTACAATTTAACAGGAGTGAAACCTAGGCCCCTTTCCCTCCAACATACTCATTGAAACCTAGGCCCGAGGTTTCTTGTACACTGGCGACGTCTATTTAGATGTATCTCTCCAATATGTAGTCGCTAAATGAAGCTCTATAATATAGCCGAGAAACCAAAAATATGGTTTCAATATATATATATATATACAGTGGAATCTCGATAGATCGTTCCCCGAACGATCGTTTTCCCGTATGTATCGTTTATTTCACCCGGTCCCGAATAAATTTCATAGAAAACAAGCAAAAAAGACCTCATGGCGTTCCTCGATCCATCGTTTTCCCGCAATATTCGTTCAGAATATCGTAGCTTTACATTAATTTATCAGATCGATCGTTTTTTCATAATAACTGAAGCTGAAATATAAATGTCTGGATTGAGCTAGAATGATGCTCTAATTAAACAATGAGCAGAACATTTGAGATGCACGGTCTCGTATTTTTGTTCTCTCTTGTTTCGCTTTATTGTACCGCTCCCATTATTTGTTAATCGTTGGTGTTCCTTAATTCTTTAGCCCCTGGAGAACCCTGTATTCGGCAACTCATTCCAAATTCACCGACTATTCAATATCGCGAATCGAGGTCAATAACGAAAACGGGGAATAACCGTAATAACGAAAACAACCGGTATATATAAATATATATATATATATATATATATATATATATATATACATATATATATATATCGGGTGCGTCATAAATTCGTGCAAAGTTCAAAAATTCATAATAAAAGAAGTAATGCTCGGAATTTTTTTCTGTTTGCGCCAATAGGATCAGAGGGACATTGGATTTTTTTTTCTAAAAAAAAAAAAAAAAAAAAAAAAATTCCAAAACTAACCGAAAGAGTGCGCTTACATACTGAGACGTCATTCTGAGACGTTTTATGCAAATCAGGCTGGTGAAGTGCCTGGATGTTGTACGGTTACAGATTCAACATTCCGTGCAGAATACCTCGAATGGACGGTTCCGGAATTCGCGTTCCTCTCTCAGCTTTACTAGCACTGCTACTCCCCGTTGATGTCTCGGCTTCCAAATCTTCCATGACACTTTGCACAACATGGACGCGGTCCAGGCTCAAGGATGGTCTGCCACTTCCTGGACTATCCTCCAAACTCCCGGTTTCCTTAAAATGTCGCATTAAATTCAGTATCCATTCAATGAAATAGGTCTTTTGCGCATCCAGTCCTTTCTCCATGCGAAACTTTCGCAACGCAACAGTTGTGGATTCACCATTCTTGTAGAAAAGTTTAACCACCAAGACTTGATCTGGTAAAGAAAGCATGCTGCCGGCTTCGAATGACGGATCCATTTCCAGCCAGGTATTTTATTGATAGCCTGATTTGCATAAAACGTCTCAGTATGACGTGTGAGCGCCCTCTTTCGGTTACTTTTGGAAACTTTTTTTTTACATGGAAAAAAATCCAATGTCCCACTGATCCTACTGGTGTAAACAGAAAAATTTTCCGAGCATTACTTCTTTTATAATGAATTTTTGAACTTTGCACGAATTTATGACGCACCCGGTGTATATATATATATATATATATATATATATATATATATATATATATATATATAT
Source organism: Dolomedes plantarius (assembly GCA_907164885.2). Classification (NCBI taxonomy): domain Eukaryota; kingdom Metazoa; phylum Arthropoda; class Arachnida; order Araneae; family Dolomedidae; genus Dolomedes; species Dolomedes plantarius. The sequence continues at coordinate 54,940,529 of OU015503.1, forward strand.
ATTGCTCTTAAACCACAAAAACTCCTCTAATCAACTTATTTGCAGTCATCATCTGTATGCCGGTGGTAAATAACAATACTTAAATAACAATTAAGGACTTTCTTTATTAACGTTGATTATAATTCAATTCAATCCGCCATTTCCCATCATTTTCCAGCTCACGACACGCGTCCACATCGAACGGCGAAAACCCCTAATCTCCTTATTCTCTTCGCACGTTATCCAAAAGCGCAACCTTCTGGAAATTTCTTGAAGGACGTGCAATTGCGTGGGGCATTCAGCGTCTCATGATCTGATGATTCAGAATCATGCATAGCCAATCTGTACTTTTGTTGACGTAATATTCTGCGCTGGTAGCACCCAAGGTTACGCTCTTACCGAGAGATAGATAACGTATCACCATCTGTTGACTCTTTCTTTCCCTATCCTGCTAATTACTAATCTATTAATTATTTAAGTACTGTCTTGAGCTAATTTACTTAATTAATAGTTAACACCCCTGGATTTGACTGACTGACACACATACACAGACAGACACACACACACACACACACACACATATATATATATATATATATATATATATATATATATATATATATATATATATATATATATATAGATATGATTGAGAATTTTGTGTGCTGGACCCTCTTTAAACAGAATAAACAGAACAAGTTTGTTTTTTCTGCTGGATTGGAATAGCCAAACTAATTTTTCCGACCTCCATTTAATTTTGATTTACTCTTTGTGGTGAAAATTAATATAATTTCGAACCGCTTTCATCAGTCCTTTTTTCAATAATATATGTTCAAGTATTTTGATTGAAAGTAAAATTTTTTTAAATATTTCCTGAAAGTAAAAAATTGTCCTTGAAATTTTTCTTTCGGCCCTTCAAAATGGCTAAAAATTTAATAGATAAAAGTTTTTATAAATACCCGAAGATACTTTATTTTGAAACTTTTTCTGTGTACAAAGCGAAAGAAATTAAGTAAACAGAGATACGCTAAAAAAATTAAACTTTTGAATTTTTTTTTTCAAAAAAAATTATGAATTGTTGAAGCTTTTTTTTAATCTAATACTTTCATTTTTATAAAGAGACATTTCATGAAATAAATCTTTATAAAATTAAGAAAATAAAAGATAAAGTTTTCTGTCGGGCACACATTAAGAAAATTTACAAGGAATTCCTATCGATCATCCATCAGATGCCAAAAGAAACAGGGCACAGAATATGTCGCCATCTTAAGTAATTTCTGTCAGTTCAATTACATCGAATTTCCTCTTCTCCAAAGCCAACAACCTCGTCTTGTATCCAATTAGCATATCGGAAGTGGAAATCCTTAGAAACTTTTTACGCCCGAGCGCCGGATATTGTGTGATTTACAGACCTTTGGCTCCAGGATGTATAAACTGCTAAGTCGGCAGTTAAAATTTTTGTTGTTCTCTTTTAATTCAGTTTATACCAGAGAAGATGCTACTAAATTTTTTTTCTGTCAAATTATATGTAACGTAAGAATCAAGGGAAAATGCCAGCGTTGTGTGCTTGGAAATAATTACTCACGGTGGTGAATTACTGGTACGCTGTTCTTGAAGATAGAGAAAAAAAAGTTTAATTTTATAATAAGACATGAATGAAATTCAGCACAAAGAAAAGTCTTATTTAAAATTTCTAGGGAAAAGCTTACGGAAGTAAACAAGTAATAGAGCTTATGTTATTGAATTTTCATTCAATTGTTTTTTACAATTCGTCGATTTTTCCATGCTATATGACGTGAATTAATATCCCTTTACAATCACTGCAAAATAGTTCTTTATTTATTTGGACAAATTTGTATTGTTTATCGTAAGTGCAATTAAGATTTAAGCAAATAATTACTCACGGTGGTGAGTTACTGGTACGTTGTTCTTGAATCTAGAAAAAAAAGTTTAATTTTAAATAAGACATGAATGAAATTCAACAAAGAAAATTCTTATTTAAAATTCTTAGGAAAAAGCTTGCAGATGTAAACAAATAATAGAGCTTATGTTATTGAATTTTCATTCAAATGTTTTTTTTTTCAATTCGTCGGTTTTTCCATGCTATATGACGTGAATTAATATCCCTTTACAATGACTGCAAAATAATTCTTTATTTATTTGGACTAAATGTATTGTTTATCGCGAGTGTAATTAAGATTTAGACAATAGAAAATTTTCTTTGTTAGCACATTTCAATAGTTTTTGTCTTGGTTTATTGAGATTTTCTGAAGTGCATTGCAAAAATTTCATTCTTTCGTTGATAACATTCTGATGGTTATTAACTTCATGTGAAGGCTATGCATATCTGATTGTTTAGTTATATGAAATTTTTCTCTCAGAATTTTTCTAATCACGGATTATTTTTAAGTTCTCTCTTTTATTTTCCTTTTTTTTTTGCATTTGAAGGTAGACATACAAATAAAGAGCGAGTAGTATATTAAAAATTTGTTTGTAGTTCATGTTTTTGGGGGGCATTCAATTAATGTATATCGCTAAAAAAATTCAAATTCAAATTCAAATTTTATGAGAAAACGTGTATTACGTTTAATGATCTGTCTAAATACAAGTACAAGAAGTTCAATTCAAAATTATGCATTTGGCAATAATCCCTGACTGAAAAGAACACTGAAGGGGAAATTCCCCGTCGCTTAGCTCTGGTATCGAAGATCATCGATGTCAGTTGGTGTACCGACTTAATAATGGCATTTTTCCCGTTCGTATTAAAATTGGGTCTATTTAGCTATGATTTTACAAACTTAAAATAACTAGTACGCCTCCAAATTTAGGTTACTGAGGAGAAAGAATGACTTTTTCCCTTCTGTTTCACAATTTTCCCTAATTACTTCATCGCATCTACCATGTCGTCTACAGTTCCCACAGTTACATCATCAGTAATGATGTTATAAGTTACGAATAACCTATTTTTCAAATAACTGTGTTTGCAGTGTAAAGAATGCCAAGTCCAAAATCGTAGTTTTGAGAAAAACGGGATTGAAAAATAACGGCTTTTGTAAAATCAGTTTTTTAAGTTTAATTTTTAATTTGTTTTTAAAGTAAATTTTTCCAATTTTATATTTGTTGAATAAATAGTGTTAAGTCCTTGATTGGGACATAACCCCTTTAACACTAACATGGTTGTATTTTGTTTCCCATATCCCAAATTTCCCTGATGAATAAAAATAGTTAGGAGTGGTATTTGACTTAGCTTTCTGCACCCTGCAGTAACCCCTGATTTTTCAAACATACCTGGTTTGATAGCTCATTTCATCCCATTTTGGACTTAACACCCTTTGCACAGTAAACACAGATATATGAGCTTTGAACATCAAGTGTTGTGTTGTTGTTTTTAATGTCCCTGGCCGGAATCTATTCCAAACCAGGTCCATATAGGCTATCGGACAGAGGGATGCGACTCCGGTTTTATAACGTCACCACAAGGGTCGGAGTCCTATTTAGCCGGACGCCACCTCAATTTTTACCGAGCAACCCCTAGGGTTCACTTCTGGGGGATCCTTCTCCTACCTTCTCTGACATCATAAAGGGCCTTCCGGTCTACGGATTTAACGTGCCAATATCCGGCGTAGACACGGAGGTATTTAATGGTGCGTGTCCGGATTCGATCCTAGCACCCCCAGCACCGAAAGCCAGCACGCTACCGCAAGGCTACCTCAAGCGCACATCAATGTAAAGACTGCAATAAGCAAGCAGTTTTCTTTTAGTAAACTGCTCTCCAGGAAACAGCGTATTTGTGCCAACTAAATTTTTTTCAAACTCAAGACCAAGGCTGTTTTCAGTTGAATTGTCTTGGATGTTCGAAAACCTAGGGGTAAATTTGAAAAACATAGTGCAGAGAAAAGTAGAAAGGCAGGGGATTAGCTAGGCATTTAAGGGCTCCAAGGCATTGCACCGGTTGCCCCAGCCTAGTTATGCCTCTTTAGAAAGGATTTGTAGATGTCTTTACTTAGTTGACTTGTAAAACCCTTTGTCTGTCACATATTATAGAGCTTTATTTACAGACTTCATATTGTAGAGCAATACATTTTGTAGAGCTTATTTTCTTGTCTTAATACTTATCACAAAGCTTATTTTTTAGACTCAGTAAATAAGTTCTATAACATGTATCTCTCTATAATACATAGTCTCTAAGTAAAGCTCTGTAATATGTATTGCTTTATAATATGAAGTCTCTTAATAAAGCTCTACATTGCATTTAGCTATGAGAATAAGCTCTATAATATGTATTCAGCTAAGATAATAAGCTCTATAATATGTATTAAGCGAAGAAAATAAGCTCTATAATATGTATTAAGCGAAGAAAATAAGCTCTATAATATGTATTAAGCTAAAAGAATAAGCTCTATAATATGTATTAAGCTAAGAGAATAAGCCCTATAATATGTATTTCTCTATAATTTGTACTCTCTAAGTTACTGAAAAAAAATGCAAGACTTAGCCAGACTGAAAAACTATATAAAGCTAGGGGCATTCTCACGGAGGGTGGGTAAGAGGGCTGATCCCCCCTCTCACTAGAATTAAACGAAAGCGTGTTTAAGATACAAAATTAGGATACCCAAAACAGGTAAATTCGATCCCTCTGTACACGGAAAATGCTGCTTCAGGTCAAGAAAGCTACCTGTTTCAGGGTGTAATGTTTGTGGATAGCGAATTTACCTGTTTTGTGTATCACACTTTTGTATCTTAAACATGCTTTCGTTCCATTCTAGTTATACTTACATTTTTGTAATGTACCTAAAACAGAATTTCAATTTTACAGTAATAAGTGCAAATCTTTATGTAACATCTGTTCGGCTGGCGACCAGTAGTTTGAAAATCTGCGTGTGAAATTACCAACTGTTTTGGATGAATAACTTCCCTCCATAGTATGTCGCAAGGGTGGCCAAACTGCGGTTCTTTACACCTTTCTTTGGAGATCTTTTCCCTTTTTTGGTGGCTTTTGGCTCAATTATCAATTTTTCAAACAATTTACACAAGAATGTCTCATAAATTGCTCTCAAAATTTGCTTTTATAAATTTTCTTAAATCACACCCTTGCTGGAACAAAAAACTGTAAAATTGAAGGTATTTATATTATTTCCAATACAGCGGGCCCGTTGATAGACATGCTTGGCCGCAATACACAGAAATTTGGCGAAACAATTAAAGATAAAATCATTATTAAAGGTATTAAAATTATTTAAGAATTTAGAAATATTAATTATTTTAACAACTGAAAAATGATATTTTTTACAAAAACTTTAGAAAAAACGGCGCTCAAAATTTCTTTCATATCAAATATAACCTTTTTTGTTGTTTGCTCTTTTATAAAGCATGTGGACATTCTCAGATCCTCTAAACACTGTTTATCTTGGCAACCCGTGGTCTGTTGTATTGATTATCGTACTTACACTTAAAGCTGCTGTGTACTAACCCTATTGGATTTGCTCACCTCAATGTTAACCTATGGAGAAAATTTATCCATGGACTGCGGACTTGGATTGAAAGATAGTTGTAAAAAAAATTGTACTCTTTAATAGAAAACGAAATTTTACACCTTTCGGGCATTTTTCGTTTAAAAAAATGCAAATAATATTAAAAAATTGAAACTATTCTGGGGAAAATCTGGTCTAGCGTTTTAAACGCTCCTAAATTCCTTTAGTGGACAAAATTTATAAAATGAATCCTTTTACAAGGTACAGAAGAGTTCAGGCTATCTGAACAGATCAGGCTTCAGAAGAGTTCAGGCTGTCTCTAAGTAAAGCTCTGTAATGTATTGCTCTGTAATATGAAGTATCTTAATAAAGCTCTACAATGCTTTAAGCTATGAGAATAAGCTCTAGAATATGTATTCAGCTGTGATAAGCTCTATAATATGTATTAAGCTAAGAGAATAAGCTCTATAATATGTATTAAGCTATGAGAATAAGCTCTATAATCCATTTGTATTTGTATTGGATTATCGGCATTTATGTAGCTGTAAATAGTAGACAAATTTTCTTCATAGGTTAACTTTGAGGTGAGCGAATCCAATAGGGTTAGTCCACAACAGCCTTAATGTGTTGCAGAAAAAATTCCCGATAAGAAAGGGAAGGCAGTAAGACAAACTTAAACAGCCTCATTCGTAAATCAAAGTAGTAACGCTCTAAAGTTCATATTCAAAATTTAGGTTTTAAAGGTTTTAAGGGACCAGAAAATAAGGAATATCATTCTATCGATTTGGTGTTATAGAGCACTTTTATTTGGTTTACCTTATTAATTAAACATATTTCAAGGACTTTTTCTTAATATATAAACAATGAAACAGATTATAAGCTAGAAGATAAGGGAAAAAAACGCGCGACGCATATCTATCTGAAAAACAAAGTACTTGAAAGAGTTGTCAGTCGTGTACTATTCTTCTAGACCGAAGAAGCGTTTTCTACAGTTTTGAAGAAAATGTGAGATTTTGGCATATTTTAAATTCTCTTCTCTAAATATGGATTTAAAAACGATTTTTCATTAATCCTCAATTATTTTCAAACGAAAATAAGTGGGAAAAAATACCTTTTAATGGGAAAGGACCGCACTGATTATATCTCTCATTTATATACAGGTAACCCTCCTATAACACGATAGATAGGTTCCTAGAAAATGCCTTGTTGTGTAAAACCGTGTTATATGAGACCCAGATCCAGTACAAAAGGGGGGGTTACGTTCAGAAAACTTATTAAAAACAAACATTTTTTTATAAATTCCATATAAGCAACTTAATTTTTATGAAAAATATAAATGTTTGTATAATACAAAATGAAAAGAAACAAAATATATTATTTTCCTTTATTGCGACCTTAATTTAATAAATTTCTTCCTCATCACCGCTCAGTACAATCAAACGAGAACGTTTTTTCGGTTGAACGATATCACCTTCACTTTCAGAACCTTTTTCGTCATTTAGATTTTTTGCACCTTCTATCCTCTTTAAAAAATTTGTAATTTTGGTTTGTTTGCTGGTTCTTAGAAGGTCATTGTAAATTTCACGATACGGTGATAGACAACTTTGCAACTCCCTTTTGAATTTTCGGCTTCTTTCAGCGGAAAGGTCTGCATTCAAGAAAAGTTATTCAAGATTTTCTGCTAAGCTTAGGCTTTCTTGTAATTTTTTTTTAATGTTAAATTATTAACTTCACGATCTTCATCAGTGCTATTGTCCTCAGAATTGATTTGATTTACAGCTTTGGATACCATTTCCATCAAATCCGCTTCGTCAACTTCTTCCAATAATAAATCTTGAACGTCCTCAATAGTCATATCCACAAAACCTTCGCCTCCGATTGATTTAGCAAGTTCTAATATGCCACCAATTTCATTTTCTGACGATTCTATTTCAAATGAAGATGGCCTTATCTTCTTCCAACATGCATTTAACGTTGATGATTTTAGTTCTTTCAGCGACAAAGATATGATGTCGATGATGTGCTTAATTGAAAATTGCTTCCAAGCTGCCATTACATTAATTGATTTCGAATCGGTTGCATCAAAAATTCACTGTAATGCTCTTCTTATGTAATGAGTTTGTGCATGACGCTTTTCGCTATGATATCGGAATAGATTTATAAATGAATAAATTATAATTTGTTTATATATTTTCATGTAAAGCCACTACAGTTCATTATTCTTTACCGTCATTATTTTAAGGTAATTTAGTTTCTAAATGTGTTACACAAAAATCATGTTATCTAGTGCTGTTAAGTACAGTGTTGTAGAAAGGTTTTCGCAATTTTTTTATCGTGTTAGAGCGAAACCGTATTGCACAGGTTGCAGTGTTATACGAGGGTTCCCGCAATTTATCCTATCGTGTTAGAGCGAAACCGTGTTGTAAGATACCGTGCTGTAGGAGAGGTACCTGTATATAAAACAGTTCCGTGACTGACTGACAGATAACGCACAGACCAAACCGCTGGACCTAAGGGGCTGAAATTTTGCATGGCTGTTTTTCTTGTAGTGTAGGGGAACACTAAGAAAGATTTCTTAGATTTCTAAGAAAGTTCTTCTTAGATTTTTTTAAATTAAAATTTTAAGCTGTTTTTGTAAGTTTTTTTTAAGTTTGCATTTAAAATAATAATCTGAGGGTAATAAAATTTATATATCACGAGAAAGATCATAAATATTAATGTAAAAAGGAAATTTTTTCGAATCTTTATCTCTATTGTCTGATTTTTGGGGAATTTTTAAAGATTAATTTTTAAAATTGATTTATTAAATGCTAATCACGAGTTTTCTTTTCTTTTTCTGATACTTCAAATTAACTTTGCGTCAAGCGCATACCAACGAAATAAATTGACAAAAAAAATTTAAAATGCAGTAAAAGATAAAATATAACCCCTAGACAAATTAAGATGGAAGTTTTTTTAAGAATTTAATTCAAGTTAGCATGTTTTATGGATATTAAACGTACAAATTAATTGCATACATTGACCGTTGTATATAATTTGAATATTTTCTTCTACATTATTTTGTCTATAAAAATATACGTTACGATTTTTTATTAATATATTTTTTTGGCATTAATTGCATACATTCGCCGTTGTATTAAATTTGACTGTACTCCGTAGCGAAGCACTGGTATTCAGCTAGTTAAGAGATACTGACAGAGGTGGCCGTACAACTGTAATCTTGCAACATGATTCACATTAGTGGATGGAAACCATTTCAGTTACAAAACAGCTAAGTGGAAAAGGGAAATAATGATCCAAGATGATATTTGAATCGTTTAAACCAGTCAGTACTCCTAGCCCATTACAAGACAAAATCCTGGTTTTAAAAAATGAAAGGGGTGTTTAAGGGGATGGTGGACTTTCAAATTACCAAAAATTAAAAAATTAGAATTTTTTTTAATTTGTAAATTACGGAAATATTGGAATAAAATGCATTTAAAATGTTAAGTAAAAAGTTAAAATGAAAACTTGGTGGATTTAGAAAAGTAAGTATTAAAGGTAGGTGAAAAAACATCTTTTAAATGGCTTTTTCTCAAAATGAGTCATTTCCAAATTTGCAAGTCTTTGAAATTCTCCTTGCGTCATAATTTTAGACGAAATTTTACAAAATTTATAATAAAGACTCCAATAATACATCAAAATAAAGCTATGTATCCATTTTAGGTTTCAACATCATTCAGGTTATCAAAGTTTAACTTAAATGTAGGAAAGGACAAATATTTCACGAAAATTCAAATTATACGCATAAAAAAATTTCCTAAAAGTTAACGGTTCAACGAAAGTACAAATTAATACATAACTCTGTTGAAAATGTATTTATAAGATAATATAAATGCAAAATTAAGGGAAGAATTAAAAATTGGATCGCAAGGAGCATTTTTAAACAGAAAATTTTAATTTCAGTTTTTAAAATATAATATTTTTTAAATATTTATAAAATTTTATAAGGTATTTAATATAATTATACTTTAATGAACATATATGTTAATTTTCATATATCTGAGGTAAAAATTTCAAAAATCGCTTTGTAAAGTCCACCATCCCATTAAATTATTTTTACCGTAGGCCCCAAATGTAAAGAATTGACTGTTTTCTTAACAAGGGTAGTAATTTAAATCTAAATTTCATATTGCTACGTACAGAAGGTTGTTCGAACTTTATAGAGACAATTTTTTAATTAATTTTTGTCTTTTGCATAAAAATTTGGCAAATTCAGAATAATCGTCTGCTACTGTTTTGCTTTCATTGGAATGCAAAATAAAAGATTTATTTTGAAAACGGCTCCCAGAAATGATAGATGGCTCCAAGGGTACGTAACTGCTCTTTCCGAGAAGAAATATTCGTATCAACAAATTATAAAGCGATGTAAAAATTGCGGTTATGGCATTTCAAAAAAAGGTATTTAAAATATATAAAATTTGAAAGGAAAATAAGTCTAACTGAAATTAAAAAATGAAAATATGACCGTGAAACCTCACTCTGACTGTTCGAACGAAGGTAAAATCAAGAAAGTGAAGCCTCTGATCCTAAAAGACATTCCGCCGACACAAATATCCGTTGCATCGAAACTGGGAATGTCTTCTGGCACTGTAAGTAAAATCATTCATAAATATTTGAAGTTAAAAAAGATGTTTAAATCTTAAGCTCATCTGCATTTGCCAAAGCATATTGCTGAAAGAAAAACAAATTGTAAAAAATTATATGAAAAACACCCAACTGCGGAAAAATAGATATTTGTGATAACACTCGATGAGGCAGGGGTGTATTTAAATGACTGTTGAAAAAAAGAATAATTTTCTATTGCTCAACTGACGGGAATGACCGTACGAAATGGCTTCATCAGTGTACAGTAAAGTTCCCAAAGGGATTCATGATAGTTGCAGGATTTTGTTACAACGGCAAATTAAAAATCGAAGAAGTCTCAAGTAAAGACAAAATTAATTCACTCTACTGTCAGCAGAATGTTTTAGAGCCAATTTTTTAAGACGAAATTCCAGCCTTATATGGAAAGTACATTGATAAAGTTGAGCTTCATATGGAGAAAGGCTCTGGTCACACGTCTAAATCAACTGCCGCTTATTTATCAAAAAAATAATCAGAAACAGGAATAAAGTGTATCCCATTTAATGAAATACCTGTAAAGTAACCTGACGCTTCTCCAATGGATTTTTGCGCTTTCGGTTTATTAAAACGAGCCTTAGAAACACGTCCTCCAAGAACACTGAGTGGACTTTGGAAAACTGTCCAAGAGGAATGGGGTAAAATTGACATGACAGTAAAGAAAAAGTTTACGTTTCCAGAAGAAAAAGTTAACGTTCATGGAAAATTCGAGCTATAGTTATTATCAAGAACCATGGCTATCAGATACAAGCAAATCGCCGCAAAAAATATGGCATCTATACATAAACCTTACATATCAAAATCGTTTCCTTAAAGTACGAATGACCTTCTGTATATGTAAGCATTGACAAACATCTACTAATCTACTACTAATCTAAATAAAGCTCGATAATATTTATTAAGCCAAGAAAATTAACTCTATAATTATGTAGTCTCTTAATAAAGCTACATAATATTTTGTTTAGAACAGATTAAATACCCTCCATAGAGCCAGTGTAACCCCCTTGTCTGCGGCCACACCTTTTTTTCGGTACCTTGACTGACCGCCGCATAGAACTTTCACAGCATTTTCTTTATTGTTACAAGTAAATTCGGGGAAACTGAAGTAAGTAAGTGTAGATCAGGGGTTTCCAACTGGCGGCCCGCGGTGCCTTTTTTTTACGGCCCGCGAAGACATCTAGGAAAATAATTTGCAGCATCAATTTAAATATTCTTAGTTAACAAAAAATGTTTTTGTAAAAATCTTTATTGTTTTGAAATGCTGTTCATTTACAAAAAAGATTGATTTTCCTCGAATTCCATGAAAAGTAGGGTGTCCACTCATATTCTATTTCATACCCCCCCCCACTTCTTATTTGACCCACTTCTTATTTAAATACCCACTTCTTATTTGACTTTTTGTGTGTGTGTCGGTGTAATTTAACGAAAGTTGGCCAGTTACAGTATAATCAAGGTCGTTTTTGGAGGTTCATCCTCAAATTTTTAAAAATTTCATAGTATATACTATACACAAATCCTCCAAATCCCCCTCCCTCAAGAAAAAAATTCCTGGTTATAGTCCTGATTAAATTGCGGCCCGCCACTAGCCAGGTGTTTTCGATTGCGGCCCTTGGACACTTGTAAGTTGGAAACCCCTGGTGTAGATCAGCGGTTCTCAACCTGGGGGCGCGCCTCCCTGGGGGGGGCGTAGAAAAATTTCAAGGGAGGCGTGATTAAAAAATTAAAATAAAAGTAAAACTAACTGTAATTTACTGTACTCAATTTTGCGATCACAATGTAATCATAACCTATTTTCGACATACGAACACGAATACGATAATCATCGTAAGCGATAATTGTCGTAATTGTAAAACACTATAATTGTCGCACGTCTGGACGTTGAAAGTGACCTGACTTGTGCTTTGTAACAGTTACAACCTAATATTCAAAAACTTGTCAAGGACAAACATTGTGAGCCCTCTCATTAATGTTATGAAAGTGACTTTTATTACATGCCAACCTCATCTAGATCCTTGATTACCTCAAATATATTTGATCTGTATTTAATTCTTTGATTTCATATGTTCTAATAATGATATGGTCCAAATTAAGATATGTGTAGTAATATTAAATGTTTTGTATGAAATTATCAATTCTATATTTTTATTTAATAACCGGCTTCAGTTTCAAATTCCGATCGTATTACATGCATTGACCACATATGGTGGTAGTGGTGGGGTGGGGGTGGGGGAGGCGCGACCTCACATCACTGTTCAAAGGGGGGCGCAGAGCCTGAAAGGTTGAGACCCCCTGGTGTAGATAGTCCTTTTCCTGAATGCAGCTCTCTATAGTTCATTCCCATCTGTCAAACCTGAAAAGTAAATAACCATTACATAAATGTCGAAAATTGATTAATATATTTAAAACAACCCTCGACCTTGGAATTGCAGGGATGACGTAAAAAGAAATCTTTCCTTGAGCAATCTTCCTTGCGAATGTAACAAGATAAAAAAAATATTAAAAAAAAAAGAAAAATTCAAGTCATGCCGTATCCGAAAATTTAGTAAAAACTGAATCACGTTTGCATAATAATAAAAAAAAAAGAGTTAGCTACCGAAGTGAGAACAAAGAAAGGAGGGAAAAGTGATGGAAAATCCTTGAAAGTAATTGTCTGTTTGAAAGGAAGAGGGAAAAAAAATTATTTTTTTAATGTAATTGAAGAGATTAGAGGGGAAAAAACTCATTACATTTCTGAATATCGCAAGCGCTTTCAGAATGCATCCTTTTAGTACCAAAATTGATAATTTGCATAAATCTGTATAAACTTCGTCATTATTCACTCAAATTAGCAAACATTCCCCTCACTACAATGTCATTTGAGCACGATATTAGGCAGTGGAGGACAATTATGTTCAATTTAACTTTATCAACAATTTAACCTTCTGGTGCCTCAATTTGAATTTCAATGAGCCTTATGACAGAGTGATACATAGTAAATTGAGATGCCAAATTTCAGACAAAAATTTCCATGAGGAATAATGTTTACTAAGTTATTTCTCTATTTACTACAAACTAACGATTTGAAGATGTAAATAAATTTTAATAATTTCATGATAATGGGTCAAGTATGTTAGGAATGTCACACCATACAACTGACCATGATATGCCTTATTAAAAAAAATATTTTGTACCAAAATAATATTTCAAGGTAAACACTTCTTTCATATTTCAAGGAAACTACTTCTTTTTTTTTAATTTATATCAATTTTTTCTTCGCTTCCACAATTTATATAGCGTATATGCTTTACACTTGAAAAATCATATAAAAATTATTTACTGATAAATTTCTGTATAAAGGTGATTGATCTACAATCACGCGCAAATAAAATATGTTCCCAAAGAATCTTTTTAACTACAATTTTTAAACAGATTTATTACAGAATGTATTAAGCAATTTCCTTAGTAGAAATATCATGTATGATTTTATTACAGGTACGCAGCTAGTAAAAAAAACAACTTTCGGGGGCAGTGGATGCTTGGAATAAAATTCATGAATAGTCGTTCTTCACTGATCTAAACCGCCATTTTTTAAGAAGATTTAATCAGAATGTATTCTGCAGGTATGATGCTCGTTTCCAAGTTAAAAATTCATCCTTCACGATAATTTTATGTGTACTTTATCAAAAACACGCAGCCAGGAAAAATTTTTTACCGGTACTTTAATATCTGAACAAAGCGTAATTAAAATCCAATCTAGGTTAATTAAATATTTTAATGTAAAAAAAAATTCAAATTCGGAAAAGACCCTGATTCGCAAAGACTTCCATTCTAGCTACGTCCGTGCATAATTATCACTTAGGCTGATGGCTTGTTCACACTGAAATCGTAGCGTTACGTAAAGCCTACGTTACAAATTTGAACCAATCACAGAGCTCAATCCGTTGACCACGTGACACGTCAAACCAATCACAGTTCTTGTTAACAATCCCGGAGCCAACGTAATAATGTAACGCAACGCTTCGGATGCAGTGTGAACAGGCCTTAAGACTGTAGTTTAAAACAGGGCCTCTTTTCTTTTGCTCAAAAATAATATTCCTGCTGGTGGCCAACATTCCTGGGGGTGTGGATCTCACCATTTTGTGGTTCCTGGTCCAATAATCAATTTTTCAAATTATTTTTAGAAAAATGTCTTATATGTTGCCCTCTGATTTTTTTTAATAAATTTTCTTATTTCACACTTTTTTCTAGAATTTTGGAAACTTGTACCTTGAAATCTCTTGAGTTCCTTGAAATCTCACAAAACAGATAGTATCACCTTTTTTACTCCATGATCTCTTGCGTTTAACATTGTTGCAGACAACCCATTAGTTGTCCCCAGTGATGATTCGCTTCAAAAATGGATCATTTTCTTCACGTTTGAGAAGAAAATCACAGACGTCAATGCGACGGAGCAAATTTCTTTCTCTAAGAAGATGAGTAACCCATATGTCGAGTTTTGAAATTAAACCAAGGTGTTTCACCTTATCATGAACCGTCGAAACCGATCAAATTTAATCTCTCAACGATCTCACGAGTTGGTATTAGGCGGTTTGCATCAATCAATGCCTTTATTTTGCCTTCTTCAGCTTCAACTGGCCTTCCAGAAAGTGGTGCAACTTCAACATCAAAATTGCCGGAACGAAATTTTGCAAACCAGTTTGGGCACTGGCGTTCTGTCAATGCATCTTCTCCATACACATCAAATAATTTTTTTCTTGCTAGAACAGCATTTTTACCTTTTCGGTAGTAAATAAGTAAAATATGCCGAAAATGCTGCTTTCGACTTTCCATATTTGATAGGGCACCAAGCAAAAACTATTACGCAGAATCGAACTTTTTCACAAACAAGCCTTGTTGCCAGCTGCTATTATATCAGTCATTATGTCAGCTGAAAAAAAATACAATTACTGTTAAAATATATAACTAAGTCCTCTGTTGGGTAAAAACAAATTACTTTCCGAACAACCAATACAATTAAATTGATAAAACATAAATAAAGTCTGTTGCTGATTAATCACCGTTTAACTGTTCTACTATGAAATGCAACATCTCGATGTATGCCAGATTTGAATCATTTGGTAAAAAGAATGAGAGAAAACTAATAATTATCAAAACTATTAAAACTGTTTAAGAATTCAGAAATACATTTTCTGATAATTTGAGAATGATATATTTAATAAAAACATTAGAAATGACAATGCTTAAAATTCCTTCCACTTCAAATAGAAGCTTTCTCTGTTTTTCGCTCTCCTAAGTATGTAGACAAACCCAAAAGGCTTTTAACTATGTTTATCTTGGCCACCTCTGCAATATTCCATCAGGTACTGACGTTATTAAAAGGTTCATTAACATTTTCCTTACGGGGTGGGATAGCATGCATCCCAAGAATACGGGCCCAATATACATATATATATATATATATATATATATATATATATATATATATATATATATATATATATATATATATATATATATATATATATATATACATATACATACATATATATATATATATATATGTATATATATATATATATATATATATATATATATATATATATATATATATATATATATATATATATATATATAATTGAGAAGTATAGGGAACGGGGGTTTAAAATAATAAGGATCTAACAATCCATTTACAAAACGCGCGTATTTTTCTGTGGGGGAATTATCCTTTAAAAGCGATACTTTGAGCGGAAAGCGAATAATGCTAACGAGAGGATTTATTTTTAGAAGAGTACGGGATTTGGCGCGTAGTTAAAGTGTATGATCAGCAGAAATGAGGTTCCAGATGCCCAGGGAAGAGGTCTGCACATGCGCTGTGCAGCAAGAGCGCTGAGAAAGTAGAGTTTTGGCGGTAGATTGAAGGAGAATTTTATTGAGAGCGGACGCGCGCGGCGGCGTGCTGAGGAAGTTAACAAAATGGCTACGTGAAACAGATTATCCTGGAGCATGGTTCGTTTAAGAAACGCAATAAAGAAGGATTAAGTGTAGTTGATTTTCTTGTGATCCATTCCCTGCCACTCTCCCAAGTGATTAAAGAAGATGTTGACTGCTTAAGTAATATTTAAACACGGGAACAAAACAATCTCCATGTCAAATATATATATATATATATATATATATATATATATATATATATATATATATATATATACATAGAGAGAGAGAGAGAGATAACCCACTTAATGGCCGTTCTCACAAAGGGATTATGAAATTTCCCGTTCTAAAGAGGGAATCAGAAAAATGGACTCCTTAAGCTAAAGGTTAAAAGGAAAGAAAACTGCCGATGAAAGATTACTATTGATTATAACAAATTTGTACTCGCTATTAAGAGAACAAAATTTACCCAGATGTAATAACGTAAGTTGTACGAAATAAATATTAATTTCAATTATTTAACAGTAGGATTTTCTTATATAAATACCGGATGTTAAATAATTTATATCAGGTTCAGATTTAGTCACTTACGGCAAAACACTAGATACATTTAATTCCAAAAATTCTGTTGTTTTTATTTAAGTTGTCCATTTTATTATGGGGGCACCATATAGGCGGACAGCATTTCCCCCTATGACGGGACGAATACAAGGACGAGGTATTTTATCGTGGCTCAACGCCGGGATTCGATCTGAGCACCCTCAGCACCGAAAACCAGCGCGCTGTACCACTGGGCCGCCACAAGCCCAGATATATATATATATATATATATATATATATATATATATATATATATATATATATATATATATATATATATATATATATATATATATATATATATATATATATATATATATATATATATATATATATATATATATATATATATATATATATATATATATATATCAAACGACAAAATTAAAACTCACATATAAAGTATCTATTTTTTTTAAATATACATCGATGACTTGAATGAGAATAACATCCTTTATGGGAGATCCATGTAAATCCCCCGCAATTCCAAAACCTGACATTCATCAGAGCATAGCAAATCCGAATCGTTCTTTCCTAGCCCGGTTCACAACGAATGCCAAATATGCTTTCCTTGTGACACGATTCAATACAGACAATGTGTCGTGAAAGAAACTGAGAAATATTCGTAAGTACGATTACGTAAATAAAACGGAAACTATCTCGATGCGAGATCACGAAGCTTACATTTTATTGCGTTGAGGTCAGCAGTTGTTTCTCCCCTAACAGAGTGACTGATTCTCTGGGTGCACTCTAATGTTATTGAAGCCACGTACTGAGTTGGCACAGGATGGCACATCAGTTCCTGCGAAAAATATAATCAGTCGTAACAATGGAAACCGAGTGCGATATTTCTCATCCTGTTCATATCGTCGGACACAATCTTCGGGGTCATCTACACACACATTATATATATATATATATATACTAGCCCGCACTTCGCTACGGAGTACATTCCAATTAAATACAACGGTCAATGTATGTAATTAATGCAAAAAAAAAATTATATATATATATATATATATATATATATATATATATATATATATATATATATATATATATATATATATATATATAATAAATACAACGATCAATGTATGCAATTGATGTAAAAAAACAAAAATATATATTTGTAAAAAAATCGTAAGGGATATTTTTTTAAAGAAAATAATGTAGAAGGAAATATTCAAATTAAATCTAATAGAACATACTAAAGAATATAGTACAGTTAATATAGTACAGTTTAAGGAACATATCTTTTACTGTATTTTAATATTTTTTTGGATAATGTCCAATCGTCTGCCGCATTAGCAAGAAATTTTTTTTTGTCTATTTAGTTGCTATGAACGTGACGATAAATTAATTTAAAGTACCAGAAAAAGAAATCACGTGATCAGCATTTAATAAATTAAATTCTAAAATTTCATCTTTAAAAATTCACCAAAAATCAGAAAGTGGTGGTAAACATTCGAAAAAGGTTTCATTTTAAAGGAATTTGTTGTATGTCAGTCAGTCAATAGTCAGTAAGTTACGGAACTGTTATATATATATATATATATATATATATATATATATATATATATATATATATATATATATATATATATATATATATATATATACTACTGGCCAAAAGTATTGAAAGTTTGAGAAATCTAACTTTTTTTCTCAAACTTGCAATGCTTTTGGCCAGTATTGCAAGTTTGAGAAAAAATGTTAAACAAGCCCAAAAAAAATAATAGCCGTTTGAGAAACAAGCCCAAAAAAATAATATTTTTTTTTAATGCAACTGATATTTTTTATGTCAATATGTTAAATTAGTTTAAAGACAAGATATGATTAAATTATCGAACAAAATTAATTATTGAACAAAAATAATTATATTTTGTATTCTATTTTTTAGTTTTATAAAAAATAGCATACAAAAATGTACAGGTTATCAGAAATCGGAATCTATTTTGGTTCTCTGGAATAAAACGAAACAAATAAACAATTTCAAGTTTTTCTGAGCAGAAAAGGTAATAAATGAATGTAATTGAACCGAAAAGCATTTAATATGTTGTTGGGCCGCCTCTGGCTTTGATCACAGAAGCCACTGTCGTAAAGGGCCTGT